>VWZU01016195.1:751832-762577 GCA_013397095.1 Sterrhoptilus dennistouni | reverse complement strand
GCTGCTGGAGAGAGCTCAGAGAAAACCATGAAGATGCTCCAAGGGCTGGAGCCCCTCTGCTCTGGAGCCAGGCTGGGAGAGCTGGGGGTGCTCACCTGGAGAACAGAAGGCTCCAGGGAGAGCTCAGAGCCCCTTCCAGGGCCTAAAGGGGCTCCAGGAGAGCTGGAGAGGGACTGGGGACAAGGGGTGGAGGGACAGGACACAGGGAATGGCTTCCCACTGCCAGAGGGCAGGGATGGATGGGATATTGGGCAGGAATTGTTCCCTGGCAGGGTGGGCAGGCCCTGGCACAGGGTGCAGATGTGGCTGCTTCTGGATCCCTGGAAATGTCCAAGGCCAAGCTGGATGGGGCTTGGAGCACCCTGGGATAGTGGAAGGTGGCAGGGGTGGGATGAGAGGTGGNAGATAATTCCCAGGAAAATAATTTGTCTGAAGAGCCAGGGCCCAACACTTCTCAGTCTGTGAAAATTATCCTTGTTCCAGGATGGAACAGGAAATATACAATTAAAACACAATATCTTGTCACGTGGAATAAAGCCAATGACTTTAAACTAAAAAGAGTAGATTTAGTGGGATATTGGGCAGGAATTGTTCCCTGGCAGGGTGGGCAGGCCCTGGCACAGGGTGCCCAGAGCAGCTGTGGCTGCCCCTGGATCCCTGGCAGTGTCCAAGGCCAGGCTGGACATTGGGGCTTGGAGCAGCCTGGGACAGTGGGAGGTGTCCCTGCCCATGGCAGGGGGTGGAACAGGCTGAGCTTTAAGGTCCCTTCCAACCCAAATCATCCTGGGATTCCATGAATTCTGCTGTCAGTGGAAGAACTTCCACCTCTTTCTGAATCCGCCCAATTATGATCCAAGGACTCCCAGGCATTTCGGCACAAGGAGAAGGATGGGATTTACAAGGAGGAGCGGAGCAGCTCTGTCAGCACCTGGATCCAGGCACCTGTATCTGCACAGCTGCCGGAGCTGAGCCGGGCTCTGAGCTGAACACAATTATCCACAGGCTGGAACTTTCAGGAACTGAAACTTTTCTACGTTGCCGCTGCCTGAATTTGCCAAATGCTTTCAGCAAAGAAGGCAGTAAAAGAGAATTTTTTTAACATGTCAAAACACCTCATTTTCACATTTTCTAGAAGGAAATATTTTGGTTTGGAAATGAGAAAATGCTCTGTGTCAATATTCCCCGTGTGACAGCGCTCAGACTCCTTTCTCTCTAAATGACAGGGTTTTGTTGTTTCAAATTGACAGAGATTTTCCCTGTTAGTGAACCTTTTATTTAAAAGACCCTGAATAAGGAAGGCAAAATATTCTCTCATCATTTGAATGAAAGAACTTGAGTGAGCTCAGAAAATTCCAGTACTTTTCCTCCACTGAATTCTCTTGGTTTGCATTATCAAAAGCAGTTTCCATGCTCTGCTACTCCTCTCCATTAGCATTTCCCAATGTTGCGTCAGCATTAGGAGAAAAGGGAATAATCTGGGAAGGTGATTCCTTAGGACTGTTTGTAACGTGGTTTTTTGGAGAGAGAGACACGAGGGACATGGGACTGCCCCGCCCCTGGCTCTGTGCAGGAGCCAAATCGCAGCTCCTTTGCTGTGTGTGTAGTGAGGAGTAGCTGCAGGCAGCGGGGAGAGGGTGTTAATCACAGGAAAAATAGAGCTGTAACCCCCTCTAACAGCCTGGCAGTCTTAGCCCTTTTCTCTTCTCAGGTAAATCCTCTCCCTGAGCAGTTCCATCTCCCCAGGCTCTATCCTGACCTTCCTGATGTCGCTGTCTTTGCTCTGGCCTTGTTTATCTCTGGGTTTCTTGTTTTTACACAGGTAATTGTCCAAGCTGTCACTTTTCAGGGTGACTGCTTGGGCACACTTTGTTCTGCTCCAAGATCCGGCACCTTCCCTTTGGCTCCTCAGCTGTCTCAGCTCCTTCTGGCACCTCCTGAGGGCCCCTGTTTTGCTCAATCCCAACAGGAGCAGAGCTGGGGCTGGGGAGCCAGCAAGGACTAAAACCCTCCCTGACAACCTGTGGCAAGAATCACCTGACTGCAGGTGGGCAGAGCTTTGGCTTCAGCTCCACACACCCTCCCCAACACTTCCCTCCAAATGTTCTCAGCTGAGATCACAGCTCTGTGATGCCTCCACAGCGCAGAGAAACAGAGAAACGCCTCAGAAAAGGGGTCAAACCTCAGAAGGTTTGGAGCACAACGCATCAAACCCAGTACTGGGAGCTGCAGAGATGTCAGAGCCAAAACTGGAGCATCCCACGTAGCTGATTCTGACTTGTGCCGAGAGCTCCCAGCCTTGGAACTCTCTCCTTGCTCCGGGCTGGCTTGAGCCTCTCCATCTGACCGAGGCTTCTGGTGCTCATTTCCCACATTATCTGTGAGCGTGTCAGCTCCAAATGCCAGAGCTGAAGGGTGAGTTCCCAGCGTGTCAGCACCCGGACTCCTCCAGCTGGAGGTGTGAGCCCAGGGCGGAGCACGTGGCCCAGCTCCGGGGGCCGCCACACCAAGGAGAAGAATGGTAGGTGAGTGCTAAAAGAGATGGTTTCTCACCCAAACGGAGGAGTTGGCAGGAGGGCTCCAACTCCTGCATCCTGCCAACCTACACAAGCCCAGCCTGACAAAGAGATGATTCCATTGAAGGAACATCACATTATCCCTGGATTCCTGCAGAGGCTGGAACCGCAGTGCTGGCAAAGCTCCGTGAGTTCAGAACCTTCCTCACCTGAGCTAAAGTGCCATTGTCCCCAAAATACCAGATTTACCACGTTTTATCTACTGGATATTTTCCCCTGGGGTTGGATCTTTTCCACCTTTTCTGTATGGCAACTTTTGCTCCAAGATTTGAGTGACACTCAAGTCCTGAGCTGTCCTCCTGCTCATGCATGAATTCAGCTCAGCCCTGAATGCCTTTTCTTCTTTATCCAGGATACCTGCTCTCCCATTCTTCCTGGCATTCCAGAGCTGCTTCTTCCTGGCTCTGACAGGATTGAGTGAAAAGAGAGTTTTTAATGTGCTTTCCAGTCAATTGCTTTTATGAGCTGAATGTGGTGGCAGTGCTGCCTGTGAAGTTGTGAACTCGATGGCTGTGCCTGGCATATCCCAGCTTTCCGGTGCCCAGGGAATTAGGGAATACTCCTCATTCATCAGAAAGCACAGAGACGTTCATGGGCCAATGATTAAGTGCGTTCCAGTGCCCAGAATTCAATTTCTTCTTGGCTTTCTCCTTGAATGAGATAGCACCTTGTCGCTGCCCAGAGTCCAGCTCAGCTGAGCTCAGTCTGGCTGCCTGAGCAGCCCTTGGTCCACAATCCCATGGCTGTTATCCAGGAAAAACCTCTCTGTTCAGCCTATGCTCTAATACCAGCCACGTTGGATATTGGGCAGGAATTGTTCCCTGGGAGGGTGGGCAGGCCCTGGCACAGGGTGCCCAGAGCAGCTGTGGCTGCCCCTGGATCCCTGGCAGTGTCCAAGGCCAGGTTGGACATGGGGGCTTGGAGCAGCCTGGGACAGTGGGAGGTGTCTCTGACCATGGCAGGGTTGGGGCAAGATGGGATTCAAGGTCCCTTCCCACCCAAACCATTCCATCATTCTTTGATCTTGTGACCCTCAATCTCATATTTCAGATCTAAAAATGTGAGGCCATTTGGTTTATTCAGGCTGAAGAAGAGACAGGGGAGACTCCTTGGGGTGTTGAACTTCCTCCTGAGGGGCAGCTCCAATCTCTGCTCTGGGACAGGGACAGCACCCAGGGAAGGGCTGGAGCTGGGCCAGGGCAGGCTCAGGCTGGAGATCAGGAAAGGCTCTTCCCCCAGAGGGTGCTGGCACTGCCCAGGCTCCCCAGGGAATGGGCACGGCCCCGAGGCTGCCAGAGCTCCAGGAGCCTTTGGACAGCACTGCCAGGGGTGCCCAGGGTGGGATTGTTGGGGTGTCCTGGGTAGGGCCAGGGGCTCAGCTGGATGATCCCTGTGGGTTCCTCCAGGTCAGAACATCCCAAGATTCTCTGAAATGTACCACTTTACAGCTTTTTCCTGGTTGCTAATTGGAATTGGCCTGTTATTTGTCCAAAAACCCTACTGGCTTCGTTCAGTCCTTGCCCTGTTGGTGAATAACTCCCCAGCAGACAGCAGGGAGTTCTTGCACAGCCACCATCCCTGAGCTGAGGACTCAGGCCTGGACTTGTCTGAAGATGAGATTGGAGGGCACTGAAGGCCGTCAGAGATGGGAGCACTCAATTTTCCTGTTGGCTCTGTCATGCTTGGAGTGGTGAAAACACAGGGACAGTGAAACACTTCCTCAGAGGTGCAAGGGAAAAGCAAAGATGGGGTAAGCAGCTTCCATGGGTGTTTTTTTCCATTTGCTTTTTGTTTCCAGTGGATTCCCAGCCCCCTTGGCACCATCCTTGCTCTGGGGGACTTTTGCCCAGCACTAATTTCTGCCCAGCCTGACAGTGGTTTACCAGAAAAGGTTTCCTTTCTTTCTCGGTGGTGGAGCTCAATAACTGTTCAGCCTTAAAGGGTTTCTCCTCACTCAGGTCTTGCTCCCCAAAGGGCTCCCACTGCTCATCCTGTACTGCTCATTCTCCTTCAGTCCCACTGATGTCCCTGTTGGAATTGATCCCTCTGCCATTTTCCCAGCAGGGCACTGACTCCTCACTCTCCCCAGGGTTGTTATGATGTTATTTCTCTCTGATGCTCCCTCATTTGTCTGTTAGACCCTTTTGCCCAAACCCATTCTTATGGAAAATTCCATCTCTCATTGCAATGCTGGGAATCAAAGGAGAATCAAATCCCAGACAAGGCTGTGCTGGGCAATCTGAAAATTGCCCAGGAAATGCCTCTGAGCTCTGCAGAACCTGTGATTTCACTGCTGTACACTAAATAACCTTTTCAATGCCAGCGGCTTCACCACTTCTGGTTTTTATATAACAGTCAGTTCGGTGTTTTCCCTGGAATTTGGGCAAATAACTCAGTGCTGGATTTGACTGTAGCTATTATTTCCACAGTTTTATGCTGAGAGGGAAGGCATTCAAGGAGCTGGAGAAGTTCCCTGGAAGCTGCTTCACCTCCTGGGAGCTTCCCCCAAGCCTTGAGGTTTGTGTTGTCCTACTGATATTTTGTCACTGTCCCCAAACAGCCCAGCCCATGTCCCCTGCTATGCAAGTGTGAGCACCTGGCCAGGGTCACACATGCCTTTCTCATAAAGTTCTTGGGAATTCTGGGTCCAGCTGGGAAGTTCAGCAGCAACATCTGGACATGGTAATGGTTCTGCTCCCAACCACTGAGAGCTCGACATCTAAGCCCAGCTGTCTGCAGGAAATCTCAGAGAAACAGGATTTTTCCTAGAATGGTTCAACTCACTGATTTTGGAGGAAGCTGGATTTTGGATCTGGAAGGTGTTTTCCATCCTTAATGGTTCTACAAAACCCATATTTCATACCTGGTCCTGCTCCATTTACAAAATTAGGAGATCAATGTGCATTTTCTGAGCCCAGAGTTATCCAGGTTTGTGATTTTAGCAAGTGAGGGGTGCAAAATGATAAAGCTTAGGCAGAGCTCCTAAAGCCAGGGCTGAGTTCAGGGGAGTTGTTGTGGGCTCACAGTGCACATGCCAGTGGTTGAGCTGGTCCAGCTGATGTGGGATAAATTCCTTGGAGCTGCCCAGCCAATCAGAAGACTTGAATATTTTAGCTCTGAAGATCTGATTAGGCCATGGGAAGATTTCCCTGGGCAGTGTCCCCAGGAGCTGCAGGCAGGACATCCTGAGCAGCTCCTTGTTCCCTGTCAAGCTGCATCCCCAGTCTGTGCCACAGTGTGTGGTGCGATCAGATCCCATCCCAGGTTGCTTGAGGTGGAAACTCGTCCCTGTGAGAAGGACTGGCACAAGTCCCAGTGACCACACTGGGGGAACTGAAGCCTCTGCCTTGATCCTGGCCCTGGGCTCAGACTCAGCTCTGCTCTTTCAGGTCAGTGTGGAAAATTCCCACAGCCTGGAACCAAGGGAGCAGTTCTGGGAGCAGCCCTTCAGCAGGTGCCTTTCCTGGAGGAAGGATTCCATCCCTGTGCTCTCGTGGCTCAGTTTGGATTGAGGATCCCAACCTGTCTGAGCCAGGATGTTGTATCTGGCTTTAGCAGTTCCTCTCCTGGGGACCAGTTTGAAGCACTTTGTGCTGTCACACCTGAGGAGACCGTTCTCTGCTGCATTTCCACATCACAGAATCCCAGAGTGATTCATCCTGGAATGGAGCCCAGAGGGTCCCTGGTGCCACCTGGGTGCTCCAGCAGGGCCATCCCAGAGCAGGGCACAGCACTGTGTGCACACAGCTCTGCAATAGCCCCAGGGAGGAGACCCCACAGCCTCTCTGGGCTCTGCTCAGGCCTGGCCACTGCCCAGGGCACAAGTTCTGCCTCCTGTGCAGGGCAATTCCTGGGCTCAGGCCCTGCCCGTGGCTCTGGGGCCATTGCTGGGCCTGGAGCAGAGCCTGGGGCTGCTCTGCCCTCCCTGACACAGGGACAGACATGGGGACACTCAGGGACACATGGGGACACCCAGGGACACTGAGGGCCCCTCTCCCTGGGGCTCCTCTCCAGGCTGAGCAGCCCCAGCTCCCTCAGCCTCTCCTGGGCACGGAGATGCTCCAGGCCCTTCCTCAGCTCCAGGGGCTCCTATCCCTGCTGTGCTGAGGATCCAGAGCTGGACACAGCCCCCAGAGGTGCCTCCAGGGCTGGGCACAGGGGCAGGGTCACCCCTGACCTGCTGGGAATGCTCTTCCTCATCCTCTGCAGGATGAGGATCTCCCACCTCTGCTCCCCTGCCCATCCCCACAGGCTCCTCCTCTCGTGCCCATCCCTCTCTCCCTGGAGCATCCTCTGCTGAGATTCCATGTCACACTGATCCTGGCACCCAGCCCTCACACCTTTCCAGGAGCTTTTACCCATTCCTGATCCTCTCCTGGAACCATCTGCAGGTGACAGTAGCAGGGACCTGGGAAGGTGGAATGATCCCAGTGGAACTCTCCCCATTCCAGGCTTTTCATGTCTTGGCTGTTTCTTCAGCACTGAAAGCTCTGTGACAGGGAATGTGCCCTGGATAAACTTCTGGGAAATCAGCCTCTGAAATATGTGCAGGTAAATGGACACATTAATACATTTTATTTGAGGTTTCAATTTCCTGAGCGGAAAGGGATAATTTTGATCATGAATATTAATAATGTGAGGGCAGGAGATGAAGGGAAAGTCTGAGGCTGCCCATGGGAAGCCAAAGGCTGCATCCCTGAGTAGGCAGGGAGGAGGCCAGCGCTGCCATCCTGGATTTCCCATCATCCACCCCATCCTGGAGGGACGGGGATTTGATCCTGATTTCCTGCCCAGCTCCTTGAGGCTGTGGAATCCCTCCCAGCATGATTTGCCATTGCTGGAAGCTGATCCAGGGGTGGTTGTTTTATCCCTGCCCTGCTGATGATTTGTACCAACATTCCCATTATTTTTCTGGCAACCAGGGCCCGTCTCCCCAGGCCATCCCATCCAGCTTCCACCAATGCTGCTGCTGGGAAAGCTCATCTCCTGGAGCATCCCCATTCACATT
This sequence comes from Sterrhoptilus dennistouni, assembly GCA_013397095.1. Lineage (NCBI taxonomy): Eukaryota > Metazoa > Chordata > Aves > Passeriformes > Zosteropidae > Sterrhoptilus > Sterrhoptilus dennistouni. Next base: position 754,996 of record VWZU01016195.1, on the reverse strand, counting down.
AACATAATCTCATTAAAATGAAAATGGAGGTGAACATCAGCAGTGCCAAGGCTGCCTCAGTGAGGTCTCAGCAGCTCCTGGTGCAGGTGAGCTGGACTCCAGGAGAAGTCCCACCTTTCCCTGCTGCTGTGGGACAGGGTGACAGCCCTTCATCACCTCCCAGCCACCTCTCACTCCCTGTGTGCCACCTTCTGCTCCAGCTCTGCTGATTCTGTCCTTGCTGCTGCAGGAGTTGGTGCATTGCCAGACCTACTTTGGTCCTGATACATTTTTTAATCTTCCTTGGGTTATTTGTCAGCCTGGGAGCTCCTGCTACCTGAGAACCATCCTTAGAGCCAGATCCTGCATCTTTATTCCTCACACTTGAACTTCAGCTCCCTTCTTTGCATTTGATAGTGGGGTATTAAAAATAAGAGAATATCACTGATGATTATTAGGGTTAAATATTGCTTTTTATTCCCCAGCTTTGTGACAAGCAATTGTGGGGTTCGGGTTCCTAGGAGGGGTTTATCTTGTGACTCACATTTAAACAAAATGTAGTGCCTGAAGTGGTCAAATTTTCTCACTCTCAAACATCAGAAAATATTTTGAAATAATGTCAAATCTTTCTTTTGCTCCTCAGAGTGACCAAGGGCTCTCTGAAGACTTAATTCTAATGTTTTACTTGGGAACATAATTTCTGTGTTGTTCTTTTGTTGTCTTTTTCCCCTAAGAACCCACAAATTTACAAAATTATTATTTTTCTTTGCTCCTGGTAGCATTTTATGTCAAATTTCCTGGAGAAGTGCAAACAAACAAACAAAACCTTGTGTAAATAATGAAGGCAAACCTTATTAACCTACATAGAGAGCAGCAGCCAGTTCAGGGATAAAACAACTGCCCTACTTTAGGTGGGAAATCAGGAAAAAAACATTAAACCTACTAAAAACAAGTGCGTTTTTACATATGCAAAGATGGTGGCAGGAGGGAGAGCTGGGGAATGAATTAAAGAGCAGTTTATGGATGGATAAAGGGGTTAATGAGGGATTCAGCCACTGGGATTGGGAGTTGAGGTGTTTGAGGGAGTTGTTGTCCCCAGCTCCAAGCATCTCCTTGAGCTCCTGCAGGACATGGACTCAGGGAGCCTGGGACACCCATTCTGGAAGAAAAAGCCATTTTCTCAGAAATGGATCAGCTTTAACAAACTCCTGTGTGTTGGCCCCAAAAGGTGTTGTTCCCAGCAGGATCCTCAGGAATGACGGAACACAAACCTTTCCCAGGTCCCTGGCCAATGCAGGGATCATGATGATCCCAGAAACTGCAGTAAGAGCTGAAATCTCATGGGATCATGGAATGGTTTGGCTTGGAAGGACCTTAAATCCCATCCATTCCCACTCCTGCCATGGGCAGGGACACCTCCCACTGGCCCAGGCTGCTCCAAGCCCCAATGTCTAACCTGGCCTTGGGCACTGCCAGGGATCCAGGGGCAGCCACAGCTGCTCTGGGCACCCTGTGCCAGGGCCTGCCCACCCTGCCAGGGAACAATTCCTGCCCAATATCCCATCCAGCCCTGCCCTCTGGCAGTGGGAAGCCATTCCCTGTGTCCTGTCCCTCCATCCCTTGTCCCCAGTCCCTCTCCAGCTCTCCTGGAGCCCCTTTAGCCCCTGGAAGGGGCTCTGAGCTCTCCCTGGAGCCTTCTGTTCTCCAGGTGAGCACCCCCAGCTCTCCCAGGCTGTCCCATTACTGGACCACTCTCTGGAAACCTTTCAGAGAGCCCAAATCTCCATGAAATGCCCTTAGACAGGAAGTCCCAGCCCCATTCCCTGTTTGCAGACACTCCACAGGGTCTGGGCCAGAGCTTGTACTGTCCAGAGCAAGACTATCCAAATCACAGCATTCCCAAGGAAAGCAGAAATTGTTATGTACAGCAGCAGCTCCATCAATCTCCAGGGCCCCAAATGTCACTCCTAGTGTGGATATTTCCCATCAAACTTCCAAGAGAATGCCCTTCTCCCAGATGGATACCACTCCACTCCTCTCCAATGGATATCCTCAGCTAAGGAAACAGAGTGAATCATCATTATTTTCCTTGCCTTTTTTTTTTCCCTTCCATGGATATTTTTTCAACCCCCCTACAAGCAGAATTTTAGGATGAAGCTCTTCCATGAAGGCTCTTTGATCCATATTCATAGTAGATTCCTGGCTTATCTCTGAGCACCACTCACACATGCAGCTCACTCGAGCTGTTGTTTTGTTGGGTTTTTTTTTTAATGTTTAGCATATAAAAGTTTAATCACAAAGTTGCCCAATGTTTGTTTCTTATGAAAAGCATTATTATTGCTCGAGACACTCCTGTGGAGGTTTTCTGTGTCTGCGTTGTGCTGGATCTGTGCTGAATTTAGATGGAGTGTTCTGGGATGCAGCAGTGGTGCTGCTCCTCAGGGTTTCCCAAGGTTAAAGACTGAGAAACTACAGATGGGACAACCCAACCCAGCTGTGTTCACCTTCCAGGAGCATTTGGGGAGATGCTGGAAGGAAATGTCCCAAGTTCAATCACGGAAATGCAACTCCTCCACCTGAGGAGGAACCACCAGCACAGACTGGGGGGACCTGCTGGAGCAGCTCTGGGGGGAAGGACCTGGGACAACGAGGTGTCCCTGAGCCAGGAGAGTGACCCAGGGCCCAATGGGATCCTGGGGACATCAGCAAGAGCATTCCCAGCAGGTCAGGGGTGACCCTGCCCCTGTGCCCAGCCCTGGAGGCACCTCTGGGGGCTGTGTCCAGCTCTGGATCCTGAGCACAGCAGGGACAGGAGCCCCTGGAGCTGAGGAAGGGCCTGGAGCATCTCCGTGCCCAGGAGAGGCTGAGGGAGCTGGGGCTGCTCAGCCTGGAGAGGAGCCCCAGGGAGGGGCCCTCAGTGTCCCTGAGTGTCCCTGTCTGTCCCTGGGTGTCCCCATGTGTCCTTGAGTGTCCCTGTGTGTCCCTGGCTGTCCCTGGCTGTCCCTGTCTGGGTGTCTCTGGGTGTCCCCATGTCTGTCCCTGTTACCCCTGCCCTTAGAGGGGCAACACATTGTGACGTGGTGTGGACGCTCACAGAGGACAGCAGGCAGCAGCAGCAGGGTCAAACATGGAAGGCTCTTTATTATCTGGCTCCAATGGCTTATATACATTTTGTACAGAGGGCC
>VWZU01016195.1:741172-751513 GCA_013397095.1 Sterrhoptilus dennistouni | reverse complement strand
GGAGGGCAGAGCAGCCCCAGGCTCTGCTCCAGGCCCAGCAATGGCCCCAGAGCCACGGGCAGGGCCTGAGCCCAGGAATTGCCCTGCACAGGAGGCAGAACTTGTGCCCTGGGCAGTGGCCAGGCCTGAGCAGAGCCCAGAGAGGCTGTGGGGTCTCCTCCCTGGGGCTATTGCAGAGCTGTGTGCACACAGTGCTGTGCCCTGCTCTGGGATGGCCCTGCTGGAGCACCCAGGTGGCACCAGGGACCCTCTGGGCTCCATTCCAGGATGAATCACTCTGGGGTTCCGTGATATTTCCTTCTTGATAATTCTGACTGGGATGTGGGACAAAACAAAGTTCTTCTGAAGGCAGAGTGGGCACTAAGTCCCCTCCTGGAGCCTGAAGAACAGATCATGCAGGAAATCAGCCCTTGGAGTGGCTGGGAAGGAGGAGATAAGAGCAGGAGGAGCCTGCTGGGAGGCACTTTGTGATTAGGCTGTGCCTGGAGCCGGTGCCGGCTCAGGAATATTCATTCCCTTCACAGAAAGTCACCGTTCCCAGGCTTTTACATATGCAGAACCTGTTCTGGTATTTCCAGGGAAATACAGCAGCCTGGTGGCTGCTGCCTGAACTGCTGCGGTGCCCCGGGGCAGGTGGAAGCAGCAGCAGGAGGAGGAGGGTGCAAGGAGCGCCAGGGGAGCCACAGCGAGTGATACAGGAGCCGCTGGGATCAGAGAAACGCAGGAAAGGGACGTGTCCTGGTCGTGCTTAGTGTGGAGATGGGAATTATGGCCACAGTGGAGATAAACCAGATGACAGAGAGTGCCCAGAACCCCTCTGAAGGGCTCCCAGAGTGTGCCTGGCTCTGTGTGACCACATCCTCTGCAGCTGCCTAAAATAAGCTGCACTTCCCAGCAGGAGGGATGGTTCCCCAGGATTGCTGAGAGGAGCAGAGAGATTTCCCCTCCTCTTACCCAGCCAGGATGTGATGGACACAAAACCCAGCCAGGCCTGTCCTGGAGCTCCCCGGGGGATCCAAAGGCAGAAGACTATTCACACTGCACTTGTTGGGATGCTCAGTGGTCCTGGATGAAAAGAACCAACTGAGGGTCAAAACAGAAAATCCAGAGCAGGGGAGGCTCCTGCAGCAGCACTGACTCTTTTCCATGTCTGCCTGAAGCAATGCTGGACTGGGGACACCAAAGTGCTCTGTACCTTGTTGCAGAGAGCTCCATCCATGCTCCAAGGGTGGTTATAGTGCCCCTGGAGGCTCTGGCCAAGGCTTCCAGTCACCTGGAGAAGTGCTGGCCCCATGGGGAGGGACATGGACACATGAGGACAGACCAGGGGTGGCTGGGCCTGGCAAAAAGCAGGAGGGTGAGGGGAGTCTGAAAGCCACCTGTGCTTGGCAAGGAGTTTAAAGGGTGATGCTGCCAATTTCTGGGCCAGCAGGACAAGGGAGAGTTGCCACAGCTTGGAGGAGGCTAAGGCTGGGAACTGGGAAAATATTGTTCCCTGGTGGGGATGGTGGTGAAGCCCTGGGACAGGACACCAGAGAGGTGAGGAAAGTCTTGGAACAGCTGCCAAGATTTTGACCAAGATTTACCAAGCTGGACTTTGATGATCCTCGTGGGTCCCTTCCAGCTCAGAATACTCTGGGATGGTAGATCCAGAAGCAGAGACCTGGTCTAGTGTGGGAACAAACCTTCAGGGGTCCCTTCCAGCACAGACCTTTGGGACACAGTAGTCCTGGAGTGGCTCCTATGGGTAAGGGCTTTGTTGTGAGGAAAGGAGGTGTCAAGGGTACAAATCATTGGAGGGGTGTGGACATCTCATTTCTCCTCCTGGCTCTGGAATTATTTGTGACTTTGCCCCTCCACTGGCCCTTGGAAGAAAGGTTGGTGAGAAATGTTGCCAGCAGCTCTGGTTCTGCAGAGCATCCTGGGAGACAAGAGAGATGAACAATCTGCAGAGCAAATCTCATTTTTGGTGCTGCTGCCAACCCAGTGCCTAAACCCAGTCTACAGGATGCTCTGCTGGGCCACAAAGCTCTTGTCTGAGGGGTGTTCACATCCTGGTTTCTTCTTCTTTCTTCCCACTGTGCACAGGCTGGAATTCTGCCAGGAACTGAGCTGTTCCTTCTGTCCAGGGGCCTCATTTTATCCCTGCCAGCCCATGACCCCCAGCCCCTCCTTGTTGGTCCCCGAACGTGACCTGCAGACAATAAAACCAGCTGAGTTAAACTGGCATTGACAGACATGCCCTGAGATCTTCAATTGTCATTTGCAAACATGCTCTGAGATCTTCAGAAAGTGGGTGGAGGGCCTAAGTTTAATAATGAGGCAAGAGATACAGATAATTAAGCAGCTGCTTCATGTAAGGTCCTCACTGCCAAAGGCCAGTGGGGCTTTGCAGAGTGCTCAGCCCCATGATCCCAGCATTCCAAGCATCCCCATCATGGAACAGCCTTCACAAAATGCTCTTTCAAAGGGAGTGTGCAAATTGTCCCGAGAGGTTGAGAGGAGCAGGGTCAAAGGCAGAACAGGACATGCACCATGGAATTCCTGCCCCGTCACTGCCCTCCTCCCCATCTGCTCCCTCTCCTTGTGCTCTCCCAGGGGCAGAGTCCCTGGCAGATCCCAGCCTTTACCCCAGGAATGATCTGTGCCAGGCTCATGGGATTCCATGGATGTGACCTCTCACGTCCCCACTGTTCACGTGCTGGGCTGAAGGGCAGCCTCAGGAGGGACCTTCTGCCAGACATTCCTGACCTCTCCCCTGGCCTGAGCTCTCAGACATTAAAAACAAAGAGTCCTTTGCTAATGAGCTGGTCCTGGGCTGGAAGATCAACCCAGCCCTGCTCCTTCTGGCTGTGTCCAACAGGGAGGTACCAGGAGCAGGGGCTGGTGCAGATCCCATCCCTGCAGAGATGGAGTACCGGGTCGGTAATGGGTTGGAAGCTTCAGCAGACCCCTTGGAAAGTCTTCTTTCTCTCTGTTCAGTGGCAGATCTTGGCCCTCTCAAAACAGAGGGGCTGAACTGTGGAGGCCCCTCCACATCCCCTGAGGCTCAGGAGGAGGCACAGCCTGCAATGGTCACCTTGAGGAAGGACTCCAGTGCCTTCCTTGGGACTCTTGAGGGGGATTTTCCCCTGTTGTAAACAACCTAAGCCCTTGCAGAAGTGAAGAGAAGCGCCACTGACCTTCCATGAGGCTGAAAGTCGTTTCTGAAGCAGGATGAGTCACTCTGTGTTTTGTGGCTTCCCAGACTCCTTGTGCCATGTGTCCAAGGCAATCTCCCAGGCCAGCAGTGTGGGCACATGTCCCGATGTCCTTCCCAGGCCTGGAGTAAACAATGGCCATTCAGCCTCTGAGTCCCCCAAGACTTCCCAAATTGAGAAATCAAGTACAGAAATTCCAGAGTGGAGCAGCTGTCAGACAAAGCCCTGTGGTGGCTGCACCATAATTCCAATGTCAAGGAGAGCATGGAATGGGATGAGGAGAGGATGTGGAAGCACTGCACAGCCTGGGCCTTCACTGACACCCCCAGCTCCACCACAGAGCCCTGTGTTTCAGACACTGCTTTGCAGAATCCTTTAAAATCGGTGGGTTTGAAAGCCCTTTAAAGAGATTTAAAAATCCTTTAAAAATCACCAATGGTGAAGCATGGTGTGGTACCAAGAGGACAATGAATCATGGAATGTCCTGAGCTGGAAGGGACCCACGAGGACCATCCAGTCCAACTCCCTGCCCTGCACAATCCCACCCTGGGCATCCCTGGGAGTGCTCTCCCAGTGCTCCTGGAGCTCTGGAATTGGGGCTGTTCTTGTTTCCCCTCCCAGCCCAGGTGTGTGTGGCCTGTCCAGCCCAGTGAGTGAGGAGAAGCAGAGGACCTGTGGCTGATGTGCAGGGACATCCCAAGCTGGTGACAGAGGTTTCAGGACTCTCAGTCCCCAGCCAGGAGTGAGTGTGGTCCCTGTGGGACTGCCCCAGCCCCTCACCCTGAGGTCAGTCCCTGCTCAGGGTGGGTCCCCTCCCTCTCCACGCAGACCCCAAGCAAAGCTGTGACCAGATAGGGCAGCCTCCAGCCCTTCTCCTTGTGGAGGAGGAAAGAAACCGTATTCCACTCTCTTTTCCAGCTGCTGGGAGCCAAGTATACTTCCCTCCTCCTCCTCACTGTCAACACCTTGGAAATGCCTCGGTTCCAGTGCCTTTTTTATCTGTCACTTGTTCTTCCAAGCTGATCTCTCTCAAATCACTTGGTTTTCTTGGCTCCCCACTGCTGAAGTCAAAACTCAGGGATGCTGGAAAGAAGGGGAACCAAGGTGCTCCAAGGGTTTCTCCATGGCACAGGGGTCCCACAGGGGGTGGGACATTCCTCCTGCAAGGGCAGAGAGGTCAGAAAATGGCACAAAGTGAGAACTGCTGAGTCCCCAGGATTAGGGCTCCTTTTGGGGGGTTCAGGTGCCACATCCTCTGTCCCAATCCTTCCTTTTCTTCAAGGAACATCTGCCTCTGTGAAGAAAACCATGGATAGATGACAACTTTCTCACCAGAGACCACCCAGTGCTCCGGAATCTTGAAGATCTGAGGATGGCTGAATCCAAATTCTTCAAGCCAAACCCTTCTCACAAATTGAACATTAGCTCTATGCTCGGTGCTAAAATTCCAACAATCTGCCCTTGGAATTCTTGTTCCTGAACAATCTCAAGCCAAGACCTTGGAAGCAATATAGGCAAAACCCCTCAGTTGTCTGGAAATGACCCTTCTGCTCCTTCCAGCCTTTTTTTCCCCTTCCCTTTGCTTCTCCTGCCGGGTGAATCCATTTTATTAACAGCTCTTCATAAAGCCTGGCAGTGTTTGAAAGACTACAACGTTTGCTTTGGAATATCAATCAGCAGCCGCCTTTCCAGCCTAGGGAATGTTTGAAGGAAGAAAGAGGGGAACTCTGAGGATCAGTGATCAATGCCAGCCCCACGGAGAGCCCGAGTTTAGGAGATTTGTTAGTGAAATATTAACTCAGTTCCGCCCAGAGTGGGCTGAGCAGGAGCTGTGCTGGAGGATTGAGGAGCTTCCAGCCACAACGTGTCCTTCAGCACCAGGAGCATCCCTGGAGCATCCCCTCCATCCCACCCCAATGCCATCAGTTGCATCCATGGGCAGGAGAGAAACTTCCAGGTCTCTTCTTCCAACAGGGCTTTTGTATTTTTTCTCCAGGTGAAATGTTAAAATCATGGAATCTCCTGAGTGGGAAAGGAACCCACAGGGATCATCCAGCTGAGCCCCTGTCCCTGCCCAGACCCCCAACAACCCCACCCTGGGCACCCCTGGCAGTGCTGTCCAAAGGCTCCTGGAGCTCTGGCAGCCTCGGGGCCGTGCCCATTCCCTGGGGAGCCTGGGGAGTGCCAGCACCCTCTGGGGGAAGAGCCTTTCCTGAGCTCCAGCCTGAGCCTGCCCTGGCCCAGCTCCAACCCTTCCCTGGGTGCTGTCCCTGTCCCAGAGCAGAGATTGGAGCTGCCCTTGCTGAATTCACCCCTCAGTCTTCTCCCACCAGAATTCCCTTCCTCCTGCAATGGACAGAAATGGAAGGTCAGGGATATCAATCCAATCAGTCCAGGCAATGTCCAGTTTAGTTCCAGGTTCTCCTGCTTGGGCTCAGCTCCAGGAGCCTGACAGGAGTCAGGAGGGCACTGCTGGATGGGGGTGGGCAGCACAGAATTGCTTTGGATGCAGTGTGTGCTTGTTTTAGAGAAAACGCCATTTCATCAGGTTTGGGTTTTTTTCTTTTTTTTTTTTTTCCCACCCAAACACCTCAGTTTTGATGAAATATTCATGGGAAAATTGTTTCTCTGGTCCAGGAGCAAACTTTTAATAAGTGAGTGACACACTACAAGAACAATTTCCCCTGTGTTTGGGGCACTGACATCGGACTCCGAGGAAATCCTAATCCTTCAGAAGGGACTGGAGCACGGAGCTCCCGCTCTATGCCAAATCCCCTGCACCAGAGCCTTGTTTTTAAGGTTGACTCCCTAGCACATTTTTGACCTGAGATCCCATCACAGATCTTGGCAGCTTTCTCAGTGCAGCTTTAATGGAGATTTTCCAGCAAGACATTTCACTTTTGACAAAAAAAAAAAAAAAAAAAAAGCTAACAAGTGAAGGGTGGCAAAAAAAAATATTGTATTTAGCAAATTCTCTGCTCAGCCTCTTGGCTGTCTCCATCCCAACCCAAAATCTGCTTCTGTTCCTGCAAATAAAGCCAGTTTTGGCTGGATACAGAGCTGCTCCTCGCCATCCTTCCAGAAGGATGAGCCCCAGCCATTGGGAATCTGGTTCTTCCCAGCTGCTGGTGCCTCACAGCTCCTGTGGATTTGGGCTCCCTGTGGAGGAATGACCTGAGCTTGGTCCTGGACTTCAGAATCCACTTGGCCAAGGGGTAACAAGACCTTGGATGGGATGGAGGAGGAGCAAACCCCTGCCTGGGGGAAATTCTGGGGAGCAGCAGCCAGACTGTCCTGGCTCTCCTCTCCCTGGATCTCATGGACTGCAGGTGCTGCTCTCTGGGTGAAGGGCTCTGGCAGGAGGAAGCAACACCAGTGACAGGAGCAGCTGCTACAGGGGGACAAAGGAGGAGAAAAGGAGGCTCAGGGGGGACCTTGTGGCTCTGCACAACTCCCTGACAGGAGGGGACAACCAGGGGGGTCAGGCTCTGCTGTCAGGGAACAGGGACAGGACAAGAGGAAAACGGCCTCCAGGGAATGTTCAGGTTGGACATCAGAAGAATTTCTCCATGGAAAGCATGGTCAGGCCTTGGAAGGGGCTACCCAGGGAGGTTTGGAGCGCCCATCCCTGGGCGTGTCTGAGGAAGGCCTGGATGTGCAGTCAGTGCTCTGGGCTGGGGACAAGGTGGGGATTTGGCACAGCTTGAATTCGATGACCTTGGAGGGCTTTTCCAGCCAGGATTCTGGGATTCTCTAAGTGCTTAAGGAGCTACAAGTACCGGGCTGATTTAATCCTTCATGGATGGCTCCCTACACACAAATTTCACCTGGATATTGTGGAGCCCTTTCCTGACATCCAAAGAGGAAAAATAAAGATACTGAGAGCAATCTGGTGACACCTCAATGCACTGGGCTGGAAAGGGTGAGGAGCCAAAGCGCTGCAATTTAAAATTGCAAAATGCCTCAGGGAGGATCAAGAAATGGAGGGGAAGATAGACGTGGAAATACCCAGGGAGCTACATGGAGAACATGGACTGGAAAGCAGAAAATACTGACAGAGGAATCCTCTAACACGGTTAACAAGGGCTGGAATGTGAGCAGGGCTGGGAAACATTTGGGTTCCAGTGCTCAGGGATGGGCAGAATTCCTCTGAGTGTCCTTAGGCTCTCAACACCTGCCAGGAGAACTTCCACACCTCCTTCTGCCACCTCCTGCTGCTGCTGGCTCACCACAGGTGACAGCACAGTGGTGGCCACCTTTGGATGGTCACTGTGTGAGGAGCTGGACCAGCCTCAATCACACCGATGTTCATCTCTGCCCCCAGCAGCACCAGGAGAAGGGATCCATTGGCACAGTCCAGACTGGGTGTGTTTGGGTAAGGAAGGGCAGCAGCAGTGTCCTGTGTCCCGTCCCCAGGTCAGTCCTGCTCCTCACCAGGAGTATCCACAGCTCCTGCCCCAGCTGCCCCTGCCCCACCCTGGATAAAGCAGCAAGATCAGTGCAGGCAAGGAGGCCCCTCCCTGTCCAGTGTGGCTCCCCCAGATTTTGGAGTGGCTGGGTCGCTGTGCTCCCCCTGTTTCCAAGGACAGCCAGCACGAGGAAACATCAAAGGGACTTTGCAGCCTGCGCTGCCTCCAACACAGCACTGAGCAGCAGCAGCTGGGAGCTGAGTTATTAAATATGCACAGCCTCGCAGATCACACGGTAGCATTTAGCTGGCCTCTAATTAAGAGGCAGCTGCTTCCTCATCCAAGGGAAAAAGCCTGCTAGAAGACACTGGAATTTCCCGGTGTGATTGCTGATTAATGAGGAGCCCTGGAGCTCTTTCCTGCCTGGCTCTGAGATGCCAGAGGGACCCTTCAACCTCCCGGAGCTGATGAGGGGCTCTGCTCAAGACACTCCCAGCCAGGCAGGGGGTTGGGATCTCACTTCAGCTAAGCTGGAGCTGCAAAGGTTAATGCTAGGAACAGGTGGAAGAACTTTTGGAGGTCCATGCCAGCTCCAGAGCTGCTTCCTGCATGGAAGAGCTTGGAATGAATACGAGAAATTTTGTTGCCTGGAATCAGCCCCTCCAGCCATGAGCTTTGCCTCCCCACTGGTCCTCCTCATTAATTAATCACATTTGTATTCATGGAACACACAAGTTCCCCAAACATGGGCCAAGATCCCACCCTCCTGGGGCTGGAGCAAACTAACAAAATGAGATCTTTCCTTCTCCAAAGAGCTCCATGTCTGGAAAAGAGGTGACTGCAGCCAGCCATCCATGGAGTGTGGTGGGGTTATCCTGCCTTGAATGGATTTTGGGGAAGAGCTGAGGCATTTCATTGCAGAGATGCCTTTTGTGTGATTCCCAGAATTCTGGCATAGGGAAAGCCCAACTGGCTGCTCAGAGGGATGTTCCTCTGGAGGACATGGGGTCCATGGGCTCAGCTGGGACAGACAGGGTCAGCACTGCCTTTTCCATCAGCCAAGTGGGGAAGGTGGTTTCCAGAAGCTTCTAGAAGCTTCATCCACGGTCATCATCCCCTTTTCCCTCAGCCAGGTGGGGATGGAGGCTTTCAGGAACTTCCAGGAGCTTCATCCATGGTCAGCATCCCCTTTTCCCTCAGCCAGGTGGGGATGGAGGCTTTCAGGAACTTCCAGGAGCTTCATCCATGGTCAGCATCCCCTTTTCCCTCAGCCAGGTGGGGATGGAGGCTTTCAGGAACTTCCAGGAGCTTCATCCATGGTCAGCATCCCCTTTTCCCTCAGCCAGGTGGGGATGGAGGCTTTCAGGAACTTCCAGGAGTTTGGCTGACCAGAGCATCCCCCTATCCCCCCAACAAAGGGGAGAGCAGGTCTGAGGCTCTCAGGAGGAGCTAGACACGGATTCTCCTGCTCAACACCATCCCCACGGGTTGTGGGGATCAAAGCAACCCTGCCTCACACTCAGCAGGACACAGGGTGAATTCTGAGTGGCTGCACAGCTCGCAGACAAAGTTTCCCCTTAATGAGAGCAGAGTCATTAGGGATGAGCCAGTTATTTATGCTCCAGGAGAGCAGAGCCGATACCGAGAGACGACTGGGAAGTGCTTCCCATTCCCTCAAAAATGAATCACTGCCTCTCCCTGCCACCCACATTTTTGCCCCAATTCCCTGCCCCTGCTGAGGACTGGGTGCCCAGGGAAGCCAAATTGCCACTCAGCTTCTTCCACCAGTTACACAATGCCTCAAATCCAGGCATGGGAGGAGGTGGATAGGGACGGGGGAAAAAAATCCCTCTTGAATCCCATATTTATTTATATATTTAATGTGAAAAATTAAACAGCAAACAAACCCTGTATCTCTATCAAAGTCAACGGGATGAAAAGGATTTGCAGTGGTTTTGCTCGCTGTTTTATTTGTGCCATTTCAGCGAAATCTGTGGATAAATTCATCCCAGTGTTTCTCAGAGTCTCCATGGGAAAGCACAGGCACCCAGGTGTGCAGGCAGTGGGCAGGTAAAGCACAGCTTAAGGATTTCAGGAGCAGGGCCCAGCTTAGCAGCACATCCCAGATCCTGTCTGGGAGGTGAAGGGACCACAGGGATTTTTGCATAATCCCTCTGAAGGATCTGAGCTCTGGAATTTGCAAATATTTGTCCGAGGTAAACAAAGAGAAGAGGTTTGCTTGGGATAAAACACAGCGAGGAGCCATCCTGGGATGAACTTCAGAGGGAACACAGGCTGGAGCGTGGAACAGAGACTGCTGCAGGGATGAGCTGGGGGAGCGAGGCCAGGATCTCCTCCAGTGCATCCAGCCCTGAGAGGAATCCTGTGTGTGATTTCCTTGCTTGGACCAAGGGAATCCTCTGGCCTGGCACTGGGGTCTTACTCACCTGGGCAAAGCTGTGTGGTGGGAAGTGTCCCATGTCAGGAGAGAAACTGAGACACCTGTTCCCAGGTGTCTTGTGTCCCCATTCCCAGGTGTCCCGTGTCCCCATTCCCAGGTGTCCTGTGTCCCCATTCCCAGGTGTCCCATGTCCCTGTTCCCAGGTGTCCCATGTCCCCATTCCCAGGTGTCCCGTGTCCCTATTCCCAGGTGTCCCATGTCCCCATTCCCAGGTGTCCTGTGTCCCCCTTTCCAGGTGTCCTGTGTCCCCGTTCCCCGGCGTCCCATGTCC
>VWZU01016195.1:730878-741140 GCA_013397095.1 Sterrhoptilus dennistouni | reverse complement strand
TGTCCCCATTTCCAGGTGTCCCGTGTCCCCATTCCCAGGTGTCCCATGTCCCTATTCCCAGGTGTCCCGTGTCCCCTTTTCCAGGTGTCCCATGTCCCCATTCCCAGGTGTCCCATGTCCTTGTTCCCAGCACCTCAGCTCAGAGGAACTGTCCAGACCAGGGAAATAAAGGGATGAGGCTCTCTGGGCAGACAAGGAAGCAGTGGGAGATTAAGCCCTTGGGACATCAAGTCAGGGAAGAAATGGAGCTGAATTCCCAGATCCAACCAACCTCTCTGACTGGGAACAGTGACCTGACACCCCCTCCTTGCTTTGCACATGTGGGTAGACACCCATTTCTCTCTCTACAGGTTCCCTTTCCCACCAGGTTTGACTCCAAAGCCATTCCCTGCTCTCCCAGCCCTGATCCAGGATGCACCTTGACCAGTTTCCCTGGACCCAGAGGCAAAGGAAAAGGAATTTATGAGCCACCCTTTTGTTTTTCTGCTGTGGACTGTTTTCAACACTGAGAAATATTCTGCAAATGGAAGTGACTTAGCTTCTAAATATCCTGAAAAATGCCCACTGCAGAAGTGTGTGCCATATGGAAATGACCTCTGCTGAGATGTTGGGAGATAAATCACCAGGAAGGGGAGGATGGACGTGAACAGCTGATGTGAGAGAAGGAGGTTTATGCTAAACTGTGGGATCTGCCAGGTGGATCCTGCTGCATTCCCACTGTAGAAGGTCCCTGCCAGTCCAAAGGCAGGTCCTGGGAAGCTGCTGGTTCCCTTCTAGCACAACTTCAGCTTTTCATCCTCCGGAATGATCACTCTGGAGCTGCTAAAGATTCTGCTGGTGCTGGGAATCAAGTCAGGATCCTCAAGAAAAAGGGATGGTGGTGGTGGAGCTGCAGGGTGGAGTCAGGAGCACAGATGGTGATCTTTGACTCCATCCATCCATCCATCCATCCATCCATCCATCCATCCCTCCATCCATCCATCCATCCATCCATCCATCCATCCATCCATCACTCCAACATCCATCCATCCATCCATCCATCCATCCATCCATCCATCCATCATCCATCCCTCCATCCATCCCCAGGACCTGGCAGGGTAAAGGAGCCCCGGGAGGGAGGATGCAGATATAAATCCATGAGGATTTTGGAAGGGACTGCAGAGGAACTCAGGAGTCCCCCTGAGGATGAATCCCGGCAGGAGCAGGAGGAATGGGACCAGTCCTGGTGCAGCTTTACAAACACAGTGGAAAAAATCTCACTGGAAGGAAATCAGGTTCTCCTCACATGATAGGGAGAGCAGAGGAGGGTGGTGGAGGCAGGGAAGGAACCCTGTGATCCTTTCATATGGAAAAGGATGGGGAATCCAGACTGTGGGACTTCCCAGAGCAGGCACAGGGGGTTATGGTGAAGCACAGGGGGACTGGGACCACTCATGTGTTTACTCCTCTGAGGGAGAATAAATGCAGCAGTTTAGTCCTTCTGCATTGGGGACAAACATTCTGGGAATAATCTATGGCAAAAGGAATTCACTCTCTTTAACGAGGTTTTCCACAAGCCCATAAAATTCCAGTGTCTTAGACATGGTAAAAACTGTTATTTACACATGGGCATAGAATTATCAGCTCAGTCATCCCCAAAAAGAAGCTTTAAAAAAATTGAAACCTTTTCACAGGTCACAAGTTCTGGCTTTTCCTAAATGATCCAGAGGACTCAGGGCTTGGGCAAGTTGGATGTGGAAAAATGGCTCAGTAGAAAGAAGAGGGAGTGGTTTGGAGGCTGGGACATGGCACAAGTGGGTGGCTCAGGAGCTGAGGAGAGGGAGAAAAGCCTGTGGAGCTGCCCCAGGGGGTACTGTGCAGGTTCCATGGGATGGGAAGGTCTTTGGCCCTGTCACACATAGAAAGGGTAGATGAAATATTGAGGAGACTTTGGGAATCAGAAGCTTCAGGAAAATATGTCCACAGGGATGAAATGTTCCCAGATTGCATGGGAAAAAACATCAATCCAGGTGAGAGAGAGGAGGATTGGAACTAATGCTTGTTTCAAAAGGAAGAGAAGTTTGAGGGGACAGCCCCTCTCCAAGGAGAACCCAATCCTGGGAAGAATTCCTGGCAAAACATCTCATGGCCCCAAATAAACAAAACAAAAAAAGAAAATAAACAAAAAACAAGAATCTAAATGGAAAGAGTGCAGGATGGATGGGATATTGGGAATGAATTGTTCCCTGGGAGGGTGGGCAGGCCCTGGCACAGGGTGCCCAGAGCAGCTGTGGCTGCCCCTGGATCCCTGGAAATGTCCAAGGTTGAGTTGGGCCCTGGAGCTTGGAGCAGCCTGGGACAGTGGAAGGTGTCCCTGCCCATGGCAGGGGTGGGATGGGATGAGCTTTAAGGTCCCTTCCCACCTAAATCATTCCACAATTCCATGAACTGGCATCAATGTGTGATCCAGGGTGTTCCTTGGCACAGTCTGTGCCTGTGATGTCACTGAGGTGCCAATGCAATGCCAGGTGCTCTGGCTCTGGGCAGGCTTTTCCCTGGGGCTGCCAGAACTGTTTGGAGTTAGGAAGGGCTCAGGAAGTGCGGAGGATTTTCAGGTATTTCCATGCTTATTTGGGAATGGAATCTTTGCCATTCCCTTGGAAATGGAAGCCCCTTTGATGCTGAGGACAACACGTATTCTCTGCCTCGTTAAATCCCAGTACAAACCTCTCCCTGCTCTGCCTGGAGCTGACTCCCACTGAAATTCAGCCTGCCCAGGCCATCCATGGAACTGAGGTGTCCCCAGCCTGCCCTGCCCCGCCAGCTTTATTTTCCAGACCCATTCCAGCAGGACAGGAGGGGCAGCTCCCAGGGGAGCACTCCTTGCCAGGTGCCTTTTCCCCACTAACGAGCCGCAGGGCACTGCAGGCACTGAATCAGAAATTGCAATTCTGTTGCTCTCCATCCCATGGGAATTCTCCTCCCTCCTGGGTGAAAACAGCCCTTCCCAACTCCACCAGGATGTGAGGATTAGTGCAGGATAAAGGGCTGGGGAGACACAAGAGGAGGGGCTCTGGAGTTTATTTTCTGTCCCTTGTCTGCCTCTCCAACATCCAGCAGGCAATGCTGCCTTAAAAGGCAGAATTTCTGACGCATTGGGGAGGGGAGAGGTTTATTTTGGGGTTTCCAGCACTGGTGTGAAATTCAAATCTCATTCAGCAGCAGCTGACTCGCTCATTAATTGATTCTGCTGCAAGGCTCCCTCGTTATCCCTCACTGCCTTTCCCTCCTTTGCAGGATGTGTCCCCACTGGATTTTGCCACAATTTCCAAGCAGAAAAGCTCTGTCCTGGTACCACAGAGTGTCCTCTGTTCCCCTTCTCCCTGCTCCTTCCTCAGCCGGTTCCTCTCTTCCCTGTTCTGTGGCACCCATGTCCTTCCCTGTTGCCTCCTGAGGTGTCACCTCTGCCTTGAATTTCCTGTTCTGCTGCAGTCTCCACTTTTCCCTCCCCTTGCCTTCCCACCCTTTTCCCAGCACATCAGATAAATCCCTCAAACCTTCCTGGCTGCCCTGCACTGGGAGTTTAACAGTACTGGCAGGTCAAAGAGCAGGTAAGAAGGAGAGGCAATAACCCAAATCATTGTCTGGTATCTCATAAAGCCAGTTTATTTTGAGCCGTACTGCCCTGAAATGCCTCATTTTGTCCCTCCCTTGTCACTGACTTGTGTATTAAACAAGCTCCCCAGGGATGGAGCTCCAGAGGTGCTGGAGTGATGCTGAATTCCAGAATCCCAGAGTGGTTTCGGTTGGAAGGGTCCATAAACATAATCTCTGCCATTTCAGGGTTATCCAGGGTCCCATCCCACCTTTCCTGGAACAAGAGCCAAGTGGAGCATCCCCAAAGCCACAGCTGGACCTCACACAACCCTTTCCAGGTGCTGTTCATGGGGCTCCAGCCTTCCATGCACAGCCTTTCCCTCCACAATCCCAAGGAATTCCCTAGGACACCCAGCACCATCAGGGCTTGCCTGATCCCAGGATTTTGGGAGGTTGGGGACCACCATCTGTAAAAGAAACCCAGAGCCTGAAGAGGCAGCAGCAGCCAAAAAAATTTTGCTTTCAGGGCTGGGTTTTGTCAGAATGAAAATATGTCTAGAAAATTATTTTAATATTTCCCTCAGCATTTTCTATTATTCATTAAAAAATTAAAGCCAGGGGTTTATCTGAAGTGGTTTCGTGAGAAGTTCAACAGCTTGCACAGGAAAAACTTGGGGGGAAAAAAAGGAGTAGTTTAGGAAAAAATATTCAATTCTCCATCAAAATAGGGCTTAACTGGGGAAATATTAAGCAGATGTAACAATATTGGATCAGGAGGGAAATCGCTGCAGACAGAAGCTCATTTCTCGGAGCTGAGTTTTCATCAAAGCTCTCCCTTTTTCCCTGCCTCAAAATTTTAGTTGAAAATATGATTTTGTATCCCCACAGGAATCAGGAACTTTCTGAAATCAATTTGGTTTAGTCTAGAATCCAACTTTCCATGCAGGAAGAGTTTGGGCAGGAAATTCTTGCCCATCTCTCCACATTGCAAGTGACACCCTGTTCCCAACCCCGGATCCCTCTCCTGCACATCCCAGGAACTGCTGGTGAATTTGTTCCAAAATACTCAGAGTTCCTGAAGAGGTCATTAAGAACTTCTTGGATTTTATTCCCTCCTCGCCGTTTTCCTCTTTTCTTCCTTGATTTTTTTCTCTTCTGAGCATGATGAAAGTCTCACCTGGCACCGGGAGTTCCCGTTTTTATTGGGATTTGGGGCCATAATGAGCGTAACAGTCTCCTTCAAATATTGATCCTTATCCAATGAGCTGCATATTAACGGGAGAGGTCTGAAGGAGCTGGTTTTGCCCTAAAGCCCTGAGCACTGTGCTGTGCACGGAATAATTGATGGCACCTCATCAGTTCTGGATTGATGAGGCTTTGGGATGGTTCATCAGGACACAGGAGCTGTGCTGGGCATTCCCAGGGAGTGCCTGGGAATACCATCATGGACATGGGACAGCTGCATGAGCAGGTTTCAGGCTTTCCAGAGCCTTCCCTGATCCCTGCATTTTCCCTGATCCTGAACACTCAGGATGAATTCCCAGCACATGGAGGCAGTGGATGGAGAAGCCCTCAGCAGTCACCAGGAAGAATCCCCATGGATTCTCCACCTGCAGCATTCCAGCTTTCCTCAACATCAAAGGGCCTCTTTGCTCCATTCCTAATTTGACTTTTTCCAAGAGCAAAACCATCCTCATTTTCTGATGAAAAGGCAGGCAGGTGTTGCTGACAAAAATGCTGACATTTCCCTGCAGAAGTGAAAGGTTTTTAATGGAAGCTGTGCCAAAGGCAAGGATTTGGTCAGCTGGGAACCCCTCCCTGGCACAGCCGGGTTTGGCCTCGGGCTCCGTGTACGAGGGGGTTCCCAATGAGTCCCTAATTGTGAAATTGGTCCTGCCTGAGCAAAAAGCAAACAGCAACTGCCAGTTTCTCCAAGTCTTAAAAGCACTGGAGAGGGAGATTCCTCTCCAGGATAATGAGCCATGGAATATTTGTCACAGGGCTGATGTGACACCGCTGAGGCTCGGGGCTGCTGCTGGACCGGGCAATGTGCCCTGCTTGTTAATGAGATCCTGCAGCCGAGGGTTCCCAGGGATCCCCTCAGCCCAGGAGGGCTGGGAATGAGGGTCAGCTCCTGCCAGAGCCTGGCTCCTCCCCGGAGCAGCAGTCCCAGTGATGTGTTGTGGTGCTGTGTGGACATGGGGCAGTGGGAATGTCACCACTGGGACATCTCAGCACCTCCGTGCTGGGTTTGCCCAGGCCCTCAGGCTTTGCTTGTTTTGGCTCCCAGAGCTGCCTTGGGGCTTGGAAAGAAGTGTTTGGAAAGTTGTTCCTCTGAACTGAGGGATGAGCCATGGCCTTTTGGGAAAGTGCTTTTGGAAAACTGCCACGTCCAGGTGATGCACCGGGCCCAGGAGGTGAAGGCACCTGGAAGAGCTGCTGGGGGTGGAGCTGAAGGGAGAACATGTCTAAAAAATATTCCAGAAAAATTGGCATTTGCCTGCTTTGCCTTCCATCAGCACAGCCACATCCATGCAGGAGAATGGGGAGAATGGGTCAGGAAGGGTCCCCCAGTCCCCAGAGAATCCAGGGCTGCATCCTCATCCTGCTTGGAGGAAGAACTGAGGACTCATTGGCTCAAGTCCAAGAGTTTTCCTTGGCTCTGAGGGGTGGTCCTGGATGATCCACACACAGGTGTCTATACTGGAGCCACCTCCAGAACTGGATCCCACTTTGGTGCTTCTGTCTCAGGGAAGGTTTGGATTTGTCAGACTGGCAAGCAGGACAGCTCCCAGAAACTCTGCCAAAACAAAGCAAAACAAAACAAATATAAAACCCCTCTGGAACAAAGAAACAAACCCCCTAAAACTCAACCAAATAAACAAAACACAAAACCAAAAGAAACAAAATAAACCATTTCAAAGTGACTATAAATGGAAAGAGGGCAAGGTTAGATGGGATATTGGGCAGGAATTGTTCCCTGGCAGGGTGGGCAGGCCCTGGCACAGGGTGCCCAGAGCAGCTGTGGCTGCCCCTGGATCCCTGGCAGTGTCCAAGGCCAGGTTGGACATTGGGGCTTGGAGCAGCCTGGGACAGTGGGAGGTGTCCCTGCCTGTGACAGGGGTGGGAATGGGACGGGTTTAAGATCCCTTCCAACCCAAACCATTTAATGATTCTGCAAAAAAACTTAAAAAAAAACCTTTGACATCACCATTTGCAGTTTGAGCTGTCTCTGTCCCAAGAAAATTTGGTGCTAATGAATATTCCCTGTTCAGCTCCATCCCCACTCTCCATATAGATGTGAAATCCCTTCCTTAGGAAGCTGGAGCACTCTGCCCTCTGAGAGTGGATTTGTGTCTCTGTTCATCCTCACTGCCCTTTTCTAACCATTTTTTTCCTTAATTCCCATATAATCCTGTTGAAATGAGAGAACCAGGAAGGCCCTTGGCCTGCAGGGTGCAGATCCCTTCCTGCTGCTCTTTTTCCTCACCCTTCCAAGTTCCCTTTGCTTCCTGCTGATCAGAGTCCACTGAAGCCTTCACAGCCTTGTCCAGCTCTTCCCCTTCCCAACAAGGATTTTTTTTGGAGCTCATTCCTGTACTGAGGTGGGAAGGATCAATGATTATTTCCCCATCTACTTTCTTTTGCCTTTATCAACCTTTATCCTGAGCAATAAACTCCCAAGCTATGGATGTTGTTGATTCTGCTCCCTTTCCTGCCAGCAGCCTCAGATTTGGCTGCTCTCTAACACTCATCCCAATGCAAATGTTGCCTCCCTTTAATTTGCTCCTTTTCAGGTAGTTTAGGAATATTACACATCCCAAATCTCAGTGTAGACCTTTGGGGAGCACTCCTGGCAACCACTTTCATTTATTACTACTCTTTATTCCTCTTCCTTAACCTGTGATGTGCTCCCACCAAAGCCAAGGTTTCTGAGGAGCTCCTAATGAGGGAACACCAGGAGGCATTTGGGAAATCCAGGATCAGCCTCCTCTCTGTGTTTGCCAGCTCCTTCAGAGGGCTCAGATGTCTGAGGCATTTCTCCCTGCTGGAGAACTCATCCCTGGCTGCTCATTCATTCTGCACTGCAGCTTTTCCCAGTGCTCCCAGGGCAGCAGTCAGACTGCTCCGTGCTTCCCAGCTTCCCTGGGAGCTCCTGTCAGACCTCGGCATCTCCTCTGCCACCTCCCTTCCCTTTGGCACTGGGGCCAGATGGGTTCCCAGGTGTGGGGAGAGTTCACAATGTCTGGGCTCCTTGACAAGGCTGGGGGCTCCAGCTGGGATGGACAGTCTGTCATTATTCCTGTGATGGATTCAGTCTAAAATCCCCTCTTCTGACTCCTCAGCACCTCTGATTGTCTCTCCTAGCACCCAAAGGCCCTGGCCAAGGATTGTCTCTGTGTTTAAGGGCAAAGAACCAACAGGAACAGGGATTTCCTGTGTCATTTTTCTGTAACAAACCCTCTACCACCCTTGGGTCACCTTTGGCTCCTGAGGTCTTCAGCACGTTCCCTGAGGGCCTTTTTTTGCCGGGATTTGCTGGGGAAGGACTGAGCAGAACTGAAAATGAGACAAGGCTTTGCCCTTTCTTGTTTTCTCTCCATGGTGTTTTTTCCCCAATGCCCATCCAAGGGATAGAATGTCCCAGTGAGGAGCCACCAGAACAGGCCCTTTATGTGCAGCCATGCCTGGAGGAAGCAGAGCTCAGCATCTGCCTGCATTTCCTGCCAGTGACCAGGTTGGGAAATGGAACATGTGGCAGAGCTTTGGGAAGGGTTTGAGGAGTGCTGGATATTTTCTTTTAATTTGGGATTTTTTTCCCCTATGAATTAAAAAACCATTGGGAGTGAAATGAAATTCTTCACCTGCTGCTCCCTGCTCCCCTGGACCCTCCTGTGACCCTTCCAGTAGGGCCTGGAGTTGCTGAAAACCCAAACCAGATGTTTTCAAAGTGGAATCGTGGAATCATGGAATGGTTTGGATGGGAAGGGATCCCAAAGCCCATCCCATTCCAAGCCCCTGCAATGGACAGGGACACCTTCCACTGACCCAGTTGCTCAGAACATGTGGCTCATCCAGAGCCAGCTGGGCTGAGGGACACTGAGATGGGCAGGGAAATGGCAATAGAGCCCCCAACCATTATATACAACCCCAAACCCAGGACTCCATCATCTTCTCCATCATAATAACCACAAAAATGGCCAAAGTCCTTTCAATGCTGGGAAAACCTTTCTCCTTTACCACTCTGGGAAAACCTTTCCCCTTTACCACTCTGGGAAAACCTTTCCCCTCTGCCAGACTGGAAAAACCTTTCCCCTCTGCCTTTGAAACGCAACAAAACCCCCCAAACTCTGCGCTCCATTTTACCAGGCCAACATGCAATCAGTGTTCCAAAATTCCATGACCTGCCAATAACGATCTTCAGAGGAGCTCTGGGCCTGTTTTTGGGTTTTGAGGAGGGACAAGCAGAGCTCCCTGCCCACCACAGCCATGATTTCCTGCTCTGCCCCACACAGTCCCTCTGTCCCCGTGCCCACTGCCCAAATTCCCAGGATAAAGGTTTGACAGTGTCTTGGGTTGCAATATGTAACCAGCAGTGTGTGTTCTATTGCCATCCATTGAAACCGGTTGGGAAGGTGTTTCTTTATCCCTGCCAGGCCCATCCTCCCCCAGGGGATCTCTGCTGTCCATGGCCCATCCAGGCTCACTGCAGGGCTGAGACAATTCCATCAGCCCATGGGGAGATGCTCCACCCAGGGGGAGGAGCCCAGCATTCCCACCTGGATCAAACCTGGCATTGAGAACAGCAGCACAGCCTGTTTGCACTGGATTCCCAGAGGGAGACCAGACCCAGCTCAGCACCACTGGACCCTTCTACAGGATCATCTCTGCTCCACCAGAACCACATCTGGCACTGCAGGAGGATTTATTTGGACTGACACCAACACCCTGACCAACAGGGTGTCAGCTTGTGTTCTGACTCTGTCAATGTTTCTAGGATTTTTTTGTTTGTTTGCTTTTTTGCACTACTACATTTTTATTTTTAATATTCCTACTACAGAACTGTTATTCCTATTCCCACATCTTTGCCTGAAATCCCCTTAATTTCAAAATTATAATAATTTGGAGGGAGGGGGTTACATTCTCAGTTCCAAGGGAAGCTCCAGCTTTCCCTGTCTTTCCAAACCAAGACAGACTGGCATGAGCAGGGAGCTGCAAGGGCTGCTCCACACTGGCACAACATGGCAGCCATTCCTCAGGCTTCTCATTAATGCTTAATGAAGAGCTCTAATGAAGCTTGAGGAATTGAACTGGAAAGGCACCACCTGGATTGGCAGACTCAAATTGGAGCATTCTGATGCTCCACCTCCAAGGAACTCCAGGGTGAGGGGATGGAGCTGCAGAGGAGGACAAGGGGAGGGTCTCCTCACACCCATGTTCACATCCATTCACACAATCCCTTATGGATGGACTTACCAGGAGAGCCAGGAGCTTGTGGAAGTGGCAGTGGCATCATGGGTGCTCCCAGCTTTGTGTGGGGAGCAAGGACCAGGGTGCTCCAGTGGCCTTTATAAAATCATGGAATGGTCTGAGTGAGAAGGGACCTTGCAGCTCATCCAGTGCCACCCCTGCCATGGGCAGGGACACCTCCCACTGTCCCAGGCTGCTCCAAGCCCCAATGTCCA
>VWZU01016195.1:685065-730785 GCA_013397095.1 Sterrhoptilus dennistouni | reverse complement strand
CCCTTGTCCCCAGTCCCTCTCCAGCTCTCCTGGAGCCCCTTTAGGCCCTGGAAGGGGCTCTGAGCTCTCCCTGGAGCCTTCTGTTCTCCAGGTGAGCACCCCCAGCTCTCCCAGCCTGGCTCCAGAGCAGAGGGGCTCCAGCCCTTGGAGCATCTTTGTGGACTCCAGAGAGTCCTCTGGAGTCTCTCCAGCAGTGCCAGGTCCTTTCTGTGCTGGGCCCCAGGGCTGGGGCAGTTCTGCAGGTGGGGCAAAGGGGCAGAATCCCCCCCTCCCCTGCTGCTCACACTGGGGGCTCAGCCCAGGGCTGAGGGGGTTTCAGGGCTGGGGTGAGTCCAGCCCTCACCCACCAGCACCCCAAGTCCTTCTCCCATGGCTGCTCTCCAGCTATGCCTGGCTCCTTTTGGATTGCCCCAGTCAGGGGCAGGATTTTCTCTGGGCAGAGCAGAAGGACAAGTCCTCCCTGTGGGGAATGGGGCTGTGGAGCAGCCTCAGCTGGAGGTACAGAACATTTTCTGCCCTGGGAGCAAATGCTGCTTTTCCTGTCTCTTGATTTTGGCCCAGAGAAGGGCCCTTGAGTGGGCACAAGGGGATCTCTGCTGAGCATCTCATGGCTGGGTGATCAGTGCCTTCCCCCTCCTGCGTGTCCAGACTCTGGCTTTTCCTACCACCTCCATTTATTTGTGGGCTCGACTTCCCTTCCTGAGTTATCTCCCCACACCACACCTTCCCCCACAGCCTTTATTCCTCTGGACAAACCTGGCCCAATAAAAGCAGCAGTCGGAGCGTTGAGCGCAGCCCCGGCAGCAGGAGAAGCTCCACACAAATTCCAAAATGTCACTTTGGAAGTTCGCACTTCATCTTTTTTAGCTGCGGAGGGGAAAGATCCTCCTCAATGAAAATTAGCACTGCAGCAAAGATGCCAAAGCTTCTTTGCCTCCCCCAGTCGTGGTGAGATTCAAGATTGCTGCATGATTAAGCCCTGGCAGCTTTGCCTCCCCTCCTTTTTCTAAAACAAACATTAAATTATGAAAATAAATGTAAAAAATCCCTTCTGCTCCTGCAATCTGGATGTTATGGATCCAATGGACCGGAGTCAGAATATAGAAATTCAAAAGGTTACAGAGAAATATCAGCTCTTCATCCTTCATTTCACAGCCTTTAAATCAGAATTAAATGATTGCATTAAGGCAGCTGAATATTAGAGAGGGAATTGGCTGAAATTTTGCAGGAATACTTCTAGTTGGGGAAAATGGAAATGTGGGGAAAACAAAATGTTTTGCAAATCCATATTTGTTTTGCAGCTTATGCATTTATTAGAGACACTTGGGCAATGTCACATTCCTTGGGTTCCCATCATTGTGCTTTTGAGAGTTTGAGGTTAATTAAAAAAGGAGAGAGAGAAAAGAGGATGTCCCAGTTCTCAATTGAAATGTTTGTGGTTTGTCAAAGTAATTTTCGCTTTAGCCATTAGAAATTCTTCTTTGATTTTCTGCTTTTCCAAAAATTTCAGTTTGGCTTTAGCTTGGAATTGAGTTCTGTGATTCTGTGAAAAATCTGGGTTTGTACAGAACTCAAGTTGCCATGAGATCCTCTCTTTTTGTGTTTTCCAGCTCCTCAATTTGCATCCCAACTTCGGGGAGCTTTTGTCTTTAATTACTCCAGTCTATTTTAATAAATACTCAGTCAGCAAATCAGTCTGAGTCTCTTCTCGTTCCTTCTTCCTTTCATCTGCAAAGCCCAGATGAGATCTGCATCACGGCTGGGAGCTGAAGGGCACAGGAAGGGACCTTCTCCATTCCCTGCACATTTTCCCCAATAAAAGCCTTAGAAAATTGTTGCGCTTGACATTTTGGCATTTCCTGGGGATGGACCATGTGAGGGTTGCTGTCCTCCCTCCCCAGAGGTGCTCAGCATCTCCCTGTGCTTGGAATGCTGCCCCTGGATGGACAGAGCTCCACTGGAGACCCTCCATGGAGCCCTTCTTGGAGAGCCACGGGAGTGAAGGGAAATGCCAGTAGAAAATGGGAGAAATCAGAGATTTTGGAGGAGGGCACCAAGGGGGTGGACACCAAAATCCCCAGGAGGACTTTTCCATGTGCTGTTCAGTGAGGGAATGCCACAACCAATCCATGGGAGAAGACCAGGGGCACTGGGACCATGGCACTGCTCCCCTGCAACCCTGAGGTCTCCCTCATGGGCAGGAGGGAAGGAGAGATTGGAACACAGCTGCTGCCTCCCATCTCTTAGAAGATTTCCACCACCCAGGAAGGCAGGAGAGTGTTCTCATGTCCTGGGCACATGGTAATGGGAAAAAAAAATAATGGAAAGAAGAAGGAAGGAAGTGTGCAATGCCTGACTGGGTGAACAAAGCCTCTGGGGCTTATCCTACATTTATTGTGAGAATAAAGTAAATAGTTCTCTTTGCCAGGAGCAGACAACATTCATTCATGCTCCCAACCCTCCTGACAAAGCTGGATTTCCAGCTGGGAAACCCAACAGCCATGGCTGGGATTCAGTGAATCAGCCACCAAGGGGTGGGGAAAGACAAAGAGCCCCCAAACCCTGGCTCCAGGTGGGAGCTCCCAAACTCTGGCTCCAGGTGGGAACTCCCAAACTCTGGCTCCAGGTGGGAGCTCCCAAACCCCTACCAAACTCCAGGTGGGATTGTTTTGGGACTGGAGCTGTTCAGTGCCTTTGGTTTGTGCTCCCCACTCAGCCCCAGCCTCACTTTGCAGAGACCAAGGACAGCCTAGAGTGTGGGACACCAAGGCCAGTGCAGGTATTGGCCTTCCCAAAGAAGATTCCCTCTCTCCTGACCTCCAGCTGTGCTCAATTCCTCTTGTTTCCCTCCTTTTCCAGATTCAGCAATTCCCAAATGCCCGAGTGTTTGGGGAGGTTGGCACAACCCCGTCCCTGTGGCTGCCTGGGTGTCCCAGTGCTGGGGAAGCACCACAAAGTAGGACCTAAACCCATGAATTGTAGAAGCTGAGGGAAAATCTCCTTCCAAACACGGAGTCTGGAGCTGTGAGCAGCTGCAGGTGCAAAGCTGCAGTAGGAGAACCTGCACGAGGAGCAGCTTCAGCCCCAGAAATGGGGATGACTGTGCCCCACACCCAGGGGGTTCCTCCAGTCCTGCATGCACTCCTCCAGGAGGAAACTGGAAAGTAGGGGAGCAGCAAAGAAAAGAGAAAATTACCAGCCCAAATTTATCCTTCTACAGCCTCAGCACATGGAGCCAAGTGGAGGAAAACTCAGGTTTCAGCAGGAAAATCACTGCTTTTGCCTGCTGAGAGATCTCTCTGCTGGCAGCATGGATGGATAGAGGGATTCCTGGCAGGGAGGATCCCTCTCTGCTGGCCATGGTGGGACTCTGGATCATTACTGGGATGGAGACTTCTCCATTCTGCCCCAGTGTCAGTGCAGACAGATCCTGCTGGACGCCTGATCCCTCTGGCACCCACAGACATCCAGAGGGAGCCCCACCCTCCATCCTCCTTTACTCCCCATCCCTGTTCCCAGAGCAGCTGTGGCTGCCCCTGGATCCCTGGCAGTGCCCAAGGCCAGATTGGACACTGGGGCTTGGAGCAGCCTGGGACAGTGGGAGGTGTCCCTGCCCATGGCAGGGGTGGCACATGAGGAGCTTTAAGGTCCCTTCCAACCCCAACCATTCCAGGATTCTGTATCTCTTCCCCATATCCCAGTGTAGGTTGTGTCTATGCAGCCTCTGGGTTCCCATCCCAGCTCCAACACAAGCCATGTGAACACCTGGGGACTAAAATTGCCCCTTTCCTAAAAATCATATCAAAAACAA
The DNA here is from genome assembly GCA_013397095.1 of Sterrhoptilus dennistouni. Taxonomy (NCBI): domain Eukaryota; kingdom Metazoa; phylum Chordata; class Aves; order Passeriformes; family Zosteropidae; genus Sterrhoptilus; species Sterrhoptilus dennistouni. Next base: position 726,974 of record VWZU01016195.1, on the reverse strand, counting down.
CTTCACCAACATAAAACAACCCAATTCTTGTCAGAGCAAATGTTTCATTTGGCATTTTACCCCAAAAGGAGCAGGTTCACTTCACTAAAATCTTTGTAAAGTTGTAGTTTTGGATCAGCCTCAAGATATTATTTGTTTCCGGATCACTGGTCAAATCCAGGGAGCAATTCCTTGCAGATCCCTGCTCCTGACAACCCGACAGGGCAGCCTTGCCCGCCATTTGCAAAGAGCAGAAGGAGGTGGAAGATCTGAGCTGTCACCACCACACCCAAACTGCTGCCAGCTCCTGCTCCCAGGGCCCACAGAAACACGGGATTTTACAGGAAAGTGAATTATTTCCTGAGCTCCTTCGCCCGGAGCAGTGAGGGCGGGATGGGGCTGTGATTCAGAGAATGGATGTGGTTTAGAGATTCATGGAAAAGCTGGGGTGAGGGAAGGAAATGAGATGCAGGCAGAGCCCACGTCAGAGGCAGCATTGATGTTTCCAGGAAAGGCAGAGCAGCCCTCAATGAGAGCCCAGCACCTCCATTCAGGGCTGTTCCCAATTAGACTGATTACAGAGGGGATCTAATCATGATGGATCCTGGCCCAGAGCTATGGATAATTAAATATTTGCAGTTTCTTAGCGACATCCTGGGGATTTTTTTCCACTGCAGGACAGCTTTGTGCTTGTTGCTGCCATTGCTTTCAGCCAACAAGGGCATATAAATCTGAGAAATTCAGAAAACAGGGAGAAACTACATTGCGAGTTCAACATAACAAAGGAAAAACATTTCCCAAGGATTTTAGCTGCAGGTCCCATGTTTTTTCTGGCAAATCCCACATCCCTCCTTCCATGGGGGTATTCCCAAGTACAGAGTCTAATCAAGCCCTGTCACCATGCAGTGATGATGGAGATGCAGACTCCAGGCAGGATGGGTGGAAGGTGGGTTTTCGTTTTCACTGGTCATTCTTGGATTGATTTCCAGTGGTTTCCATTGCATCCCCTGGGGTTTTTAGCATCATTCCCATTCCCATTGAAAGGGGCAGTCTGAGGAACCAAATCACACCTTGGAAGGAGGGACTGACACCAGCATCTTCTTATTTTTATATCCCCGATCAGGAGCTAATTCTTCCTGGTTTGTGGAATGCTGGCAGCAGGATGTCCCAGTGAGCAGAGAATATTTGGGATTCAGAGTTAGGGAACAGCCTGGCACCTGACACAGCACGACCTTGCTCCTTCTGCCTGAAATGGGAATTGATGGCAGAATTCCCGCCTTCCTTGAGAAAACTGAAGGATTGGGGTCCACCAAAGCAACACCCAGGAACACGTGGGTGGCCCTGCCTCGGGCTGTAATTCAGGAATATCCGAAATTTCCTAAAATGCCATCTCAGGTTGCTGCCTAAAAAATCTCTCACTTTGGGCTCTTTGTAGCCCAGGGCTCTGGATTTCTCTGCAAGATCCAGCCCTTCCAGCCTGGACCCCCAGAGCAGAGTGTGTCTCGTTTTCAGAGGTTCTAACAACAGATCCCGAGCTTTTTGAAGAGCTCCTGTTATCAGGAATGGAGTTCCTGCGTCACTGCCAGCCTCAGTCTCCCATGCCTGCAATTTCCTACCCCTGGATCTTGATCTGTGCTTATCTGCAAAATTAGACATTGTTTTGCTATCAGGAATCTGCACCCTCTGGGGGGATTTTTGTGCTGTGCTATTATTCACAAACTTCACTTTAATAAACTGAAGGATGGAGCTGCTTCTGTTTGGCACACTCAGGTTTTCCAAGCCTTGACTCATCCTTGTGAGGCTTTGTCTCCCTTTTGCAGCACGACAACGTGTTTCGACAATGTGGATATCAGCTGGAGAGGCGCAGCTTATCCCTCCCCATTGTTGGATGCAGAAATCACAGCACGTCTTTCTCTCCACTTGGCATTTCCCTATGAATAAATTCCTGGCTCCTGTTCACCATCCCCATTTCCTTATCTCCGAGTGAGCTCCCATTAAGTTGTTATCTCTGCTCATTTCCCAGTCATTTGTGGGGTCACAGCTTTATAATTTCTCATATCACCAGTTTGATCTGGGCTGTCTGTGCCTTCACTGAGGCTCTTGCATCTGGTGGGTTTGGATGCACATTGATCGTGGAATCACAGAATCATGGAATACCCTGAGAAGGGACCCACAGAGATCATTGATTCAGCCCCTGTCCCTGCCCAGACCCCCAACAATCCCACCCTGGGCACCCCTGGCAGAGCTGTCCAAAGGCTCCTGGAGCTCTGGCAGCCTCGGGGCCGTGCCCATTCCCTGGGGAGCCTGGGCAGTGCCAGCACCCTCTGGGGGAAGAGCCTTTCCTGATCTCCCGCCTGAGCCTGCCCTGGCCCAGCTCCAGCCCTTCCCTGGGTGCTGTCCCTGTGCCAGAGCAGAGCTGGAGCTGCCCTCCAATCTCTGCAGCCCTTGTGAATTCACCCCTCTGTCTTCTCCAGCTGAACATTCCAAGCACCCTCAGCTGCCCCATAAGGAATTGACCCTTCCCAGCTGACCTGGATCTCTCAGTGGTTTTCCTGCATCTTCCTCCAGCTCAGCTGGGAAGGAGTTGGAGGGTTTGGGGTTGGAAGCATCCCCAAGGCAGCAGAGGGTGGGGGTAGCTGCCAGCTGGAGCTGGGCAGCTCCGTGGGGATTTGCTTCACCACATTTCCCATGTGGAATGACACCATGGGGAAGGAAGTGACTCCTCACCCTCTTTCTCAGTGAGAGGAGAATTTTAAGTGATTCCTGTGTGCATTGAGAAGAAGCTGCCAGTTACTCATATCACACTTCTCTCCTGTCCTGCTCTGTGTTTTCCATCATGGCTTTTGCCAGGATATTCCATTCTTCCCTTGCCAATAAAAAAGAACAAGTCCCAGAGCACCTGGCCACTTTCCTCACAGCACCCCGGGCTTCTGGAGGAGGAACGAGCCACCTGACAGCTCAAAAGTGACACCCAGGCCCTGGAGCTGCAATCTGGTGCCTGTGGGGCTCACAGGGAGTTGCTCTTTCCCAAGGATGATCCATGGGAGCCTCAGCATGGGCTCTGCTCCTCACCCAGACCAGGCCATGGCTCTGTGTGCACCACAACACTGGGAATGCTGCTCAGAAAATCCATCCGGCAGCTGCAGCAGTTCCAGAGGCATTCCCAGCTTTGCTCCAGGTGGGATATCAAGATGGGCCGTGAAGCTTTGCTGACACCATCGTCCCTGGGTTTGATTCATGCAGACCCAGCTGTGCTGAGCTGCTCAGGTGGGCACAAAAACACCCCAGCAGCGCCAGGAACTCTCCCAAAAAAACGCAAATCAGCCAGGCCTCCTGAATTACCACTTGGAAAGAGGCAAGGAAACCGCAGCTGACTGGGAGAGGTTTTTGTAGGAACAACCAAGGGGAAGAGAGATCTGGGGTAAGAGGTGCAGCTCAGTCCCCTCCAGCTGCAGCAGCCCTGCAAACCCTGCGACCAAAACCACACTGGGACAATATTTAAATAGTAATCTCGTCGCATTAGGGAGAAATTTGCTTTTAAGCGTAACAATGCACCTTAAAACAGAAGTGAATTGGTTTGCAGGACCCTCCGTGGCCGAGGCCTGGACCGGCCCCTGCCCTGCTGGGAGAGGCACGGGTGGGCAGAGCTGAAGGCAAATCCCAGGGTTTGTCCCTCATCCCAGGGTTTGTTGCTCATCCCAGGGTTTGTCCCCCATCCCAGGGTTTGCTCCTCATCCCAGGGGTTGCTCCTCATCCCAGGGTTTGTCCCTCATCCCAGGGTTTGCTCCTCATCCCAGGGTTTGTCCCCCATCCCAGGGTTTGTCCCCCATCCCAGGGTTTGCTCCTCAACCCAGGGTTTGTCCCCCATCCCAGGGTTTGTCCCCCATCCCAGGGTTTGTCCCCCATCCCAGGGTTTGTTCCTCATCCCAGGGTTTGTCCCCCATCCCAGGGTTTGTCCCCCATCCCAGGGTTTGTTTGCCGGGCCTGTGCCGGAGCCGAGCCGTGCCCGCAGAGCTGGTGCTCCCTGTCCCCTCTCCTCCCCACAGGGACACCGAGGCCGAGCTTTTCCCATCTCCCGCTGATGGCCCATCCCGCCCCTCTCTGTGGCTGAGGGAGAGCAGATGTTCCTGCAGGATGGTAAATCTCCCCTGAATGCTCTGTCTGCACAGAATGCGGCACCTCTGGAGGCCGGGGATGAACTCTGTGCGGTCCAAAAGGGAGGGGCTCCTCTCTTGGCTGCCCTGAGGGGCTCTGTGCCCCCCCAGAGCTCTGCCCCCGTGCCCAGGACACCCCGAGTGCCCCACGGCTCCCGTGCCCAGGAGGATTTGGTGTGTGACCCATTCCCACCGGGCTTCCCTCACTTCCCGCCATTGCCAAGCGCTGTTCCTCCAAAGAACTCAAAGTTTCCTGCTGCCTCCCTGCTCCCCATCCCTCCCCACACAAATGAGGCCTCACGTCTAATTCCCATGAATAATTTATGCAAAGGAATAAGTTCCTGATAGCAATAAACAGGATAAATACAACTCCCCGAGACCACATTACTGAGCAGAATTCATTTTTACACAGATATAAAACTGTTATGATCGAGTAAGGGGAGAAATAATCTCCATCAATAACATTCCCTTATTTCCTCATTGTTTTATTTGCACAGGCCTCTGTCTCCGTGGAGTGCCCCATCCATCCAGCTGTCCTGGGATTGCCTAAGAAGCTATTCCAGCCAGGACTGGATTAATCATTTCTCATCAGCACCCAGGCAGTGGTGGAGGCTGTTCTTGTTTCCCTCTCAACATTAGATCACTTTGAGAACAAGCAGGGTGAGACCTAAACTTATTTTCCAGGTACTAAAAGCCAGCCTTATTTATAAAAATCCATATTTTCCCAGTTAATTCCACACTGGCACTCGGTGCACAAGACATAAAATGTCATTATTGGACACCAGGAGTGTTTGAATTCTGAGCTAAAAGTCACTGGAAATGCTCAGTGTCACTGGTGGTTTGATTAGATTTTTGCAGATGGGTTTTTCCATTTGGGTCCAGATTATATTTTCCCATTATTTCCCAGCTTTTCCATTTTATCATTCACTAAAGGGTTTGAGAGGCTCAACAAACACCTTTTGAGGCAGCTTTTACTTAGCAGTGGCTGCATCCTATGGACAACTCTAATATCCTCCCTTTCCATAAGAGCCATTCCCTTCCAATGGATGAGGGAAAAGAGGCCTTTCCTGGGTAACTGCTGCTTTTCCTCATTGTTCACCTGGTTTTCTGAGCTCTGAAAAGCACAGACTGGGCAGCAATCAGCTGAAATTTATGTGCTTTCATATTTTGACAGGGATTTGGGACTGGCAGTAGATAAAAAAAAAACCAAAACCAATTTAATACTTTGCAACTTTTTAGCCTGAGCTCAGATTCCAGCAAGGACAACATTTCCTAATCAGCACAAAGGAGCTTCCTCAGTGGGAATCTCTCTGCTGCTCAGCATGGAAAACATCAGGTCCCTTCGGAGGGGAAACACCTACCTCGGCAGCTCTTAATTGCCACTGTTAATTGCCGGGCCGGCAGCGCTGCCTGGCTGCGAGGATAAAGGCGAGATGAAAGGAGAACAAAGGCAGCGGCAAAGGGAAAGGCTTTGGGGACGGGGCCCTGGGGACACGGCTGGGGACACAGCTGGGGACAGAGCCTCGGGACACAGCTGGGGACAGCTGGGAGATGGCTGGGGACAGAGCTGGGGACAGCTGGGAGATGCCTGGGGACACAGCCTGGGGACACAGCTGGGTACAGAGCCTGGGGACAGCCTGGCGACAGCTGGGGACAGCTGGGGACAGAGCCTGGGGACAGAGCTGCAGCTCCCAGCAGAGCAGCCCGGGCCAGGAGGATCCCGGTGGCAGGGCTGGCTCTGGAGGGTGAATCAGTGGGGCCCAAATCCTCCATGGGGCTGCAGCTCCTGGGCTCCCTGGGCTGTCCTTGGCTGCTCTCCCCACACTTGCAAGCAGCAGCTCCGGGATCAGCTCCAGTAAAGGTCGTTGTGGGAAGGTGAGGAAGACCTTGGTGGTACAGCCCAGCTGGTACCAACCCGACAAGGAATGGGATCACAGAACCATGGGGTCATTAAGGCTGGAAAGGATCTCCAAGGTCACCAAGCCCAATCTTCAAGCACTGACACCTGTCCCCAAGTGCCACATCTGCTCCTTCCCTGGACGACTCTGGGGACAGGGACTCCACCAACCTCCCTGGGCAGCCCCTTCCAGGGCCTGACCACCCTTTCCAGGAAGGAATTTTTCCAATATCCTGCCTGAGAGTCCCCTGGCCCAGCCTGAGGCCGTTCCCTCTCCTCCTGTCCCTGTTCCCTGGGAGCAGAGCCCGACCCCCCCGGCTGTCCCCTCCTGTCAGGGAGTTGTGCAGAGCCACAAGGTCCCCCCTGAGCCTCCTTTTCTCCAGGCTGAGCCCTGGAATTGTCCAGCTCTACTCCTGGGTTATTCCCAGACCTCCCTTCCCAGGGTTTAATCCCACGGGGGGAGATAAATGTGATTTAATGCTCAAAGCTGAGGTGCCAGAGCAGGCTTTTCTCAAAAACAAAACATTCCATAGCAATTATCTGGGACACCCATCAGGATCAGTTTGCCACATTGTGCAGGTGCTGGGAATAAATTTTCCTTGGTTTGTCTCCACCAGCAGTCAGAGAAAAATCTTGGAAAATGGCTCAGAGAAATAATAACTCTAAGGCTGATAAGAGAACCGAGGTGGCCTCTGATTTATTTTTTTTTCAATTACAGCATTTTCAGGAAACAAAGAAATCTCTTTACAATTCCTTTCACAGGAGGATTTCATTTTCCCACGTGGAGTTTTGCTCTCATTTGAACTTTGACCACTTCAAAACCATGGACAAGCAGAGGAGAGCTCCTCATGTTTAAAAAGTGAAGATTTGGTTTTAAATATTCATGATTTCATAAAGCTACCTGTGGAAAAAAGCTGATTTTATCAGGTGGGAGCCAATATTCACACGGGAGAAGCCAAGTTTTCTCCATTCTCATGGGGTTTTCAGTGGCCAAAGAGAAGAAAAAAACAAAACCCACTCAACAAAATGCACTTTCAAAGTCTTGTGAAGTTGTTTTGGGTTTTTTTTTTGTTTGCTTAAAATAGAAGCAGAGAATGAAAAAAAAATTGAAAATTAGTGTCAGTCCCTCAAAGCCATTTCCTTCAGAGAAACACTGGCTCTTCAATTAAGAAAGACATTTATTTTGGGAATTTTTTCATGCTCCTCCGATTAGCACCATCTAAACAAACACTTCTTTCTGAGTGCAGGACAAAGCAGGCAAACACACAAATATTGGGTTTTTTACATTCCCACAGCACTGGCTCTGGCTCCTCTCTGTCCTCAGCCACTCTTTTAAAATACCAAGGGCGTTTTCATGGGGGGTGTTTATGACCCACTTCAAAGTTCTGTTCTTCTGGGACGTTTCCTGATGCCACAACTTTTCCAGGAAGAGCAGGGATGGATTTAAAAGCTCCTGCCAGGAATCTGCTCCCAACCCTTTGCTTTTCCTTCCCTCTCATTTTGAGGAGCTCATCTGGGCACTGGTTTGACCACCAAGGAAGCCTTGGCCACTTTGACCTTGGGTTGCTCCATGCCAGGATTGGATTTATCTTAAAATAGGGTCTGAGGTGGTTGGTCTGTGCTGTCTTCTGCAGGTCCCTGGTGCTCTGGGATCCTCTCAAGGAGCAGCTTCAGTTTGTGAGGCACCTTCAGTTCCTCACCTTGTCAGCAGAACTCTGAGGGTGAGCCAGGCTGGGAGAGCTCCCAAGGGCTGGAGGGACAGGACACAGGGAATGGCTTCCCACTGCCAGAGGGCAGGGCTGGATGGGATATTGGGCAGGAATTGTTCCCTGGCAGGGTGGGCAGGCCCTGGCACAGGGTGCCCAGAGCAGCTGTGGCTGCCCCTGGATCCCTGGCAGTGCCCAAGGCCAGGCTGGACATTGGGGCTTGGAGCAGCCTGGGGCAGTGGAAGGTGTCCCTGCCCATGGCAGGGTAGGGCTGGATGGGATTTAAGGTCCCTCCCATCCCAAAGCATCCCATAATTTTGTGCTCTCAAGGCTCCTGTGCCCCTGCAGCTCTGTCTGAAGAGCAGGATGGGGACAGGGGACGCTCCCTCTCCTGGGACAGCCCCACACCTGCCCAGGGGCTGCGCCTCAGGGTGAGCATCCCTCCCACAGCCCCTCCTGGGACCTGCTTTGCAGCAGAATTCAAAGCAGCTTTTTCACTCTCCGAAAGGATGATCAAAGCCTCCCTCCCCTGAGCTGATTCCAGCAATATTCCTCATCAAAAAGCAAGGGAAGAAAAAAAGAACATATTTGCCTGTGGTTGTCTTCTAAATAAATCCCCCTCTCTCAGGAGGCTCGGGGCTGCTGTCTCACCCCCAATCAGCTCCGGGGCTGCTGGTAAAATTCTTCTTTTCTCTTCAGCACCTCCAGAAAAAGAATCCCCCTATTGTAGGAATTTGAGATGTTTACATCTGCTTATCTTCCCTCTGATCTCAGGATTCCTGTAACATTCCAGCTCCCTCTTTACATTTATCATTAGTTCTGCACAGATGACTGAGAAAAGCCTTCTTGCAGAACTGGAACCAGCCCAGCATCCCAGAGGATTCCCACCTTCCTCTCCTCTGGCCTCAGCTCCCTTTATTTCTCTGGACAGGCTGGGGAAGGATTCCCACCCTGCTTTGATTGAGCAGCTCTCGTGGCAGTGGCTGCAGCCAGACCCTGCCCCTCCTCTGTAACCTCTAAGGCTGCATGGACAGATCCTGCAAAACGTGATATTCCTACTAAAATTCCTCTTCCAGAGGCACTTTGCTGTTTCTTTTCCAGGCACCTGCCTGTTCTGGAGCCCTGCATCCATGGAAATGGCAGTTTGCTTCCATCTCTTTGCTGATTAGACAGAGGGAAGGTCCAGCTCTGGCCTCAGAGCTGGACAGGCTGTGCCTGATGTCACATAAATGCCCTCACAGGACATTTGTAACCTGCCACGGAGCAGGAGCAGGTTTGAAATACAGAATTGCAAGAGCCCCTGGGACACAGCTTCAGCCAGGGCTGTTCCTACTCAGGTGTAAAATTAAAATGATTTAAATGCAACAGAGCTGAGACTAAATAGATCATCCCACAGCCTCGTTCAGGTCCCTTGGACCCAGAGCATTTCCATGATTCTGTGATGCACTGAGGGACATTTTTAGAGTCATCTGCATCCACACCACCAGGCCTGGAGCATTCCCAGCTCCTACTGCTCCTCAGGGGTCCCACCCTGGTGTCCACTGGGGTGCAGCCTGGCACACATCCCTTGGGAAAAGGAGCTGAAAAGTTGTGTTTGACTCTTTCCTTGGTTGGCCCAGGAGGTGCAGAGGGACTCCAGGGCTGGGCCCCACTGAGGGCTCTGTGACACACCTGGGTGGGCTCTGGCAGAGGTGTCCTGGTGACAAACAGCTCCAGCGATCTGTGTGGGGCACCCTGAGCGTTCCCTGGCACCAAACACCCCTGCAGGAATTTCCTGCAGGAATTTGGGGATGGTATTTCCCTGTGATTCCTGCCTGGGGGGAGCTGTATCACCCCAGGGCATGGGGAGTTGTCCAAAGCAGTGCCCCACTTTGGCTGTGAGCTGCCAGCACACTGCCCACCAGTAACCCCAGTTACACACCAGTCAACCCCACAGCATCAATATTCCTTGGAACCCACTAAGCAGAGAGTGTCAAAGGAAAAGCATCTTTCTACCAGTCCCACCAGTGCCTCGTATAAAGCCAAAACCACCTTTCTTCCCCTGTCCTGGATGTTGTGAAATCCCGTCCCAAGGTGCTGGCCTGGAAGTGATATCCAGCACCGTCCCCTTCCCCTGCTCCCTGCTGGAGCTGGAGCCTCCAGCAGCTCCAGGTGTCCTGCCCCAAACCATCCAACACTCATCTGCTGGTGTGAAAACACATTTTAATGGAGCAGCCCCGCTCGCGGGAATTATCTCAGGCTGCAGAGCTGCCTGCTTTTATCTGTACATCCATCCTGCCAGGCCCAATGTTATCTGCAAATTTCGCATTTATTTTTAGATAATTGATAGAAAGTTGAAAAGTACAAAGGCTTCAGTGTTTCCTTGCAATCCCAGCAGAAATGTCCTCATTCAGTGACAGTTTTGTGTTGATTACTGGTGTTCAGGAGTCTGTTGTCACTTCCCAACCCATTTCACACGGATTAGGTAATGCCCAATATTGATGTTTAAAAACAGAGGATGATGTCAGGTCCCTTTCATGGTTATATCTGTCAGCTCCAAGCTGAGAGGGGCTTCAGTGGCCTGGAGTCCAGTAGTGTGTCACTGTGTCCTGCTTTAGTCACACCACACACAAAGGTCCTTGAACCTCACAGCAGCTCAGGAGCAAAAACTGAGGTCCTGGCAGTGTCCAAGGCCAGGCTGGATGGGCTTGGAGCAACCTGGGATAGTGGGAGGTGTCCCTACCCTGAGACAGAGTTGGAACTGGATGAGATTTATGGCCCCTTCCCACCCAAAGCATTTTGGGATTCCGTGATCCAAGTCCAGCCAGGAATTCTCTCTGCCCCGAGGACTGGAGCCCAGCAGCTGCATTCCCACTGCTCCTCCTGAGGGAATTCTTGTGGGGCCACAGCAGTGCACAACCTTGACCTGCCCTGTGCTTTTTCCAGCACCATGAGTGGATTATCCATTGGGAACAGGGAATGGAGTTCTGCAGGGATTGTGATCAGCAGCTCTGCTCCTCTCCTGCCCCCAAAGTCCCCCTGGCTCCTGCCCTGTCCCCAGAGGCTGCAGCAGGGAGTGATGCCTGGCACATCCCAGCTCCTCGGAATGATCCCCTCCCGCTGCTGGGCTCCCTCTGACAGCCCCGTCTGCTCCCTGCAATTAATTCTCCCTGCTGTCCACCGGCTCCGGGAGGTGTAAACAGGGGCTGTGCCAGTGCTGGCAGTGCTCCAGGACCAGCTTCCAGTGTCAGGATGCAACAGGGGAGTTTTAGGTTTTTTTCTCTATCGTCAAGCTCAGCTCCAAACAAACCTTTAATTAATTCCTCCACAAACTTCTGCTGAGCTTGTGGCCTCCAATTCCTCCGGGCTGCTAATTAACCTGATCTTCTCCCTCCCTGCTCCTTCCTCGTGATTGTCAGTTTGCACTTGTTGAATCCTAATGCCTTTCCCTGGTGCAACAATCTGCTCCTGTTCCCCAGACGCCTTCGCCCCCAGAGCACAGGCTCCACTTCTATTTTGCCTCTATGAGCTCATGCTCCAGCTGCCTGAGGAACAGCAACAGCTCCCACTCCTTTGCAGCAAAATTCCACTTTCTTCAACATTTCTCCTTAGCGTTGGGAAAGGAAATCACCCAGGGATTGCAGTTTTCCACTAAAATTTTCAATTTTTAAAGCTGTTGTCTTTTGGAGTTTTTTTTCAGTGACAGTTACAGTGCTGTGGATTTGTGGAATCATGGGATGGTTTGGGTTGGAAAAGGCCTTAAAGCCCATCCAGTCCCACCCTCTGCCATGGCAGGGACACCTCCCACTATCCCAGGCTGCTCCAAGCCCCAGTGTCCAACCTGGCCTTGGGCACTGCCAGGGATCCAGGGGCAGCCACGGCTGCGCTGGGCACCCTGTGCCAGGGCCTCAGCACACCCATTGGGAAGGATTTCCTCCTGATATCCAATTTAAATCTCCTCTCCTCCAGCTTAAATCCATTCCCTCTGTCCTGTCACTCCAAGCCCTTGTGAAAAATCCATCAGCATGTTCCTGTTGCAAATATTTCCTGCAAAAACTTGAGGAAAAGGAATCCAGACTCTTATCAGATTCACAGATGTCCACAGGCATTTTGGGCAAATGCCCATTTTTAGCAGGGGGGGGTGGGATTTTTTTCTTCAGCTCCATCTTGACCAAGAAGCCCATTGATTTCAGGCAGGAGGCACCCAGGCTGTTCTCAACACACAAACCATTTCTTGAGGCTGAAAAAAAAGAAGCTCCTGAAAGGAATTGAGATCTTTTGGAGACATTTTAGTCTTTGTGTGACTCAGTTCCCTGAGACTGATGTGGGAGCACTGAGCCTTCCAAGCTTCCCTGCGTGGTGACACTGGGCACAAAAATGTTTGCACAGCTTCCAGCTTTCGGGGGAGGTTCAGGCTGGATATTTGGAAAATTTCTTCCCTGAAAGTGTGGTCAAGCATTGGCATAGGCTGGCATGGCAGTGGTGGAGTCACCGTCCCTGGAAGTTCAGAAAATGGGCAGAGTCCCCCTGGCTCTTTCCCTGTCCCCAAAGTCCCCCTGGCTCTTTCCTTGTCCCCAAAGTCCCCCTGGGTCTTTCCCTGTCCCCAAAGTCACGCTGTCCCCGTCCTCAATGGCTGCAGCACTGAGTGATGGGGACTTGGGGACTTGGGGACTGCTCACCATGGTCGAAGGTTGGACTTCATGTCTTGGAGGCCTTTCCAAAGTCAGGGTCTGTGATTGTTTCCATGACTGTACAACCCCCATGGGCACACCACATGGCCCTGGAAGTGCTGAGGGTGGCACTGGGCAGGGGTGAGTTCACAGCCCAGGACAGGGAGTCCTGTGTGGGATGTGGCACCATGGGGACAGTGAGGCACAAAGCCTGTGTGCTCCACATGGGGAATCAGGGCTCTGGACACAGGCCAAGGTGCTCCAGAGGGCACAGGCACAGCTGGGATTGCTCACCTGCCCTCCCTGGGAAGGGGCTGGCACTATGGTGCCGCTGAGGCAGGGACCCCAGTGGGGAAGGGAGCTGAGGGATTTCACACCAAGCCCAAGGTGCTCCATGAGAAGAAGCAAAGGGGAGGCCCTGGGACCTCCCCTCACCCCGTGTCCCCTCTCCTGCCTGGCCACTGCTGAGATGGCTCTGAGAGGGGCAGAGGCAGAGCAGGGACCAGGCCTGTGCTCCCCACCCTTGGCAGAGCTCCCGGGGCTGGCCTGGGAGAGGAGGTGGCCTCCACCCACCTCTCTCAAGGACTGGCACCTCACTGCAGGCTGCTGTTACTGAGCTTCTCTTCCAACACTGAACCTGAAATAGAACCAATCCTACAGCTTTTTTTCTGTTGAACACACAGTTTTTGTCTTTCCAGACCTCCTGAGGCAAAAAAAATTAAATTTGGAAAAACGCTGATATTTCCATTGGGTCCAGCTCTTCTGGCCTCAAGGATTTACTGGGAAGTTGGGTGGCTCAGCTCCCTGCTGAGACTGAGACAGGAACACTGAGACTTCCAAACTACTCTGGGAAGGGACACTGGGAGAAAAAAAAAAGAAAAAAAAAAAAAAAAAAAAAAAAAAAAAAAAAAACGGAAAANAAAAAAATCAAAAATCTGGAAAAGCTTCAAGACACTGATATGGCCATGGAAATACTGAGGGTTGGTGTGGGGTCCCAATTCAGGGAATGAACCTGCACCCCAGAACACTCATGAAAGACACCTGGGAAAATTGCCCAGAGCAGCTGTGGCTGCCCCTGGATCCCTAGCAATGTCCAAGGCCAGGCTGGACATTGGGCCTTGGAGCAGCCTGGGACAGTGGAAGGTGTCCCTGCCCATGGCAGGGGTGGGAGCAGATGTCCTTTAAAGGCCCCTCCCAACCCAAACCATCCCATGATTTTATAAATGCTGCCTGTTAGCTGAATGTTTGGGATGGAAAGAATGGAAATGTCGCAATTTTAAAGGTTTTTTAGTTATTCTTGTGGGTTTTGTTTGGGTTTTTTTAAACTTGTATGTCATCCTCAGAGCAGTCCAATCAGATATTTTGTTTGCTGAAAAGGAGGAGTTTGGGTGCAGCTTCTGGCACTTTGCTGCTGTAACAACCCAACAACCCAGGGGCATTTTGGGCAGAGGAGAGGTCACCAACCCCAACCCTGCTCTCCAAGCACCTGGAAAAAAACCCACATTGCCTACAGTGCTGATAAAACAGCCTCCCTATTTCCCAACGTTTACAAACCTTCCTGGCTGGCCGGGCAGTGCCTGGACAGCACAGCCACGAGCTGTGCCCATTTTTAGTGCTGTATCCAGAGCAGGGCCGGGGGAAAGAGGCCACACATGAAAAGGAGCCTGTGGGAAGCAGAACAGAGCTGCTCTGCCACCCCCCAGGCCCTCGAGGTTGAGTGAGGTGAGGCCACGGGGGGAAAACGATGAGCTCATTTCTTTCCTCATCTGAAGGAATGTTTGGCAGGAGTGTGACCCCATGCAGGGCAGCCCTGGAATTCCTGCCTCACCCCACCACAAGGTCGCTCCCCAAGCCAGCCTTTCCAGCTCCATCCCGAGGGAGGAAATGGCTCAAGAGCCACTCAGACCTGATATACTCCTCTGGTAATGAGACATGAGAGGAAATGCAAAGGAGAAACTGTATCTAAGTGAATTTATATATTGGGGAAAGATGCTGATTGTTGCTCAATTCAGGATTTAAATTCTGCATATTACGTGAACCCCAGATGAAAACAGCAGTTTGTGCCCAAATCCCACTTCTCCCTTCATCCTTTGAGGCCACCTGGGGCATTTCACTGACCCAGAGCCTGCGTTGCTCTCAGAGCAGTGACAACACCGGGCTGAGCCCTTCCTGGAGGGAATGAGGTGTGGAAGAGCAGCTCTGCCTTTCTCTGGGACACTCCTGTCACACAGGGCTCTGGTGACTCTGCTCTGGCTGCCTTTAGCTCTTGCAGGTGGGAAGGAAAGGAGCCAGGAGCCCTAAAGGATCAGCCTCCCAGGGTGTTCCAGCCTTTGGAACAGCCTCCCAGGGTGCAAACACCTTGCAGGGACTGACCCCGTTCCCAGGGAACCTCCCGTGTCCAGCACAGCCCCTGGGCTCCATCCCCGCCCGGGGGCAGCTGTGACATCTCAAGTTTGTGACAACACAAGGCAAAACAGACCTGGAGCAGGCGAGAGGGGGAGGACAGCCTTAAAATAAGATTCTTGGGGAAAGAGAAAAAAATTTAAAAAGGCAAAAAAAAAAAAAAATCCACACCACGCCCCCTCTCCAAGTGAAATGCTTTGGAGATATGAGAGGTTCTCTGAGACTGAGAGATGACAAGGAAAGAGCCCTGGGGAGAGGGGCCCAGCGGGAAGGAGAGGGCGCCGTGGGACAGAAGGGCTTTGGCACGGCCCAGGGGGTGCAGGGGATGCCGCTCACCCCATCACAGCACATCGTGCCCTTTGTTTCCCTCTTACTGTCCTCCTGTTGCTATAGCCATTAAAGGCAGCCTGTAAATAGCTCGGCGTGGTGATTTCCTAATTGAGTTAACTGGGCTGCAGTGGCTGTGCTGCTGAAGGATGTGGCTGGTGATTAGATAAGAGCCTTGCCCCTTGCGAAACGAACACCACATTAAGGGGTTTTTCTAGGTCAGGCCGGGCTCTCAGCACAGCTCTGGCAGAGCCCAAAGCCGTGGCCCCAGCCCAAGACAGACACTCATTACAGCTAATGAAGGGCTCTGCTCTCCTTCCCCCGCCGAGCCACAGGGGAAAACAGCATCTTCAAGCTGCAATAAGTGTCCTCTGCCACAGAGCCCAGGCTGGACACCTCAGGGTGCTGGGACTTGCCAGGTCCTGCTGGGCAGGCGGTGAGTGAGGGGTCCCTGAGCTCCCGGGGTCCCCGAATTCCTGCAGGATCAATCCCGGGTCCTGGACCTCAGTGCAGAGCACAACAGCCCTGCAGTGTGATGGTCCCTCAGGGCAAACCCCCCTGCTGCCTTTTCTGCAGACCCTCAGAGGTGCCAGCCCCACACTGACCCGGGCCAAACCTTACTCCAGGAGCAGCAAACTCTGGGCCAGGTTGTTCCTCCCTGAGTCACAGTTCAAATGCATCTCCAAGGTTGCTGAGAGCCAGACCCACATCAGGAGGAGCCACAGCTCCAGGTGCAGGGCTTGGTGCCCAGATTCTGGGTTGCCCAGGGGAGAGCTGATGGAGTTGGTGGATCATGGAATCACAGGATCATTGAATGGTTTGGGTGGGAAGGGACCTTAAATCCCATCCAGCCCCACCCCTGCCATGGGCAGGGACACCTCCCACTGTCCCAGGCTGCTCCGAACCCCAATGTCCAGCCTGGCCTTGGACACTGCCAGGGATCCAGGGGCAGCCACAGCTGCTCTGGGCACCCTGTGCCAGGGCCTGCCCACCCTCCCAGGGAACGATTCCTGCCCAATATCCCATATAACCCTGGGTTCAGTCACAGCAGACACAAAATGGGTGACACTGGGATGCCCCAAGAGTTTCACCCCTGCAGAGTCAGCCCAGAAGGACAATGGGATGGCAGCAGCCCTGGGGTTTCTCAGTCCCTCATGTCCCACAGCTCAGAGTGACAAAGAGTTGGAGGCAAACCCTTCCCTTCTGATATCACAGAACTCAGAACAAAGGGATTCCTGCTCCCTCGGTGGTGCTGAGGCACCTAAACCTGCCCTGTATCCCAAAGGAGTGGCCAAGGGAACAACAGGGCTGGGGACAAGCCACGAGGAAAGACTACCACAGCCGCATTCCTGGATTCACTCCTCTACCACAGTACTTCCAGCCTGGAGGAGATGTCCCACAGCAGAGCAGCTCCATGTCACACCCCCAACACCTGCACTGCTCCAGGGCTGAATGCAGAGCCTGGTTCTGCCTGGCTGAAAGCACAGAGGGAGCTGCAGGACATCTCAGCTCTCCCTGGAGCCTTCTGTTCTCCAGGTGAGCACCCCCAGCTCTCCCAGCCTGGCTCCAGAGCAGAGGGGCTCCAGCCCTCAGAGCAGCTCCACGGTTTCCTCTGGAGTCTCTCCAGCAGCTCCAGGTCCTTCCTGTGCTGGGTGCCAGGGCTGGGGCAGCTCTGCAGGCGGGAGTCTCACCTGAGTGGGGCAGAGGGGCAGAATCTCCCCCTCCCCTGCTGCCCACACTGGGGCTAAGCCGGGGCTGAGGGGGTTTCAGGGCTGGGCAGAGCTGCCCCCCTCACCCTCAAACACCGGCTGGGCAGGGAACATGAAATAAACCCCTTTTAACAAGAATTGAAAGTTTTAAAGAGTGAAATCGTGTTTTCCCTGTCAGCCCAGAGCTGGAATTGGCAGCACACAGGCACCTGCCAGGGCTGGGCTGGAGTCATTAGCAGGATCAGAGCCCTGGCAGAGCAGCAGGAGCCTGGACTCGCTGACCTAATTTGCGTCCCTTCCAGCTCCGAGAGGCCTGTGATGTATTTTTAATGAAGCACACACAATAAACTGCTAACATAATATTAGAGGCTCACT
Source organism: Sterrhoptilus dennistouni (assembly GCA_013397095.1). Taxonomy (NCBI): domain Eukaryota; kingdom Metazoa; phylum Chordata; class Aves; order Passeriformes; family Zosteropidae; genus Sterrhoptilus; species Sterrhoptilus dennistouni. The sequence continues at coordinate 709,775 of VWZU01016195.1, read as the reverse complement.
TCAAAGCTCCACCAGGCAGGGAAATCAAGGTGAAAGTTTCTGGATTCATCATTATTATGTGTCACTCATCTTCACTATGACAACCCCTGGGCACACCAGATGCTTCCTTTCCAGCCTTTGGAACATGGTTTATAGCCCACTCTCCTCCTTATTTTTTTCCCCAAGCAAACCAAAAATAACCTGGAAAGTAGAAATCTTGCCTAGATTCCCCTTATACACACGTGCATTGTTCCAGCACCACAAAGGGTTTTGCAAGCAGCAAAATTTAGCAGCTCTGGAGAAAGCTAAGGCTGCTTTAGACCAGTTTTCGGCCACCTGGCTGGCTTTTTGTTCTGCTCACCCTTTCTGAGCTGGAGCCTGTGAGGTTTGGGATGTGTCAGGGAGCAGCAAGAGCACAGCTGCCCCCTCAGGGAAGGCCAGGATTAAAATGCCACGATGGGAAAAGGCCCCTCCAGCCACAGCTTTTCCCACAGGAGCTGGGTGAGGGAGCCAGACCCAGGGATGGTGGCCAGGTCCAGCCTGGAGCCCACACAGCTCCAAGGGGAAGCCGTAAAATCCGTCCATGGGAGGGACAGGGCGATGGCCAGTGCAGACCAGCACTCCCCAGCACAGCCTGGGGGCACTAGGCTGGACAAAACTGGAGCTCCTGGGCCAGGGTTTGGGTGGACACCAACAGGCTGGCCAAGAGCAGGAGCACCCAGAGTTAGAGCAGGGCCCTGGCAAGGTGGGAGCTGAACCACCAACACAGTGGGAAATGGGGCTGCTGAGGGGCTCTTTGCTCCTCCCTGGACTCTCAGGCCACTTTTTCTCCCAGATATTTTCTCCCACAAATCCAGGCCCAGGGTGAGGTTGTTGGGGTGTCTGTGCAAGGCCAGGAGCTGGACTGATGATCCATGTGGGCCCCTTCCAACTCAGGATATTCCGTGATTCTACACCACCTCCATTCCTTCTGGGCTGGCACCGCTTCCCCCAGTGGCTGGAAATCATCTCTCAGGTTGTTTTAAAGGCCACAAATCTGCTGGAAATAAAGAATACATTCAAAGGGAGGGAACAAATCAAAAACTGAAGGGTCCTCTGACATCTCCTAACCCTGACCCCTTCAGCTGACAAGAGTTGGCCAAGAGCAATGTGGTCCAAGTCCAAAGCAGCTCTCAGGTCCGACCAAACCAACAATTTGGAACTTACCCACATGGAGCGTGGAGAAAGCTGGCATTGAACACCTCTGGTAAGCTGGAATTGTTGGAAAACTCCTAAAAAGTGACACACAAAACATACAGAGTAAAGTTAAACATCCTGGGTTTTTTCCACTCCCATGCCTAATTCACAGAGATCAGGTGTGTGTGGGAATGCATTCCCAGAATTCAGGTTGCTTCTCCTTCGTCCCCACATCCCAGCAAGGTCAGTCTGGCAGCAAGGCAGGGAAAGAGCAAAGAAAAGGCATTTAGTGAAATACAGAATGTAACAGCCTGGCTCGGGAAACTCGTTAGAATTCCAGCTTTTACTGCCCAAAGCAAACGGGAACATTTAGTCCCAGAGTCTTGAAGTGAACCTGGAATTGGTGCGAGTGCCTGGCGGGGGTGAGGAGCTGCTGCTGCTGCCCAGCCTCCCTGGCAGGCTGAGCCCCCAGGACCCTGTGCTGCCTGGGGACAGGGTGGGGATGCTCATGGTGCAGTGACGGTGACCAATTCCTGTCCTGATGTCAGGACACGGAGATGTCACAGGATTTGTAAAGCCCTTGTGACCACTGAGCCCAGGACTTGGGGCCTCCCAGGGAACGAATAACTCTCCCAGCCCGCTGCTCCGAGAGGGTGTTCACACAACTGCTGGCTCCTCTTGACATTTCTGCAAACAGCTCATAAATATTCCAGGGGAGCTGCTGCTGTTATTGTGGTTTGAATGGGAATATCGGGGAGAAAAGAGCAGCTCTGCCCTTATTCAGCAGCGTGCAGCTCAATCCGAGTCCTCGGGCAGCCGCTCCAGGGCTGGGCTCCTGTGACAACAGCGAGCAGCCGAGCACCCTGCCCTTCTCCTGCTGCGGGAGAGGCTTGGGGGTGTCTGGAGAGCCAGCCCACCACACCCAGGGCAGGGATTGCAGGACACCCCCGCAGTGTCACCCTGTGCACAGCCCCTGACCAGGGCAGCAGGAGGGTCCCAGCCTGGTGGAGCGCCTGGTGCTCTGCTGCTCCTGTGCTCTGCTGCCCATGCCAGGTGACTCCTGCTCCTTCTCCAGAGGTGCTGGATCAACCTGCACTGGAGAGGCTGGTGAAGAAAGCAGAGCAGGATGTCCCAGCTCAGCAGGGAGCTGCAGGAATTCCAGTTTAAACTCAGCAACCATCACCACCAGAGAGGTGCAGCCTCAGTGCTTCAAAAAATGTGAGCTGCCCACTCCCGTGGAAAAGTCCGGCACTCCCTCCTCACACCAGACTTTGCAGTTGTTCCCTTCCTAGTTGAAATTCCAGGGATAACGCCCCAGACCAGCCACAGAACAACAAATGCAAGTGGGACCCAGCCCCAGCCACAGCAGCAGAGGGGAGCTGAGCAGTCAGCAAAGCACTGCCCACAGCCCTGACACAGACCAAACCACTGCAGGTGGGTCCTGGCAGAAATAAACACCTGAGGGTGGAACCTGGTGCAAATAAATCCCTGCAAGAGGACCCTGACACCAGTAAATCCGTGCAGATGGGCCCTGACACCAGCGAGGCCCTGCAGGAGGACCCTGACACCAGTAAATCAGCGCAGATGGAGCCGCCCACCCGCGAGAGGCTGTGAAGGAGCCCAGCCCGTGAGTCATGCGAGCAGCGCCCGTGTCGATGCCATGTGGAGTGCAGCAGGCTATCAAAAGCGATGATTTCATCCCAAAAAACGGCCCTGTTTTTGTGCTTGATGACAGCTGGGCCTTTTTGGTACCTGCTGACCTAGAACAAGTCTCTCCACCGGCACGGTAGGTGGGTCACTCTGAGATTTGAAGTGCCTCATCCTTCAGTGAGTGGGCAGGGTGCACCGTTATTTTCATTGTGCCTCTTTTTGCCAAGCCTCTGTTATCCCTATTTATAGATACCCTGGGATGCAATTCCAATAAGTCTCACCTGCCTCAGCAGTTCCCCCTGCGGTGTCCTACTTATGGCACAAATCAAGGGGGCTCTAATTAGAGCTTCTGTCCCAAGCCAGACTCAAATGTTTGACTTATAAGGAAGGTTTTCACAGATTCCTTGCCCTCACCGTGGTCGTAGGCAGAGTTCCTGCAGTCTCCAGAGCTTCCCACCAGCAATCATGAACCGTGGTCCAATATCATCCCTAAAAAACTCCTGTCTCTCCTGCCTGTTCTCTGCTCTCCTGCCCACCCCCAGCTCTCCATGACTCTGGGTTTTTTTATCCTTTCCTGATTTTGAGAAGGAGGCAGAACAGCAATAACCCTACTCCCTGACTGCCTAATGATGGGGAACTAATCCAGAAACACAGCTTGGAATTAAAACCCCTTCCAGCCTTTATTATTTCTATGCATCATGTTTGTTTGGAGCAAAACTCAGCAGCTCGGATAATCTGCTCCATGTCAGAGCAGAGATATGAAAACACGGCTTGCTCACAGGGTTATGGGGATCTCATCCCTGTGGAGTCACAGCCAGCTGGGAATTTGCCCCAGGATCTTCTTTTGGGGAAGGATGGAGCAGAGATGTCACCTGCCTGCAGCCCAGCAGTCCCCATGGACAGGTGAGGACAGGAGCTCCCTGACACAGCTCTCAGGGCTCTCCTCATTCTTGTGGGATTTGGGGTTTTTCCTTTGGTTCCCCAACTCCAAGGAGGACTGGGAAAACTCCAGCCTCAGATGAGAAAAGAGAAGAGGGTCCCCAGACCCAGAGTGCAGCTAAGCAGGACTGAGGTGAGCTTTGTTAAGGAGCTGATTTCAGCTCAGGAAGCTGGGCAGGGGAGAGTCTCAGTGCCGCTGTCAGGGGAGAGCAGCTCGGAAATGGGAGCTCCCTGTCCCAGGGGAAGGGTGGGAGAGGCAAAGGCAGCTCCTTCCACATCCAGGGAAAGAGAGGGAAGTGGGGAAACAAACACATTTGAGGCGACTGTGGATTCCTCAAGTCTGAAGCCGAGACACCACCAGAGCAGGCACCGAGGGGAGCAGGACAGGAGCCAGGGGAGGCCTGGAGCTGGGCCAGGGTAGGCTCAGGCTGGAGATCAGGAAAGGCTCTTCCCCCAGAGGGTTCAGGCACTGCCCAGGCTCCCCAGGGAATGGGCACGGCCCCGAGGCTGCCAGAGCTCCAGGAGCCTTTGGACAGCACTGCCAGGGATGCCCAGGGTGGGATTGTTGGGGGGTCTGGGCAGGGACAGGAGAGACTCAATGATTGTTGTCCTGTCCAGCCCAGCATATTCTGTGATTCTGTCATTCTTCATGGAGCAAAATGCCCAGAACACTCCTGGGGACACAGAACACTCCTGGGGACACAGCCTGCTGTGAGCAGTGGACAGAGGATGTGCCCCATGGTCTCTCTGGCTGCCCCTGTCCTGCTCTCAGTCTCTCCCAGTCATCTGCTGGGGTGTTCCCAGCAGGGCTGACTCAGCAGCTGCAGCCATGAGCTCCAGCCCCATGGGGCACTGTCACTGCCCACACTCAGCCTGTTCATATTCCAAAGGCTTGGAGGGGCTGTGGACAGGAACAGGGTGGAGTCCTCAGGAGAACACAGCTTGTGCTCAAACTGCCTGAGCCACAGGTGTCAGAGCAGCTCAGTCCTTCCTGATCCATGGCCGGGATATTTTCCTAAACCATGGCCAGGACATCTTCTGAACCAGGCCATCAGGGGGGTTCTTCCACATTGTATTACCCCTCTCTTGCCTCCAGCTTTGATGGGAAAGGTCTTGCTGATGGAAATTACATCAGAGCCACAGGATCCCTCCATGAAGTTTTCATCCTAATGAATCACAGTTATCCATTAGCAAAGGAAAAAAAAACCCAAAAAACTTTCAAAGCCAATTGGATGAAATTCCTCTTCCATAAAATCTGTCCACATCAGGTGTTGCAGCTCGGCAGCAGAGATGGAGTCCCCTGGAGTGGGGGTCACCACACCTGTGTGACAGGGACCCCATTCAGGATGGGACAAATCCCCGCCTGCTCAGGCCTTTGGGATCCATTTCCCCATGCAGAGACAGAGGAACAGCCCCATGCCCTGTGCAGGAGGATGGGAAAGGGCAGGGAGGGGCAGAGGATAAACATCCTTCCATGTGACCACGACAAGGAGGGGCACAATCATCTCATTGCCAGCTTGGCTTATCCTTCCAGATGGACCTGAAGACCTGGAAGAAGGGTTTCTCTTTTGGTTCTGTTCCTGCTTGGAACTAGCAGCCAGCAATCCATGGAGACAAATGCTGGAGAATGAAGAATGAACACAGTGTGTTCCCACCACCGCTGCAGGGCCTGTGGTGTTGCTGCCTCTTCAGCACTGCCAGGGGTCTGTGTGGGGACAGAGCCAGGGGACAGTGGGTGCTGGGTGCTGCACCTCTCCACTGATGATGCCCATTCTTCCCAGGGATCCTGTCCCTCATCCCTTCTGGCTCCTTGCTGCTGACTCTTTTTCATTGCTGGCATCAGTAACAGGAGCAGAAAACTGAGTGTGACTTGCAGAGTGAGAAAGGAAAGGAGAGGAAGGACCTTGAGATGGAGAACAGCCAGCAGGGTCCTGAGCCCTGCTGGGTGACAGGAGCCAGAACTCAGTGACAGAATTCAGTGACATCCGAGTGTAAAATAAGTCTGGAGGAAATACCCGGAAGAGTTCTGCCAATCCCAGCAAGGCACAAAGCAGGAGTGGAACTCCCTTCATTTGAGCTCCTTTCCTACCTCACCAATACCAGAGCTCAGCCTTTGGAAGACCAAGCTTCTCTGGGAATTCCTGCTGCCCACTGCATCCCCTTCTTCAATATTTGTCATTCCAATGGCTTTCTAATGGCTGTAAACACAGGAATTGGCATCTGGACAGCAGGAAATCTAGGAAATTAGCACGAGGGACTCTTCTGGGCTTGTGGCCAATGTATGTTGCTAGGAGCCACTGAAAGCACAGCAGAGCTGAGCTCTAGAAAGCAGGAACAGTGTCACTGGCTTGGCAGAGTGCAGCTCCTGCTCCATTCAGGATAAGTGACAGGAATTCCTTGGCTGTTCTGAGTTGCCCACAGAGACCCAAACTCCCAGAGATCTTGCTTTGGGCAGGGCAAGCCCAGCTCCCAGCTCTGCGCTTCAGCTGCTGGGGGAAATGCCACAATGGTCACTTCTTTTTAATTTTTTTTTCCTTTCAGGTTCATCCTGCATTTTTGCCACCTGGTATGGCTTCCTCATGCCCATGGAGCAGAAATTTGGATCACAAGACTCACCAACTGCTGTACAAGGGAGTCACACCGAGCCTATGGCCCACGAGGTTCCATGGGAGCCCATCACAGCATCCAGCAAATCTTCCAGCTTTTCCATGGGCTTCAGGGCAATGCTGACCCCATGGTCAAGCTACTCTCTGCTTTCTGCTCCTGAGCTTTAGATCCCATGGTAGGTTTGAATCCTTCAAGAGTCTTGATGATGCTTTTTGGGATGAGACAGAGAATGCAGGACCTTGGGAGATCATTCAGCACTGGCACAATGGGACAAATCTGAACAGGAATGGCAGGAAGTGGCTGGTAAGGTCCCAGTCAGTGTCCTGTGTGGACACCACCCTGGGCACTCACAGCAGGGCTGGCAGGGCTGGCCAGCTCACTCTGCCACTGTCCAAGCACAGACACTCATTTCCTGCTCCATCCTTCTGGCAGGACAATGATTTTGCACCCAAACACACCTGAAGCCTCTGCAGAGATCATGGAGCTGAGCTGGCAGGAATGGGATCTGCTGGGATCCCAGGGCTGTTCTGCACAGCAGCTCCTGCCCAGCTGGGAGAGACAGGCCTGTGCCCATCTTGGTGACACGAGGGAGATGTTCACTCCCAGGGGTCTGTGCCACACCTTTTTGGCAGCCACAGAGATGGATTTGGAGACAGATCACAAATGCAGCACTTTGGGCACTCCCTGTCACTCATCCAGGTGGGAACTGGCTGTGGCAGAGGTGAGCCCTCAGCACCCCAGAGTGGGACACAGACCCTGCCCCACAGCATCCTCCATTGCCATCCAAGCATCCCCCTGCTCCTCCTCATGGTCTCTGCTCTCTCCTCATGAGCCATCAGGCCTAGGACATGGCTGGAAGGAAGCCATGGCCCTGCTGATGCCCTTCACTCTTGGCTGGCAGTGCCTCCTCCCTTCTGGGAAGCTCAGCACCAGTCCCAGTGCTGGGAACCCCAAGGCATGGCGCAACCTGGAGCCCCCAGTCTGACTTCCACACACAATACGGGATGCACGTTCCCTTGGGCTTGTGCCACTGCCTTTCTCTGGCCCCCATCCCCTGCCAGCTGTGCGTGACAGGCCTTCAGAGACCTCTAAACCCCAGCAGGAGAGAGTGGCACAGGAGAACCACTGTGGTTTGATAAGGAAGAGCAGCCTCCTCTGTGCCCAACCCCTTGTAGCCTGACGCAGGGGGTGGCTCAGCCAGCTCCATTTTATGGGTCCCATGGGGTGGCATCCACCACATGTGGACAGCAGTGGTTTATTTTCTCAGCATCCCAAGGTCACTCTGGAGATGAAGCCATGGCACGGTGACTGTAGGGATGGGCACCTGAGCTGCCAGGCCCTGTGCTTCTGGGAGATCCCCCCTACTCCCTAAATCCCAGTGCTGCTCCACTCGGGACCTGCCACAGAGCTGAGCCCATCTGTGCAGAGCAGGAGCCCAAATCTTGGGATTGTTTCTGACATTCCTCTACCCCAGCTCCGAGGGGCTGGGCCAGCATCTCCTGCTCTTCTGATCATCCTGGAATCCAAATGATGCCGGGAGAAGGTGGGACACTGAAGGGAAACAGGAGCATGAGCAGAGCATGTCTCACACAACCAAACCCTGTGCTGGCACCAGTTAAAGGTTGCATAACCATCCAAAAATGCCTTATTTATCACTATGGTGTTAAATGCTCAGATCACACTCCACATACTTTTAAATCTTCAGCTTTTTAGATGCTCTTCAGCCCTCGCAGATGACAACCACTTAGGAAAAAGAAATCTTTATTTTATAGTTTTTTTGTATACTTGTACACAAGTAAAATAAAATGCATATCTATATATACTGCAATCTTGTGAAGAGGAAGGCAGCATTCTTTAACAAATGCTGCCCGTAAACGTGGTGTGAAGGATGGAATGGAGACGGAAAAACTGCAAGAGTCATCAACATAGGATTAAAACAGCATCAAATCCATTACCTCTGCAAATGGAAACCTGCAACATTGTTCAGTGTGATGGCGACTTACAAACAGATTTTAGACATTCTTTTCAGAGCATTTCTTACACTTCTTTTTTTTTTTTCCTGTAAATAAACCATATTTCTTTACCATCTGCTGTAGCAAAAGCTGCTTTGTGGGCAAGTGCAGTTCTGAAGACCAAAGGTATAATTCACAGGTTTCAGGACAAATAAATTATGTACATCTCAGTATTTGTCTTTTGTTTTGTTTTTTTGTTTGTTTGTTTTAATAAAGGCATCCAGTTAAGTTTTGTGTAACAAAGCTTTCTCAGGGTGGATGGGAGTCCTGCTTTTGTTCGCAACATTTATGGAGGTCAGCAAAAGTCGAGTATTAAAGTGTCATCAACCCAGGAAAAGAGTTAATTTTAGCAGAATAACAGTAAGCTCCACACCAAGGGGGGGATCAAAAGGCTTAGGCTGAGCTGTAACGTGGAGCTGTTCCCCTGCTGGGTGAGGCGGCACTGGGCCTTTGATCTGTTCTTTTTAGAGCAGCCCTGCCTCTTTTTGGTTGGGACTGTGGAAGGTTCAATGGGCTCTAGAAATTCGGGTCTTAACTTGGTCAAAGGAGGGTCTACAATGCTGGGGAAGGTCCCAAAGGGGGAATCATTTATCTGCTTGTTGCTGCCGTTTTTGGAAGGGTCCGTCTCCATGTACTTGGGCCTGGACATGTTCTCCTTCTCCTTGAGGTGGTTGTTGGACGAGCGACTGCTGTGGGAGGAGGGCCCAGCCTTGCCCTTGGCCTCGTAAATAAAAGACTTGTCCATCTCTGGCTGGCAGCACTTGGAGGAGCCGTCGTGGGAGCCCAGCGGGGGCAGCCCCGTCGGGAGCTTCCCCGACCGGGTCTTGGTGCTGAAGACGCTGGTGCGGATCTGGTTGAAGGACTCCACGCAGCTGTCCAGGTCAGAGCTCTGCAGCCGCTTCAGGTCCCGGCCTGCCAGGCGGGGGGGCAGGTGGCACTCCAGCTCCGAGGACGAGCCCTTGAACTGCCTGAACCAGTTCCAGAGCGAGCGGGCCTGGCAGTCGCAGATCCACTGGTTGCCGTTGAGGCGCAGGTACTGCAGGGACACCAGCGGGGCCATGGTGTCCCCCGTGAGCACCGTCAGGTTGTTGTTGAACAGGTACAAGGTCAGCACCTTCCCCAGGTCGTGGAACGCGCGCCGGTGCACCACGCTCACCCTGTTCTGGTGCAGCAGCAGCCGGTCCAGGTTGATCAGCCCGCGGAAGACGTTCTCCGACAGGCTCTTGATCTTGTTCCCGTGCAAAAACAGGTACGTGAGGTTGGCCAGGTCGATGAAGGTGTCGTCCAGCAGGATCTGGAGGTTATTATCCTGAAGGTAGAGGTACTGCAAGGAGAACAACCCTCGGAAGAGCCCCGTGGAGAGCTCCAGGAGCCCGCAGCGGTCCAGGTGTAGGGTGTGGAGGTGCACAAGCCCCCGGAAGGTGACGGGGTTGATGGATTTCAGGTTTGTGTTGTCACTGAGGTCCAGCTCCTCCAGTTTGGTGAGCCCGTAGAAGGCCCCGGGCTCGATGAGGCTGATGTTGTTGGAGTGGATCCACAGGATGGTCATGTTGCGGCAGGAGGTGAAGCTGGTGGCCCTCACCAGGGTGATCCGGTTGTTGTGCAGGAAGATGCGCTGGCTCTGGATGGGGATCTCCGTGGGGATGGCTGTCAGCCCCTGCTGCTGGCAGCTGATGGTGATCTTGGGTTCACTGTAGCATACACACGCCCCGGGGCAGGACTCCGCTTCTGACGGGATGTTCAAGCAAAGCACCAAAATCAGCAGTTTGGTTCCTGGGGAATGACAGAAATATGGTGGGAATTAGGCAGGGTCATGAAGAGAGCTTCTCTTTGCAGAGGAGCCTGAAATTCCCCCTCTGAGTGTGGCAACACCAACCATATACAGATGCCACGGCACCCAATGATTAAAATGTAGGATTAAAAATGGGATTCTGTCACTCAACTCAAGAGCTTAAATCAGTGTACACTTCTAGAGATGGAGTCCCAGTGCCTCCTCTGCCCTGCACCCTCAGGAGGTGAAAGAGAGGGATCAGCACTTTGGATTAGTACTTCCAACACCAGCCCTGTTCCCATGATCTTACCTGTGAGCAAAGAGACTGAATTCTGGGGCATTTCCCTCTGCCATGGGAATGCCTGGCACAGCCCAGCAACTGGAAAAGCACCTGGGATGTGCCAGGAAGCCCAAATCCCATCCCAGTAGTGCTACCAGCTCGTCTCTTTGCAGGGTCATGGAACAACTCTTCCAAACGAGCAGGTGTCCCCACACTGCTCCCAAAACAAAACTGTGACTTTCCACAAATAATCTTGGACTGATTTGATCTCCTGGGAGAAATAACTGTGAGACATTCCCAGAATAACTTTCAGGTCAGACCTGCCTGGAGAAGTCTCAAGGCCAAGATCCTTTCCTTCTCCTGCTCAAAACTTTAAGGCACATATTCCTGCTTCCTCTCTCCCCATTATTTTTTCCTTTGAACTTGTGCAGGCACTGAGGAAGAGGAGGAAACAGCAGTTCCATTGTGCTGTTGTAGGAGAAAGTTACGTCCTTCATTCAGGGATCCCATCAAGTGTGCAAGGCAGGAACAGATTCCATGTGTCCCAAGCATGCTGGCAGCCCCATGGGGCTGCAAAACCCTAGAGAGGAACATTTTTTTCCTGGTGATGCCCACCCACTTCCCCAGGAGCTGCACTGGAATCCAAAAGAAGCATTTTGGTTCACGAAATTCCCCAGCTGGGGAGCTGGGAATGAGCCTGGAGGGAGGGAAGGGATGGACAGAGCAGAACCTTCCCCAGAGGGACCCCGAGGGTCCCTGAAGGTCCTGCTGAGAGTCCTGAGGAGAGCCAGGCTGTTCCCTGCTCCCAGTGGGAAGGGAGGCAGTGCCAGCAGTGCTTCCTCAGCAATTAGCAGCCAGTAATTAGTCTGATGCCTCCAAACGAGAAATAAAATGAATGGACAGCAGCGGGAGCAGCAGGAGGCTCCATTTGGGAATGCCACCTCTGAGCAGGGACGCTGTGACTCCTTCCCAGCTCATCACAGCACCTCTGGCCAAAGGACATGTCCTCCCCATCTCTGGGAATCTCCAGCCCAGGGACAAGAGCAGCTTTGCCTCTTTTGCGGGAGGGTTTTGCTGCTGTTGTGGGAGGGATTTTCCTTTTAAAACCTCAAAACGTCTTCCGGAATGTTGGTACCTCGTTAGCAAGTGAGGTAGAAAAGCAGCATTCAAAAAGCCAGACAGGAAAGCCCAGCAGTGCAGAATGGGATGAACTGGGGAGACTGGAGCCACATCCAGCCTTGCAAATTCCCAAGGGGGAGTCTGAAGGCAGTGGCTGCACCTCCCTTAGAGCCTGGTAGGTGCTCACATGGCCAATGAAACCACATCAAACACCAACAATAACAGATTAAATCACACTGAAACCTCACCAAATCTTTACTGAAAGAACAACAATTAGAAAACCCGAAGTGGGAAAGTCTCTTTCTGTAAGAACAGGCTGGGATCCCAAGTTTGGGTGTCAGTCTGGTCAGAACAATTCACCGTGTGTGGTTAATAAATCTGGTGTGATCCAATAGTCCAGTACAGGCAGGAGACTCCCATATATCATATTCCACAAGGGAAAAAAAACCCAGCTCAGCATGCAGAGATAATTGGAGCCTGATGCTATCAGCTGCTGAGCAGCCCTGCAAGGCAGAGTTTGAGTGCAGTGTTGTGACACATTTTGGCTGCCTTGTCATGTTTTGACATGTCACGTCCCATTGCATGAAGCGCAGTCAAACGAGACAACTGATACTCCCCACCACAGCCAAGGCACACCAACAGCAGCCTCCTGGGAAATTAAAACAGTGCTGGTGACTCTGTGGCCATCCCTCTGCAGCTGATAATGAAACCCCGTGGGCAGAGAAATGGGACTTTCTGGAGCCTCTCTCGTCAGCTCCGTGACTGGCCTGATGGGGTCGGGAGTGACACCGGGGCAGTGGGAGTCACCTCCTCAGGCAACACCTCCCACTCCAGCAAAACTGCTGGACTGGGACACTGGGGCAGGATCCAGCTGTGCCCAGGCTGCTCCACCCTGCCATGGCCTGGGAAAAATCCAGACATGGCCCACAGGCCTTAGGAATAAATGGGAAACAGCAGAGGGAATGCAAAAACCCATTCCCAAGTGAGAGGAATCACAGTGACACCATCCCTGTCCCAACTCCAGCCGAGGGCACGATAAATCCATGTAAATCCATGTGTACACGAGGAGAGAGCAGAGGACGAGAAGCAGGCTGGCAGAGGATGAGCCACGAGCATCACCCTGCCCTGTGTCACCCATCCCGACAGCTGAGCGGGCACAGGTGATCCACAGGATCTCTCTTACCGTGGGAAGCTCCCGGTCCTGTCCCAGCTGTGCCCAGGGCTGCGGCACAGGAGGAGCTCCAGGAGGGAAGGGGCACATCCTGCTGCGCTCCGAGGCTCTCCCTGTCCCGCCCCGATGCCCCGAGGCTGCCGGCAGCGGTGAGTCAGTGGCACTGAGAGCGCTGCCAGCCAGCAGCACCGGGAAATTAATTACAGCAGGGCCAGGCTGCGCGCTTTAATTAGGGAGCTGGTGCTCATGAGCCGCTCGGATTAGCTCCTTCCACCGAGACAGTTCCTGTCAATCATCCCCCAAAGCCTTTTTCCAGTGGCTTTCCTGCCGTGCAGCTCAGCCGTGTCCTGCCTGATCCGTGACACAGCCCGGCCACTGTCAGTCCCCAGGCAGGGCAGGGCCAGGGGGAAGGACAGGAGTGGATGAAGCCAAGGTGACCCTTTTGTCCCCGGCCAGGCTGCGTGTGCCGTGACAGAGACCCCAGGGACCCTGCATGGCTTTCCCTGCTGCTCCAAAATCCTTCTCCAGTGACCGGTGTCCAACCAGCAGCTGTGCCTGGTCTCAGTGGCCAGGCCCCAGTGTCCACCAGGTGCCATGGGCCGCCCCGATCTTGCACAGGCATCTTTTAATTTGTTTTCCTCGAGCACTGGGTACAGCTCTGGCCGTGGGCTCCTCCCTTTTCCAGGAAAAACACGCCCTGCCCTCAGGCCAGAAGGACAGGAGACATTCAAGGCCAGGTTGGAGGGAGCTTGGGGCAACCTGGGGAAGTGGAAGGTGTCAGGGGGTGGAACAGGATGAGCTTAAAGGTCCTTCCCAAGCCAAAGCACTCCAGGATTCTGTGATTCACAGCTGTCACGGAGGAGGGAGGTCAGAAGGTTCCCTGTCTGCCCATTCCGAGAACATGCCACGCTCAGGTCCCAGTGGGGAACAGCATCCTCCCTTCACCTTCCAGATAAACCCATCCCGACTTCTGTATCTGCAGTGAGCTCCCACCACCACCACATGCTGGAACCTCCACCTCCCGCTGGACTCTTCCACCTCAGGACCTATATCAGTGCCCAGCCCTGAGGAAAAGTCTCTTGGAATGACAACTGTCCCCTCCTCTCTTAGCTGAGAAACCATTCCTCCCTCTTTCAGAGCATGATTAAAACTTACCTCCAGAGTTCCTGTCAAAAGCAAAACATGAAAGAAATTCCAAAACCTGGAACCTTTAGTCCCTCCAAGACTTTGGCTTTGAGTTTAGCATTTGTTCCTCCACAGCTTTCTTAAAAGCCAGAAAGCTCCTTCAGTGAAGCTGCAGCGCTTCCCCTTTGCCGTCCCCGAGTGCTCTAACTCATGCAACTGGAAGCAATTAAAGTGGGTCCATTATCTGCCTCTCCGCAGCTCCCCCGGGCCAGCGCCTTGTCAAACGTGGCAATTAGAAAGAAAAGGCTCCGGGGGCCTCCAACAGATGCTTTGCAAACTTTTTTTTCAGGGGGCCAAAGCCAGCTGCAGTGTGGTGCCCTTTGCAGAGCCACGGCCTCTCCCCGCTGCTCTGCTCTGTCTCCATTGATCTGGAGATATTCTAATGTCTCTTCCTGCAGTGGAGGGTCAATAACCATCTGAAGTCTCTCCCGCTCGGACACAAAGGGAGCACTTCACAATACAAAGCCTTTTCCTTATGCACACGTCGTTTGGCCTTTGTTTATGGCAGGGACATGCTGGAGCTGCAGAATTTCCGCTCGGAGTGGGCATCGTTAGAAATTCCGTGGGCATCATTTGGAATTCCGCACTTGGCTGCTCCTGGTGCCTCCCGCTTTGTCCTGTGGCCAAAGGGAAGAGGGCAGTGCTTTGATGCATTTCAAGTGGAGGTGGATCGAGAGAGATCGGTGAGGAAGGACAATTGGCTCGGAGCAGTCTGGAGCTTCCCTCCAGTTTCCCTCTGCAGAGAGGAAGGATGGAGCATTGATGGTGCAGCTGGAGCGGCTCCAGCTGGGAGGAGAGGATGGGGGTGAAGCTTTGCCACCATAAAACACCTGGGACAGGCACCGGCGCCAGAGCTGTGGGGCACAGCAGGTCCCTGCCACCCTCAGGCAGCTGTAGCACAATATTCTGGGGCTGAAGCAGGTACTGGGGCACCTCTGCACCCCCATGGGGATTTTGGGGTGTCAGACACCCCTCTTAGGTGGGACAGTCAGCAAGGTCACTGGGGTGAGTGAGCTCCGGGGTTCTGAATTGCTCCCCAGACTCTGCTGGGGATGTCCAGGGGCTGGAGCTCCAGCCTCAGCTCACACCAAAACACTGGTGATGAATCCCAGTAGCCTAAAAAAAGGGAGCTAATTCCCTTTTTTGATACCCCTGGGGGCCTGAGGCAGCAGGAATGGTGTGAGCAGGTTTGGCTCACACCGTGTGAGACCTGTGCCAGCCCTGCTGGGATGTCAGCAGCACTAGGGACAGCAACTTAGGCACCTGAACCTCACCCCTGAGTTGTCCCTGACCCCACATCCTCTGGGACTGCATGCAGACCCATTCACCTTTGGGACTGAGGTGCTTTTCCTTGCCTTTGGAAGTACAGCCCCTCTGGAACATCCAGGCTGTGCCCTGAACAGGGTTTGAGCAGGAAAAATCCCAGCTACAGTCAGGGCTGAGAGATCATTGCTGTAATGCATCCCGGTGGGGAGGCAGGCACTGGATGTGCCATCTACTCACTTCGGGTGTTCATTTCCCTCTAAAACCATACTCCCTTAATGCGATTTTTGGACTAAATATTGCAGGGATATTTTGAAGGGAAGAAGGTAAAACCAAGTTTTATCTTGTGCAATTCTTCCACCCCATCCTCCCAAGCCTCCGGGGGTTTGAACGCTGATTCTTCAGCATCACTCAGGGCTGAGCTCCACAGCTCATTCCAGGAGCTCAGGGCAGCACAAACCTTCCCTGGGACAGCTCCATCCTTTCCTTGGATATGCCAAAGCAGCTCCCACTTGTGGGGCTCCCCATCCCTGCCAGTGGCTCTCCTTCACTCCCAAATTTTGGCAGCAGCCTGGATTTAGCCTAAGAACATTTGGTCAGGGTTATGCTTTTGGTGCTTTGTCAGCATTTCCCTCGGCAGCAGCAGGGAGGGCAAGAAGAAGGGGAGAGTGAAGAGTTTGTATTTCAGCCCATTTGAATGAGAACTCCACAAGGAGTAGAAAAATTAAAGTTTCTTCAGTAGCCAGAGGGTTTTCATCCTGCTGAATTCCCAAGGCTTTCTGCAAGGCATGGAGGTGTGAGAGCTGCTCAGAGAAAAGGTCACCAGAACTCTTCTGAGGGGAAATACCAAGGGAGTCATCAGGTCCCTGGATAACAATAAAAATTATCAATTATTGCAGACCAGCAGTTCCCTGGGAGGCCAGGGAATGGCCTGATTCCAATATGAGAAGGTGAGAAGAGCTGCAGGGAGCCAGGCCAGGGATGTTTGGGCTGGGCTGAGGTGGGATCCAGGAGCAGACAGGGGTGGGAATGCAGCTCTAAACGGTGGGAGCGTTTCCCTGGCACCTTCTCCAAGCTCTGGGCAAACAGTGACCTGAGGCAGAGCTGCTCTGGCTCCCCACCAGACATAAAACTTCTTTTCCCTCTTCAGGATTCTTCCAAGCCCCAGGTCCCTGTAGGAATGCTGCTCCAGGCGTTTTTGCTGTACTCCACAGCTTTTCCTCTTCCCTGCAGAGGTGGGAGTGCCACACTTGGGATGCAGGGGCAGCTTGGACCGTGGCAGAGGTGTGGGTGGAATGGGCAGAGGTTTAGATGGAACTTTGCAGAAGTTCAGATGGAAAATTGCAGAAGATTAGATGGAGACTTGTAGAGGTTCAGAGGGACCATGGCAAAGATTTAGATGGAATTTTCCAGGTGCTCAGACAGAAAATTGCAGAGCTTCAGGTGGACAATTGCAGAGGTTCAGATGGACATCTGCAGAGGTTTAGGTGAACAATTGCAGAGGCTTGGATGGACAATTGCAGAGATTCAGATGGAATTTTGCAGATTTAGATGGACAGCTGCAGAGACTTATACAAACTTATGCAGGGGTTCAGATGGACTTTTACAGAAGTTCCACAGCTTCTCTGGAAATTCCATTTTAGTGTCTCCCTCACAGGGAACAGTAAATAATGGCTCGGCCAACCTCACACTGGTTAGAGATGATATTTAAAATTATTTTCATGAAATTAGGAATAATCTTTGAGGTTCTTAAGCACTGAAAACCTGATCTAATTATCCCTGTTTCCCATGGATAGGCACTGGGAAATCCTATGGATACAGCAGCCCATCTTGCAGGGAGTGCTCCTGCCAGTGCTGTGCTCTGCCCCTCACCTGGTGGGGCTCTCTCTGCCAGATCAATCAGCACCAGCAGAATTTTCAGCTGTTCTCATGTAATACAGGATAAATCTGCATGGTTGCCACCTCTTTTCATTTGTGGCACATCTGGAACAGGAAAGCTCCTGACCTTTTAAAGGGAGAAGATTATGAGCTTAAAGTAAAACATGGAGAATTCCTGTGGAAAAAACCTCTTAGGTGGGTTTATTCCAGTCCTGGGTTTGACACAGTTCAACCCTGGTCCTTTCTTTGCAGACAGTGCAGGTCTCAGATGCTGCTGGCCCATCCAAACTCCCAGTATTCCTTTTTCCTTCCTCAGATGTGGTTTCCCCAGTGCAGGCAGGTGTGCGGCCCTTTTCAGGATGTGGTCATGTCTGGAGCTGGAGTACCCATGGATATGTCGGGTCTCCTGAACACACAATGCAAAGTCCTGTCCTGGTGTCCTCTCCAACAGTGTGATGCCACAGAGCCCCTGCACCGGAGCAGCGGGCTCTGCACTCCATGGAGCACATGGGATTTGTGGGGAGTTGGCTCAGAGCAGGGAGTTTGACTTGATCTTTTGCCAAATGCCAAATTCCATAGTGACAGCTGGAGGAGAGGGCAAAATCTCCTGGAGATGCAGAGCAGAGGCTGGCTGTGCCAAAGGCAGGGACCCAAGGCTGTGGGAGTTGGATGAGAGGCAGAAAAAGCCCAGTGCCCAAAGAGAAGGTGAAAGCACATGGCCTGGAATGTGCATTTGGAGAACTTGAGGCATTTCCAGGAAAAATGGGCATGAGAAGGAGAAGAGAATGGGCAGGAAGGCTGCAGGACAGAGGGAGATCCCTGAAAGCCTGCAGGCACTTGCTGAGCTCTCCAAATCCCACTGAATTCATCTTGGAGAGCAGCTCTGAGTAGCTGCTGTGATCCTGATCCACAACCCAGGGCTCCACTGGGCACCTGCCAGGCTGGGCCCAGCCACACTGAGCACAGGGAGCCCAGGAGGAGGAGGAGGACAATGAGGAGGACGAGGAGGACGAGGAGGAGGAGAGCAGATGGGGTGGAATGAGTTCATCTTTAAGGTGACCCCACACAAACCATTCCAGGGTTATGTGAAATGTCACAGCTCCACCTTCTCCAAGTGACAGCCACCAATGGCCACGGTATTGTCACAACTGTCACAGGATTATGGGATGGCTGAGGTGGGGAGGATCTTAAATCCCATTCCGCCCCTGCCATGGGCAGGGACACCTCCCACTGTCCCAGGCTGCTCCAAGCCCCAATGTCCAGCCTGGCCTTGGACACTGCCAGGGATCCAGGGGCAGCCACAGCTGCTCTGGTGGCCTCCCCACTCTCACAGGGAAGGATTTTTCCCCAGATCTGTCCCTGTCATGCTGCCTTTTGCCAAGAGTCCCATGGCCAAACCCTGCACCCAGCCCAGTAAAGCCAAACCCAGCAGATCCCTAAGAACAAGACCAGAAAGCTGTTCCTGATTCCAGCACTGTGCTGAGGGCATCCTAAGAGGTCCCAATCCTCACTCCCATCCTATCCAGATGGGATTCATCCAGTACACTGCATGAGCAGGATCATGTGTGATCCTGCCACCATTCCATCCCTGCGCTGGGAAGAATGAAGTGACAAAATATTCCCTGTGAATCACAAGCAGCTCCTCCAGAAGTCAGGATTATCTGTGCCATATCTGTAGATAATCAGGAGCAAACAGGTGTCCAAGGGAAGGAAACTCAGGTTCATGAGATGCTTTAGATCTCCTGTGGGGCACAAAGTACCTCAGGAATGCTTCAAAACCTTCTCAAGAGGGAAAGTTTGCTGCAGCTCGAAACCTGGCGTTGGTGGCTGCTATGTGTGAGTGACTCAGGGAGAGGAGAGGTGAAGCTCCAGATGGAATTTACACCTGCTCACCCCCAGCCATCTGGGACTGCACCCCCTGCCAGCTGCAAATCCCACCTCCACAGCTTCTGGAAGAGCCCCTTGCCCAAGGCAGCACTTTCCTCAGTTTTCTCTAAAATAGCATTATCTCAGTGTTTGCTCACAGCCCCAGCATCTGCGTCATGTGGAGTGCAGGGATGAAGTTCAGGCAAGAATCTGGAAGGGAAAGTTGTTCCAAACATCCCCCATGGTGTCAGTTTGGTCATGTGTGTGTGGATGCAGGGTGAGCAAACAGCTCCAGGCAGCTCAGACAGGACAGGGAGGGGGAGAATATTCCAACTCCAACCTTGGACACAGCCATGTTCCCAGAGAACAGCTGGAAATGACCACAGCAGAGAGCAGACAGACGGGACTGGAGTTCAGATTTCTCTGCCCTGCTCACAACTTGTTGCTCCCCTTGCTGAGCCTTGAGGACCAGAGCTCTCCAGATATCCCAGGGTTTGTAACCTGGAGCAGGAGAGGAGCAGTGGAGGAGCAGAGCTGTGTCTGATCTGTGAGGTCTCCACATCAACATGGCCTTCAGCAGGCTCAGGACACTGCTCATCCCTCCAGCCTGGCCATGCTCCTCCTCTCCTTCCTTTCCCCTTTTCCCTCAGCATCTCTTCCAGCTCCTGGCACACATCCCTGGCTGGTCCTTTCATTGCCAGACAAAGCTGGGACTGGTTTTTGATAAGAGCGTGTGTGTCAGATGAGTGCAGCTCACTCAGCCACGCCCCCCAGGTGAGGAGCACGACACCCACAACTCTATATATAAACATATTCCTCTGAAATGTGCAGCTCTGTGAAGCCAAGCTGAGCAAGGACACAACAGGCTGCTAATTAGACAGCTTCCTGTTTTCCTGGAAACCGGGAGGTGAGCAATGGGGAAAGGATCCTGCAGCCCAGCAGGCTTTGAGCCCCTGGTGCTGGGCTGAGCTGCCCTCACCTCACACCCACCCTGAGATCCCACACAACTCTACCAGGAATTCACACCAGATTTCCATGCCCAAAGTCCTCAGTTCAAGGTCTCATTGCAGGCAGAGAAATGAGACTTTTCATTCCAAGTGGATCTGCTCTTCCCTGTGTCCATCCATTTCCCCACTGCAGGGCATTAAATGTCCATAATCACCTGTTCTCCAGTGTGGCCTTAAATCAGTTTTAGACCCTGCAGCTCCCAGGTTGTTGGAGAGGCCCCCATTCCCTGCTCCCAGTTGCATGTCCGAGCCCTGGCTGGATTCAGACTCATTTCCCTGCTGCCAGTCTCCCCAGGCAGTTGTTGCAGTTACATCAGAGCCCTGCCTTCAGCTTTATTTATCAGGGCAAAATCCCAGTCAGCTGCCAGCTTCACGGGCAGTAATTTATAGATGTTTTCCAGATCATTCATGAAAATAGGGAAATACAGCAGGGTGGAAGCTGAATCCTGCAAAGCTCCTGTGCAAGCAGCTTGTTCTGCACTGATCCTCCACCAACAATCGCATTTTGAGGGCTTTAAGCTGCCTGTTTCTTAATCCATTTAATAACTGTCCATTGATTCCATAGACAGGATATTCTCCACCATGGAAATCAACTGCCTGACATAAATCTGAATTTATTATGAAAATCCAGATCCACAAGCTGTGGGAATTTGTGCACATCTTATCCACCAGGACATCGGTCCAAGCCTGGAATTTGCTGGCACCAAGGTGATGCCATCATTAAATAATTGTGACAGCAATACCTTTGAAAACAGTAACAGAAAAAAAAAAAAAAAAGAAAAAGACAACTGGGTTGAGAAAAAAAATCTGAGAAATATAGCAGTGGAAATTATTGGTATTTCATGGAATTGCAGAATCAATAAGGTTGGAAAAGCTCTCTAAGATTTCCAAGTGTCAACCCAGTGCCATTGAACCACATCCCCAAGTGCCAGGGGCACACATTTCTGGAGCAGTCCCAGGGATGGGACTCCCTGGACAGCCTGTTCCAGTGCTTTTCCAGGTATTTTTCTCTGGATTTCTATGCCTTTGAACCTTAACATCCCCTCTTTCTCCACAGCACAGATCCTGAGCTGAGCAGCCTCTCCTCACCTCTGGGCCTTTCACACCTGCTGCTTCCAACCTTCCCTGGCCTTCCCTGCCTCTGGGAATCCTCTGCTTTTCAGGTTTGTAAGGAATTAGAACCAGGATCTTGTCAGCAAGTTCTGACCACGGTCCCACACACTCCTTAGAGAGGGGCTGGAGTGTCCATCCATGTGTGGATGTATTGTCCACAAACCATACTGGTGGATGGGCTCTCAGCCCAGCTGGGCACCTCTCTCCACAGACACGTTGTTGAAGCATTCAGGATCATTGCAGATGAAATAAAAGGTTTCCTTGAATAAAAACAATATTTTCTCCTTTCCATGGGAGCTGTGTGTCCCCAGGACTGGATGTTCCTGTCACCCCACCACGCTGTGGTGGCACACACTGTCCTTCCTCTTCCACACCAAGCACACGGGATCAGGAGGTCCCTGAGCTCAGCCCCTGGGGGTCATTTCTTAATTGCAAGAACCAAACCACGAATTTGATTGAAGGCCACCACCATCCCATAGCCAGGCCCTGCAAGTGTCCAGGGGGACAGAGAATTCCCAGCCTGCAGGTCCCTCCCTCCAGCAGAGCCCTTCCAGAGCAGCAGGGCTCACTTCCCATAAGTGCCTGTTAATATTTCATGGGACTAAGTGAATTTCTTTCCATTTCATTTGCCATCTTTGTTTAATTCACCTCCTTCAGCACGGAAGGGAGACCAAGGACCAACTGCTGATGTAGGAGAAATATGAATCATCTCGTCAGAGGAATGAACTCAAGTGAAAAAAAGGAAGAAATTGGTCAAATTATGAATAGAAATTCAGCAGAGTCACAGAAATGCCACTGGAAAGCTCAAACCTGCAGGAGCAATAACATCCACTAACATCAGGCACCCAAATGGCACCTCATGGTAATATATTCATTTCCAAGCAGAATATCCCATCTTTTCCAGCCTGGAAAAGACTGATCCCAGGATATTCCCAGGGTTTTATGGGAGGGATTTCTTGTATAATGCAAGTCAAGGAAAAAGAGGAGTAAATCTTGTGGCTTTGAAGACAAACCCCATCTCCTCATGTTCTCCTGCTCTTTTTTTTTCCTGGCAAAGTGAAAGTCAACTCTCCTTTCCCTGGGGAAATCATTTGTGCAGCTCCTGACAGGAGCAAGGACAAGGAGCACAAACCCTGCTGGTTCCAGCAGGAACTCTCCAGACATCACTTCCCAAAACATTCTTGTTGCCAGCCTTGGTTCCCAAACCTGCTCAGTAATCCCACCTCCCAACCCCAGAACTCTACAAAAACTGCCCAGCAAATCCCCTCCCAGCCTCACATCGGGCATTGGGCTGGGATCTCTCACAGGAAAACCAGTAATGCTTTGGAGTGAAGCCAGGAATTCCAAATGGTCCCTATGTCTGGTGCCTCTGTCTCTGCCTCTGCCTCTCTGCCTTCCCTTCCTTGAGGACTTCTACAGAGCAAACAGCCAATCTCCCCTCAGTTCCAGAGTCCAAATCCTACATTACTACTCATGGAAATGTTTCCTTCCAGGATGTGATGCTGCTGGTCCTGCTTCACCACCTGTGGCCTCTCCCTTCCTACTCTCCTCCTTGGATGTTATTTGGAGTGACACCCCCCTCACACAGCCCTTTTTCTGAGAAAACAGCCCAAACTCTCTTCCCTTGTGCACAGCCTGGTCAGACCAACATGGGGCAGCACCAGCTCTGGGGGAAGGTGACAGCAAATCAGGGTGACAACCCAGGGACAAATTCTGCTCTGTTTTGTCCATGTCCTGGGCTGATTCCACAGAGTAGGGGACCAAGGGAGGGGATTCTGCCCCTCTGCCCCCCTCAGGTGAGACCCCACCTGCAGAGCTGCCTCAGCCCTGGGGCCCAGCACTGGAAGGACCTGGAGCTGTTGGAGAGAGCTCAGAGGAGTTCACAGAGATGCTCCCAGGGCTGGAGCCCCTCTGCTCTGGAGCCAGGCTGGGAGAGCTGGGGGTGCTCACCTGGAGAGGAGAAGCTCCAGGGAGAGCTCAGAGCCCCTTCCAGGGCTGAAAGAGCTCCAGGAGAGCTGGAGAGGGACTGGGGACAAAGGATGGAGGGACAACAGGACAAGGGGGAAGGGCTTTAAGATGAAAGATTTAGATGGGATACTGGGCAGGACTTGTTCCCTGGGAGGGTGGGCAGGCCCTGGCACAGGGTGCCCAGAGCAGCTGTGGCTGCCCCTGGATCCCTGGCAGTGCCCAAGGCCAGGTTGGACACTGGGGCTTGAAGCAGCCTGGGACAGTGGAAGGTGTCCCTGCCCATGGCAGGGGTGGCACTGGATGGCATTTTAAAAACCCCCTCCAGCCCAGACTGTTCTGTGGTTCCATGAGTGAAGCAGCAGCAGCAGTGACCTCTCCCTGGGACAAAGGGGTCTCTTGCAGTGGTGAATGTCCCCAGGAGCTGCCAGCACCTGAACTGCAGCTGCCACTCCACCCCTCAAACTCACCCCAGCACCTGGGAAGCTTAGGTGTGTGAAATTTAGATGATATTTCAGGCACTCTTCTGGCACATGAAGAATTCTGTTGCCACCCAGCAGTGTGAGATGCACATTTCCACCCCCAGGTGCTGAAGGAGCAGAGTTTGCTTGGCCAGCTGGGCATGGGAAGCTTCCAGAGGTGTCCAGGGGTGTGTCACCATTCTTTAACCATTCCAAAGGCACCCAGGAGCACAATGGAGGGAGATCTGTTTGTTTTATCCTTCCCAAGCCTGGCTTGAGGGAAAGTCCTTCACCCTCACCCCACAGGCAGGACCACAGCACGCTGCAGCATCAAGCAGCTCATTCCTGCTGGACTGAGGATTGACTTCTCCACACCATTCCATGGAGGAATCCCTGCTCCTGCCTGGAAGATCCCGACTCTTCCGATGGCTGATACCTGCAGAGGAGGACACGTGCTGTGACAGGCCACTGGGACCACCATCACACCCAGACTCATTAGAACTCTCATTAATGATCTAATGAGAAGGGCAGAAAATAGCAGGTTAATTAAATCTGCCCCTCCTGAGCTGGAGAAGGTTTCAGCTTTAGTGGGGGTGGATAAATGACAGGGAGGGCTGTGGCAAGAGCTGGCAGGTTGTTCTGGGCTGGAAGACTGCTCCTTGTGGGGAAAATGAACCTCCTTCCAGCTCATCAGGAAGAGGAAAGGCTGGAGATAAAAGAGGAGCTGCCAGGAGCTGAGAGATGATGGCTGATAATGAGAGAGGGAAGGTGGGGGACTTGGAAGGGAATTTTTGCTCTGAGCTTGTATTGCCAAATGTTACTCCTTGCCTGGGGCTCCTGGCGCCGATCAGAAAGAATCCAATTGTTATTGATCCCTGTTCCAACAGCTCTTAGGGGCTGATGTTCTCCATCAACCAAAACACCCAGAAACTCAGAGAAGGGAGGAGAGAAAAAGCTTTATCCATAGGTGAACTTGGAGCAGCACAGGTGGAAATGTCTTAATTGGGTGTCCAAAGAGCTGGAGGACGCTGGAAACACAGGCAGAAGCAGTGTGGGACAGTGAATTAACTAAGCTGGAGGAGGAGCTCTAGGACTTCCAGGGCTCATCAGCAAGGAGATATGCAAAGAGAGCAGAGAAAAATGTTGTGTGACCTCTCCAGTTCAAATTTACCTCCTAAGTGAGCTGTGCCATGACAGGGAACCCCATGTGGATGGTACCACAGCAAAGGCACACCAGGACAACCCTTGGCAACTTTCAAAGAGCTGCG
>VWZU01016195.1:650165-678787 GCA_013397095.1 Sterrhoptilus dennistouni | reverse complement strand
AGGGGATGGTTTGAAAGGACAGAGGATGGTGTGGAAGGACAGAGGATGGTGTGGAAGGGCAGGGGACGGTGTGGAAGGACAGGGGATGGTTTGAAAGGACAGGGGATGGTGTGGAAGGGCAGGTGACGGTGTGGAAGGGCAGGGGATGGTTTGAAAAGCCAGCAGGGAGGCAGGACAATGCTGACAATCCTCTCGCACAGGCTGAGCTCAAGGCTCGGCCGCGGGCTCTGATTTACAGGGCTGTGCCTTCTGGAGTGCAGATGACCAATAAGTGCTCGTCGCTTTTAAGAAAGCCCTTGTGCCTCGCAATAACTCAGCGCTGATTGCCCGCATTTCCTTAAAAGAGCTCATTTAGGGTTGATTTAAGCACTCCTGGGGAGGGCAGGCAGGTGGGGGAGGTGATTTACAGGGCTGGTGTAGCCGCAGAGGCAGCTCAGGCGTTCCTGCCTGAAATGTGGGGCTGGCTGGAGAACGGGAGATCCAGGGGCTCCCCACAACAGGTCCTGGGGCTGATCCACGAAGGATAAATTCTTTTCCCCCTTTTCAAGGGCCAGCTCTGGGTCAAGCAGGGATTTGCTGTGCCCCACGGATGCCAGAGGTCGGGTGGTGTTTGTAGCTGCATTTCACCGCTGGGATTTGGGGGAGGGCATCAGACCCTGGGAAACTGCTGTTCAGGAGGAAAAAACATACCCTGGACTCCACTGAGTGCAAAGATGATCTGCAGGGACTTCCAAATGATCAAATAAACATCACTGGACAAGGAGACTGGATGTACACATCACCATGGGGCTGATCCCCCTTGTTTGTTTTTTTGCAGTGACGCCCCTGCAAGAGCCTCCAGTGAGGCCCTGTGGGCCCTGAGGGGAGCAGGTTTTGCCCTCTGTTTCACAAAGTCTCCTCCCTGTCTCTCCTGGCTCTGCAGGGAGCTGCTCCACTCGGGACAGCCCTGGCAGCAGAGGCTGGGAATGTGGGCAGGCAAAGCGCCGATGGGTTCCCCCATTCCCGAGCACTGCGGGACATTCCTGCCATGACAGAGGTGTCTGAGAATGACAGGGAAATGATCCCCAGAACTATCCTGCTCTTCCTTCTCAGCCACAGCCTCTGACATTCCCAGGAGCTGCCTGGCAGGTCCCTGCCACACTCCTGGCAAAAGCAGAAAAGCAGGAATAATCCAAATTTTAATGACAGATCTCCTAGTTTGTAAGTGTGCTGCCTCTTTAAAACACCACCTGATATTTCTGTGCATCCCTGGCTGGAGGGGCTGGAAAACATTGAGGGAGAGGAATAACGAGGAGAAAAGGATCCATTTAGAAATGAGCAGATTTCTGCTGTCCTGCCCGCCCCGTGCCGAGTCCCCCTCTCTACTCCTGCCTTCCCAAGCTGGGGGCAAGGCCAGAAACCCAAGGAGCTGCCCAGGTGAGGTGCAGCAGAGGCTCAGAGCTCTCTCCTGCCCACCCCGGGGCCTTGTCTCTGGTTGCTGTCTGAGGGCTGGAGCTGTCAGAGCAGGGCCCGGTTTCCATAGCAAACGCTCGGCAGAGTGGAAAGAAAAGCCTTTATTCCCCCACGCACATGAAGGGCACGGAGAACTCCGGTGCCACGGGCGGTTTGGATTCCGTCAGCTTCCCCTGAGCCAGGGCCT
Source organism: Sterrhoptilus dennistouni (assembly GCA_013397095.1). Taxonomy (NCBI): domain Eukaryota; kingdom Metazoa; phylum Chordata; class Aves; order Passeriformes; family Zosteropidae; genus Sterrhoptilus; species Sterrhoptilus dennistouni. Next base: position 677,148 of record VWZU01016195.1, on the reverse strand, counting down.
GCTGGCAGCTTTGCTCTCCAGCTCAGTCCAGGGCTGGAGCCTTTGTGGTTCCCAGCTGAGGTTTGCTCCCAGCTGATGGATTTGTTGTTCTCCTGAGGAACCCAGGGGAAGGACGGGCTGGTCCTGCCCCACGGGGCACACAGGGAAACCTGCCTTGGGCAAAAGGCAGTGAAGGCACCAGCACCTCTGGCAGGGGTGGGGGGACTGAGGCAACATGGAGATGGCCAAAAGAGCTGAGTCCTGTGAGAGGCAGAGAAAAAACAAGGCCCAGGCACCTGGGATGAAGGCTCTGGAAAACCCCCAGGGAGGGGTTAGGCCTTGCCAGGGCCACAGAAGGTAAGAGCCCTTGGATCAGGGGGTGGGACACTCCCATCATGGCTCTGCCCTGTCCCACCCCTCTCGCAGGGACCCTGAGGCTGCACCCAGGGTGTTCCCCCTCCCACAGCAGCTGGGAAAGCAGCACAGGGGCCATGCTGTGCTCCCCCAGCCCTGCAGGGTCACTGCCACCCTCCAGCACCTCTGCACCTCTGCCTGCACAGGGACACACCTGTGGGTTTGGCTCTGGCTGCATGGAAAACAGGAGAGGACCCTTCCCACAACCACCTCCCAAGCACCACCCAGCTCATGGCATCTCCTGCAGCCCCTCAGTGCTGTGGGGCTGCTGACCTGTGGTTCTGTGTGTGGGTCCAAAGGGCTGGGCTATCTCATCTCATATCCCACACTTCCATCAGGGTCACAAACTGCTTCCAGAATCACAGCAGCTCCTGTTTTCCACAAGGATGGGGTTGCAGGGGGCTGGGAGGAGACACTTGTTCAGCTGAGAGGGGAGAGTGAGAGGGATCCAAGGGCACAAAGGATTACAGAATCTTTATAGGAATTATTCCTCTCTTCCCTGTGGCCAGGGATCCCCAGCTCACTTGGCACAGGCTGTGCCAGGCAGGCCCTGCTGTGTCTCCTGTGAGGCTTTGGGGACTGGGCAGGGCTGGAGGGTGGTGGGGACATCTCTGCCTGCACAGGGGCTGGTGCCCCATTCCCAGGGCTACACGGGAATCCATCCTCTCCTGGGCCGGTCCTTGGCAGTCCCCCAGGGGCAGAGGGATCACCCCGCCAGCCCTGCCCTGGGGCAGCTGTGACAGTCCTGTCCTGTCCCCTGGGCAGGACCTGAGGGCTGTGTCCATGTCCTCCTGAGGGGCTCCTGAGCACAGCAGGCACGGCAGCCTCCACCCCTCCTCCAGATGCAGAGATCTGCATTTGCAGTGGACATTAAATCCACAGCAATGATAAAAAAGAAAAACTGTGCTGCAGCCATAAAGCTCCTTCTCTCAGGCAGAGCCCTGTGGGTGCCTGCGGTGTCAGGGGCACTGTCCAGGCCAGGAGAGGCAGGAGGGGACACAGGTGACCTCTGAGAGGTCTCACCTTTCTCACAGCTTGTCCAGGGGCAGAACAAGCATCCCGTCCTTCTGCTGGATTCCTGTGCAGGAATGCACCAGAACACTGGGAATGTGCTGGCAGGAATTCCCTCAGCCCCAGCTGCCTGGGGGCTTTTCCCTGGCTCTGGAATTGTCAGGCACGGCTGGGGCTGAGCACTCTGCAGGTGAAGGGAACACTCTGTTTCCCAGCTGGATGTTGGACACAGGCTCTTCCTGCTCCCTCTGCCCCATGAATTCCCCTTCCCATGGGAGGTGGGAACAGCCCATCCTGCAGCCCTGAGCCAAGTCCTGCTCCAGGGCTGGCAACAGACCCCAGCCCTGGTGCAGAACAAGAATTTCAAACTCATTTACAAATGGTTGGTTAAAGAAAGGCAGTGAAGGAGGGAAGATGCTCTTTTATGTATTAATTACACATTAACTAATTTGCTCTAAAGCTACACCGGGAGCACATGAAGAATTCCTGCATTAATTAGGGAGTAAATGACCCCGAACTCATCCCTGACAGGCTCCCAGCCCTGGCAGCCATTTGTTACCAGCCAGGAAAAGCCCCAGATTTCACTGCAGAGCAGAACATGGAGCGACCACACACTCAGCACTTCAGCATTCCCCTGCCAGAGCACAGGGAACTTGTCTGTTCCCCTGGGATCAGCCAGAGCCGCTCCACATAACGCTCCCAGCATCTCAAACCTTTGATTTTGGGACCAAGAGATTTTTCCTCCAGCTGAAAATCTCTGCAGCAGCACATCAGAGCAATGACCAGGGGCAGCTTTCACTCCTGCACGGCTCATCCCCTGCCAGAGCCCCAGCAGCCTGTGCATTCTTAATTGACAGAATTAGGAAGCTTATTTGAAGAATACTTGAGTCCTCAGAGTCTAATTTCCTGCTGTATAAATAATACATCAGCAACAGCAGGCTCCGGGAAAACCAGATAAATAAATAAATAAATAAATAGATAAATAAATAATTAAAAAAAAAACCACCAAAGGAGCCCAGATGAGTATTCCAGCTTCCATCACACTGTGAGAAATCCTTTGCAGAGGCTTTTCACAATAGCCCCCAACTGCATTGTACCATTTCTCGCCTTGTCTGCTGGAACCAAGGGGATGGGAGCTGAAAATTATTCTTGGGGGCCTCCCTCTGCAGGTGTGATCACACCTTGTGATGAGCACAGCCGGCGCTGGGCTGGCCAAAATAAACATTCCAGCCTCCCAGAGCCGAGCCTGCAGCTCTACATCCAGGGAAACCTCCACCAGCATTCCCAGGAGACCTCTCAGCCCTGCTGCCATGGCCACAGGGGCTCATGAAAAAACCACCATGAATTTCCCAGCCAGTGCCAACTCCCAGTGCTCCCAGTTCAGTCAGAGGATCCCAGACTGGTTTGGGTGGGAAGGAACCTTAAAGCTCATCTCATTTCACCTCCCCTGCCCTGGGCAGGGACACTTTCCACTATCCCAGGGTGCTCCAAGCCCTGTCCAGCCTGGCCTTGGACATTGCCAGGGGTGGGCCATTCCTGCCCTTGGCAGCCCCAGGAGCTCCTGGAGCAAGTGCTTGTGTTACTGAATCCCTATTCCTGGCCAGGGAGGGATGAGAACAGCACAGGCATCTGGAATTTGGGCACAGTGTAACTTTTTAGGGCTGAGCTTGAAGCTGTCAGCTCCCTCAGCAGGTCCAGCTCCAGCCCCAGGGTGACAGGGCAGTCTGGGCTGTTGGGCTGGAAAGTGCCATTCTGGTGTCCCTGGAGCATTCCATGTGCCAGCATCATCCTCTGCTCTCATAATCCATCCCAGGATCTGCACCACTGCCCAGCAAAGTTGCACTCAGCAGCTGCCGCACAGATTTACCTGGAATTACTCAGCCCTGGGTCTGAGTTCTGATTTTATTCTTGCTTCAGCCCCACAGTGCTCTGCAGACACCACTGAGAGACCCAGGGAACCAGAGAAATCATGGAATCATGGAATGGTTGGGTTGGAAAGGACCTTAAGGCTTGTCCTATTACACCCCTTGCCATGGGCAGGGACACCTTCCACTATCCCAGGCTGTTCCAAGCCCCAGTGTCCAGCCTGGCCTTGGACACTGCCAGGGGTCCAGGGGCAGCCACAGCTGCTCTGGGCACCCTGTGCCAGGGCCTGCCCACCCTCCCAGGGAACAATTCCTTCTTAACATCTGATTTAAATCTCTCTTATTTAAATTCAAAACCATTTCCCCCCTTTCCTGATCCTCCAAAAGCTGCTCCACGTCCCACAGCCTGGGAACTATAACAGGTCTGTGAAAGTCTAGAAGGAATTGAGCAGGGGAGCTCCAGGAGTTCATGGGAAGAGTTTCCACAGCACAAATATTTGTATTCTTCTGCTGTGGGATTTACAAGCACACACTCGACTCCAGCAGGGAGAGCCTGCAAACACAGGCGAGGTTTCTGTGTACTCACCACTTGCTCCTGCCTTTCTCCCTCCCTCTGGCTTCTCCCTCATGTTATCTCCATATTTTCCTGTGCCTGACCCTAGGAATTTTGGTTTCTGGAAAGAGAAAGTCATCACTGGGTGCTCTCACCTGAGGCAAAGCAGCCCCTGAGATTGGAAACACACAGGGGTGTCTGAGTGACCACTTAGACTGTCCCTTTCCATCCTGGAATCATGGAATCCCAGGGTCATGAAGGCTGGAAAAGCCCTCTAAGACCATTGGGTCCAACTGTCATCTCAACACTGCGAAGGCCACCAATGACCCCTGTCCCCAAGTGCCACATCCATATGGCTGTTAAATCCCTCCAGGAATGGGGCCCCCACCACTGCCCTGGGCAGCTGTGTCAGGGCCTGACCACCCTTTCCATGAAGAAATATTCCCAATATCCACCCTGAGCCTCCCCTGGCCCAGCCTGAGGCCGTTCCCTCTCCTCCTGTCCCTGTTCCCTGGGAGCAGAGCCCGACCCCCCCGGCTGTCCCCTCCTGTCAGGGAGTTGTGCAGAGCCACAAGGTCCCCCCTGAGCCTCCTTTTCTCCAGGCTCAGCCCCTTTCCCAGCTCCCTCAGCCTCTCCTGGGGCTGCAGCCCCTTCCCCAGCTCCGTTCCCTTCCCTGGACACGCTCCAGCCCCTCCAGGTCTCTCTTGCCAGGAGTGGCCCAGAGCTGCCCCAGCCCTGGAGGTTCCCCAGCAGTGCCAGCACAGGGGATGTTGGAGGGACGTTCCCAGCCCTCGGGTCCCGTGCAGGGACTGGGTGGGACAGAGGTGCCACACCCTGAGCTGAGGATGCACCTGAGGCCTGAAGCAGTGTGGGGACAACCCTGGGGCCGCAGACACCTCCATCTCCACAGGAACCTCACTCACAGGATCCCTACTGCTGGAAAAGAGCTCTAGGATCATTGAGTCCAGCCTTGGACCTAACACCTTCAGCTCCCTCTCCACCGGCAGCCCCGCAGCTCCCAGGAGTTCCCGTTGTTCCCACCTGGCAGAGTGGATGGGCAGGGCTGTGGGACATGGAGCTGCTCCTGTCCCCAGCTCTGCCTCAAGGGAGCCGCCTCATCTCCACCTGGGAGCGCTGGAATGTGGAGCAAAGGCGCAGACAAAGGCCCCTGTTAGAACCAGCACGGCTGATAAATAATTCATGGGAGAGAAGTGGGGAGTCTCCAGGGAGGCCAGCGCAGGGATCTGTGAATCTGGATGAGTTTGCAGTGCTTTAATTATGCAAATTGACAAATGTCTCTACACTGAGAAATTCTGCTAGCCCTGCAAAAGAGCAAGAGCTGGAAAATAGCAAGAATTTCCCAAGGCCTCGTGCCCAGCCAGCTGCCAGCCACAGCTGGCACAGGGAGCCTCCCCCAGGCCCCTCTGGAGCTGGCTCTGCTCCTTGGAAGAGCAGTCAGGAGGAGCAGGGAGAGCTCCAGCTGCTCTGACCCTCTCTGGCTGCAGCACCTGTGTTCCTCACCAGCTCAGGGAGAGGGGATGTACACCCAGCTCAGGGCTGCTGTGGGATCACAGCTTATGGGGTCATGGGATCACAGAATGATGGAATATCTTGAGCTGAAAGGGACCCACAGGGATCATTCAGTCCAGCCCCTGTCCCTACCCAGGACACCCCAACAATCCCACCCTGGGCATCCCTGGCAGTGCTGTCCAAAGGCTCCTGGAGCTCTGGCAGCCTCGGGGCCGTGCCCATTCCCTGGGGAGCCTGGGCAGTGCCAGCACCCTCTGGGGGAAGAGCCTTTCCTGATCTCCAGCCTGAGCCTGCCCTGGCCCAGCTCCAGCCCTTCCATGGGTGCTGTCCCTGTCCCAGAGCAGAGCTTGGAGCTGCCCTTGGGAGGAGCTGCAGCCCCTGGGGAGGTCTGAGCTCAGAGTCCTCTGCTCCAGCTGAACATTCCAGCTGCCCCAGGCTTGCCCTGAGCCCCGCATCTAAAGGATGGAGAACCTGCAGGTGATGTTCTCTTGCTCCCAGGCATATCCAGGGATGATCCACTATGGCTCAGAGAAGCAAAGCCTTTGCCTGTGGAATACTTTTGGAAGGCTGAGCCTGCCTTGGCACCTTGGCGTGCCAGGCAGAAATAGGGCAGAGGAAGCTGAATCCAGGGCACCAGGGGCTGGCATGGCCCCAGCAGCAGCAGCCAGCCCACGTGGGACCTGTGGGAATCTGCTCATTCGGGAGCCAGTGTCCCCAGGGACCCAGATGTGCCTCCTCCCTCCTGTGCCCAACACTGTCTGCCACCAGAGTGGATTAATTAGATGCCTCATCCAGCCTCGTTAGGATCAAACCAAGGACTGGGCAGAGAGCAGGAGATGGGCACAGAGAATCCTGGCACATCGTGGGCTCTGGGTCATGAGGAGGAGATGGCCCCGAGGGCAGGGACACTGCTGTCCCCTCCCTGTACTGAGGCTGTGGGACACAGCATCCCCCATTCCTCTCTGCAAACCCTTCCCCAGATCGTTCTGATACCCCCACTCCATTACCAGTTGAAGGTTTCATTTCTGAAAACTGACTTTTTGTCAGTTTGCAGGAAAAATATTTGATTTTCTCTCAAAATATGCAGTCCTCTGTACCCAAAGCCAGACACTTTCACTGAAAAATTAACACTGCCTCTGAATTATTTTTGGGCTTATCTCTTTGGAAGAAAGTGGGAGAAGGAAGGAAGAGAAGTGGATCATTGAAAAAAATAGGGAAATGTCAATGCAAACAATATTTCATGCAGAAACGCCTGCTTTGATTGAAAATCCATTTTCTTGCAAAATAAAATTTTCATGAAAACTGTGTCAGTGCCAACTCCAAAGAGGGACAACCTGGAGTGGAGACAAGTCACCTTGTTCCTCTGCTGCTGATTTATGCCGGGCTGGGAGCAGGAGCTGGTGGCAGCTGCCTTGGCCTGTCATATGCTGAAAAAGTGGCTGAACCTCCCAATGCCAAGGCTCTGGATTTTGTTCAGGTTCTTCCAGCGCCTCGGCATCGCATCACTGGCTGCACTGATGCCTCTGCTTCCCTGACGTTTTTGGGACGATGCTGTCTGTGGGGCAGGATGAGGGCAATGAGGTAAAGTTCTGTTCAGGGGGATGTGCTGTGCACTGCTGGGGCACAGCCCTGCCCCTCACGGTCCCCACTGTCCCTCAGAGGGCTCTAGGAGACATGGAAAAGGTGGCACCCCAAAATTATCGTGCTCCACACGGCTGCAGAGCGACTCGTCTGAGCTGCGTCCCATTCCCGATGCTCCTGTCTCTGTGGGGATGGAAAAAGCTGCTCCTGCTGTGCCCTCGGGGCTGCTGCAGCAGCGTGTGACACATCCCGCTCTGCCAGGGCCTCTGGAAACGTTCAATGGCAGCAGGACGGACACCAGGGCACTGCAGGGCGCCGGGGATGCTCTGGGACCGGCTCCGTGCTGCGGGCAGGGTCCTGGCAGCTGGAATTCCATTTCCCAGACTCTGCCCTGGGGGGTTTTCCAACAGCTGCTGCTGTGGTGAAGATCCATGACTCCCTGCAGGCCGGGCTCACAGCAGTCACCAGGTTATGGGATGGAGATCGGGAGGGTTTTGGAGGGGTTTTGGAGGGGTTTTGGAGGAGCAGGATCTGCCGGCTGCCCTGGCCCTCCCACAGGAGCTCCTGGCGGGGACAGAGCAGGCAGGGAGGACAAATATCCCAACACTAAACCGTGCTCACTGAGCCTCTGCCACATGGAGAACAGGGAATGAAGATCCTGGGGCACTGTTGAGACCCTGAGGGCTGGGGACAGCTCTGGGACCCTCCTGGCAAGAGAGACCTGGAGGGGCTGGAGCGTGTCCAGGGAAGGGAACGGAGCTGGGAAGGGGCTGCAGCCCCAGGAGAGGCTGAGGGAGCTGGGAAAGGGGCTGAGCCTGGAGAAAAGGAGGCTCAGGGGGGACCTTGTGGCTCTGCACAACTCCCTGACAGGAGGGGACAGCCGGGGGGGTCGGGCTCTGCTCCCAGGGAACAGGGACAGGAGGAGAGGGAACGGCCCCAGGCTGGGCCAGGGGAGGATCAGAGTGGATATTGGGAGGATTTCTTCATGGAAAGGATGGTCAGGCACTGGCACAGCTGCTCAGGGAGGTTTGGAGTCCCTATCCCCTGGAGGTGCCCAAGGAAGGCCTGGAGGTGGCACTCAGGGCTCTGGGCTGGGGACAAGGTGTGGATCAGGCACAGCCTGGACTCAATAGTCTTGGAGGGCTTTTCCAGCCTCAGTGATCCTGGGACTGTGTGACCAAGAACTTCATGTAAGAAAGGTGATGTGGGCACAGCCTCTCCCTGGTGACCAGCTGCCATGTCCTGGTTATTCCCTGCACCTCCATATATACCATGAGAGCTGGACATTGGTTATCCCCTGGCACTGTTATCCCCTGGCACTGTTATCCCCTGGCACTGTTATCCCCTGACCTGCAGGCAAAGGTTCAGATACCACACCATGCCACCAGCCCCGGGACAGACTGCAGGAGCTTTCACTGGGTTGGGGCAGTTCCTGGATGAATTTTTGGAGTGTCTTCAGCTCTCTGCACTGCCATTCATCTGCCACAGCCAGAAGCTCTGCGAATACATCAGCTCCAGCCACCCGTCCTGCTATCTTTGGGCAGGGAGCTGGGAGCTCCCCTGTGCCAGCAGGACATACAGCCCCATGTCCCCGAGAACACAAAGGGACCAGAGCTTCTCCCCAGGGCCTGTCCAGCCCCAGACCTGCCACCAGAGTGGAGGGACACAGCATGGTCCTACTGCAGAGCCAGCAGGTCCTCTGCAGGACAGGGCTGCTCCTTTCCCTGGAACCAGAGAGGCTCCTGACCCATTGCATCAGCTCCATGGAAACACAGATCCATGGAATGGTTTGGGTGGGAAGGGACCTTAAATCCCATCAGTGCCACCCCTGCCATGGGCAGGGACACCTTCCACTGTCCCAGGCTGCTCCAAGCCCCAATGTCCAACCTGGCCTTGGACACTGCCAGGGATCCAGGGGCAGCCACAGCTGCTCTGGGCACCCTGTGCCAGGGCCTGCCCACCCTGCCAGGGAACACTTCCTGCCCAATATCCCATCTAAATCTACTCCATCCCTATGTCCTGTCACTCTGTGCCCTTGTCAGAAGTCAGTGGCCACATTCCTTGGGGACCACTGAAGCCTTTGCAGGGCTGCACTGGCATCTCTGGCTCCTCTGCCTGTTCTCTGCTCTTCCTCCCTGGGGAGAGTCCAAGGGATCCGTGCCAGGCCCTGGGTGAGCACAGCCTCAGTCTGCAGTTCTGGGCTCAGAGGAAGCTGCAGCTGCCCCCGAGGGCGATCAGAGGTCGCTGCACCTGGGTCCATTGGCCATGGCCAGAGAGGAGAAGGCCCTGATATTCTCTGCCTCAGCACTGGAGACAGACAGCAGCGCCTTAAAACAGGATCCTCTCATCAATCATTTATTGGATTTGATTTAGCCAGCTTCACTTAGGAGCCTGATTTATATTTCCTCTCAATTTACTGTGTTGAATTGTTTGCAAATAGGCACGTGAATCATCGGCTGCAGAGGGAAAAAAAAAGCTATTTTCAAGCTTCATTTAGGACTTTCCAAGCATTAATTTTTAGTTGCAAAGGCTATTTTTTGCTAAATTGGTTTTTAGATCTTGTCTTCCTTGTGCTGGCTTATAAATTTAGTGCTGCTGGAGCAAAAATGAGCAGAATTGGATATTTTTCAGCCTTCTGAGGCAGGTACAAAGGCCCCAACCCTGTGCTGGGTTGTGCTGTGGGATGAGAGGAGAGAATTTGACAAAAACACCTTGTCCCCAGCACAATTCAGCACAAGAGCTTCAGGACAAGCCCTGTGCACACTCCCTTGTGTTTCCTTGGTATCAGGGTTGGATCTTTCCTTCAAGAAGATTACAAATCCTTCAGCTGCACTCCAAGGGTGTCTTTGCTCCTGGAGTATCACCTCAGAATGCAGCAGGAGAAAAGCCTCCAGCTCAGCTGTTTTAAAGGTGAACTCGTTCCAGGGCCACAGCCTCCAGCAGCTTTTGTGGGTGGCTGGTGGCTGATGTTTTATTTAAACACAAAGCCATGAGATTCCAGCTCAGTTAAACAAATCCTTCGCTGGGAAAATATGCACATATTTTTGACACAAATCTGTCCGCAGCTCCATTAATTCTCCACCAAAGTGCTTTACCTGCTGGAGCAGATGATAATTCAGCAATGTAAACAGAGCCTTTTAATTTCATTTTGGGATCACGAAGGGAAACAAACTGATTAACAAAAGCAGAGTAAACAATGGTTCTGCCTCCTTGTGTTAGGATTAATATTCGTCTGGAATTGATGCTGCTCTCCCAGGAGCCACGCGATGCTGTGCCTTGCTCAGGGCCTGGCACATCCAAGGACATGGGACAGGGCCAGCAGGGTGGGTTTAGCTGCCTGGGCACAGGGACAGTGCCTTCCCCACACTGGGATCCACCAGCACAGGGGCAATGCATCCCCTTGGCTTCTGCAGTGCCCCCGGGAGCTCTGTCCCTGCTGCCAGGGCTGCCCACACCCACGGGGTCAGGTCATGGAATCATCACAGAATCCCAGAATGGGCTGTGTTGGAAGAACCTTGAAGCTCAACCAGTGCCACCCCTGCCATGGGCAGGGACACCTCCCACTGTCCCAGGCTGCTCCAAGCCCCAATGTCCAACCTGGCCTTGGGCACTGCCAGGGATCCAGGGGCAGCCACAGCTGCTCTGGGCACCCTGTGCCAGGGACTGCCCACCCTGCCAGGGGACAATTCCTGCCCAATATCCCATCTATCCCTACTCTCTCCCAATGTGAATCCCTTCCCTCTTGTCCTGGCGCTCCAGGCCCTTTAAATTGTCTCCCTCCATCTTCCTTGTCATCTCCTGTGCCACATCCCTGCACACCCAGCACAGACACTCCGAGGTGGGACATGGAAGTCCAGGGTGGGATCGTTGGGGTGTCTGTGCTGGACTGGATGATGCTGGTGGAGCCCTTCCAGCTCAGGAGATTCCATGTTTATATGATTTACTTGGCAGGGGAGCCTTCAGGCAGCCTAGAAGGGCTTTGTTCAGGGGCAAGGGGAAGGGATAAATCTCTACCCACAGAGGTTTTGTTCCTGACAGCAGCATAGGGTGGCAGCCCCAGCCCCAGCTGTGGCTCATCCAGGAGTGCTCCAGAGCTGCAGGAAGTTCTGGGAGTGCCACAGCTCCTCTCCAGGTGTCAGGAGTGCCTCTGGGGTAAGTGTAAGCATGGGCGAGGGACAAAATATGATCCCAGCTGCAACAAGGGCACAGGGAGGTGCTCAGAGCTCTTGTTCTGACACTTCAGCCCACGCTGCAAATACAACATCCAGGGAAGAGCTGGGGACCCCAGGGATGGCAGGGCACAGAGTGGGACAGCTGGGGACAGGGGACATCACAGCTGCTCCTTCTCCACAACACCTGAGCAATAAAAAGCAATTCAGGCAATAAAAGAGAGCAAGATGTGGCTCCTGGCTGGACAACAGCTCCACTCCGTCCAGCTGACTGGGATCTGATCCGTGCTGAGATGCAGGCAGGGAGGCAGATGGAGAAGAGAAAGGGCTGCAGGACAAGTGCAGAGATCATGTTCAAGCCACAGGCTGAATTAAATCTTGATGATCTCGTTCGTGCTGCAGCTGCCAGAGGAGAGAAACCCAGAAGGCAGCAAAGTTTTGGTGCTCCAAGCACAGTTTTTTACTGCTGCTGTTTGAGTCTTTGCCTTGGAGAATGCCAGGCTGGGCCTTTGCAGGACAGGGCAGGGGAGCATCTCCTGATACACTTGTGAACCCCAAGTGAGCCACGGGCACCATGGTGGCAGAGCTGGGCTGGAGAACACAGACATGGGCACCAGGGAGTGCTGTGTCTATGGGGGAGGGATCCCAAAGGAAGAGTTTGTGTGTGTGCACAAGAAGAGCAAGAGAAGCCAGCTGGGCTCGTAAGAGGCATTCACAGGAGACCAAGGAGGTGAAGGGAAGGCAGAGCACCCACACCTGGCTGTGCTGCGGCTGGGCTCCAGGACGGGATGTCCAGACCAAGAATCACTGAGACAGCTTACACAGATAGCCTGAACCTTTGGATGCAAATTTTAGATTTCCCTGGCTGTGGCAGAACAGTTACCTAATCCTGGGCACTCCAAGCTGCTGGAGATGTCAAGTCAGAAACCTGGGAGAGACCAGCAGAACATCCTGGTACTTCCAGGGCTGGAGCCCCTCTGCTCTGGAGCCAGGCTGGGAGAGCTGGGGGTGCTCACCTGGAGAACAGAAGGCTCCAGGGACACCTCAGAGCCCCTGCCAGGGCCTAAAGGGGCTCCAGGAGAGCTGGAGAGGGACTGGGGACAAGGGATGGAGGAACAGGACACAGGGAATGGCTTCCCAGTGCCAGAGGGCAGGGCTGGATGGGATATTGGGCAGGAATTGTTCCCTGGCAGGGTGGGCAGGCCCTGGCACAGGGTGCCCAGAGCAGCTGTGGTTGCCCCTGGAGCCCTGGCAGTGCCCAAGGCCAGGTTGGACATTGGGGCTGGGAGCAGCCTGGGACAGTGGAAGGTGTCCCTGCCCATGGCAGGGGTGGCACTGGATGAGCTGCAAGGTCTCTTCCCACCCAAACCATTCCATTATTCCATTGTCTTCCTGCTCAAACTGTGGCAAATCCAGGTCAGGGGCCACTTCCCACCCTGCTGAAGGACTTGAGGACAGGGCTGGAAGGAAATTCACAGAGGGTGGTGAAGTGCAGAGCTCCCAGGCATCATCAGAGCATTCATTTCAAGGAAACCATGGAAAATCAGGGCTCCAGGAAGGTAATTCAGGAATTGTGTAGGAGCAAAGTACCCACCTGTGTGCTCATTTGTTACAACTTAATTTGCATTCCAAAGTTGTCATAAATATTGAATAAACAATGATTTTGGAAATGCTCTTATTGCAAGTTCTTTGTGAAGGAGTGAAAAGGTTCCTGTGGAAAGGGAAGGAGGAGAAAAATGAGCTCAGATGAGTGGGGACACCGAGGGCCTGGTGTAGTGGGTGAGCTGCAAAGTGCTGCAAAACCTCCTTCCCTCTGCAGTTCAACTGCCTCTTGCAAGAAGAGGCAAACAGGCAGAAAATCAGCACTTGAGGGTCTCATTTTCTTATCCAAGAGATTCCTTCTCAATTCCACTGAAGAGCATTTCCTCAGCAGGCCCTCAGCTGCTCGAGGGGCAGCAGCAGGATGACAATATATGGAAGCTCCAACAGCAGCAGAATAAAAAGCTCCTTGAGATGGTGTCTGGGATGGGCATGGATGTGATTCCAGAGGCCCCAGGACATCTCTGGATCCTGCACATGAGCTCAGTGCTTCTCCCTGCCAAGGACACACACGCAAAGTCACAGAACCATGGAATCATGGAGTGGTTTGGGTTTGGAGGAACCTTAAACCTCAACCAGTGTCACCTCTGCCATGGGCAGGGACACCTCCCGCTGTCCCAGGCTGCTCCAAGCCCCAGTGTCCAGCCTGGCCTTGGGCACTGCCAGGGATCCAGGGGCAGCCACAGCTGCTCTGGGCACCCTGTGCCAGGGCCTGCCCACCCTCCCAGGGAACAATTCCTTCCCAATATCCCATCCAGCCCTGCTCTCTCCCACTGGGAAGCCATTCCCTGTGTCCTGTCCCTCCATCCCTTGTCCCCAGTCCCTCTCCAGCACTCCTGGAGCCCCTTTAGGCACTGAACAATCATACAGTTAAGGCTGGAAAAGAACTCCAAGGCCATGGAGCCCAAGCACTGACCTCATTAACCAGACACTGCCCAGGCCCCCACTGAATGCTGTCCCTCCATCACCACATCTGCACCCCTCACCTGGTTCATACCCCAAGCAGGACCTTCTGTGGTGTGGAACATCCCAGCTCCCCTGGCTACATTCCAGCTCACTGCCAGAGCCTGGCATGAGGACTCCTGAATTTGGAGTGGGCATGCTTGGCACCAATCACAGACCTCAGTGTGTTCTTAACGTTATCCTCACACCAAACCCCAAACTCTGCCCTGCACCAGCTCCCACTCGGAAAGGATCATATCCCATAGCAAAGCAGGACAGCAGGACAGCAGTGACAGCAGGTCAGTGGGGACAGCATCTTGCTGAAGGTGCCAGGTGGTCCAGCCAGAGCAACTCTGACCCCAGCACACACAGAGAGGGGATGAAAAGCTGGGACAGATTTGTCACCACCCTGCATTTATGGGCTGGTGACATCAGGTGTCCTGATCACAGAAATGTCCTTGGGAGGTGACAGTCAGGCCCTGGCTTAGAGCAAGCTTGGGGAAGGGGAGTTCTTGTTCTCATCCCACTCCCAGCTAAACTTCCAGCTGAGACAGAAGAGCATGGAAAACTGGCAAAGTCAATAATGTTATTTGGGAGCTTCCATTTAAAAATAATTCCCAGTGTTTCAGAACACCTGTGATGGTTTAGGATATTTATGTTGGCCATGTGACCCATATGACTGGCACAGAGCAGCTGTGGCTGCCCCTGGATCCCTGGCAGTGCCCAAGACCAGGTTGGACAGGGCTTGGAGCAGCCTGGGATGGTGGAAGGTGTTCCTGCCCATGGCAGGGCTGGCACTGGAAGAGCTTTAAGGTCCCTTCCCACCCAAACCATCCCACAATTCTGTGATATTCATTTCACCAATCAGCTGCAGGCTCTGTGTGTCTCTGGAGACCAAGCAGGGAGCACCAACATGCTGTGGATTTTCACACTCACACACAATAAACCAATCAGAAATCCACCATCTGTGGGTGCTTTTTGGTAATTTTAGAAAACCATTAAAAAAAAAAAAAGACGAGAGCCAGGATGAAATCTTCAGCTCATAAAAGTTAAATCCTTGTTTCTGCAGCACCCAAGCAGCTCAGAATCTGGGTCTTGGCTGCTCCTGTGAACCCTTTTAAAATTCTTTTTTTGTACAAGCACTGGAATATTGAAGCACTACAAAGATCATGAGGCTTTCATCCTGCTCTGGCACAGCAGAGGCTCCACGTGGGTCCGAGCAGGTGAGGCAGGGCAGAGTGTGACAGCCCTGCCCTGGCACAGAGCGAACAGGCAGAGCTTTGAGAGTTCCAGATTTGGGATTATTCACATGCACCACCCGCTCCACAGCCACAAAGGATCCCAGAAAGCCACTTTGCCTTTCCTCTCTTCAAACTCCCTCTGTCCTTTGGCTCCCACAGCATCCTGGGGCAAAGCCCTCCACAAGTGATGGATGTGTGGTGAGCTTCCAGCCTCACCCTGAGTTCCCTGAGTGCCACCAGGGTTAGAAATGTGACCAATTCCTCAGTGCTCCCTTGCCCTGCCCTGGACACCTGTGGCAGAAAGGTCTCGAAAAGTGTAAAACCTCCTTGTGGGTCCTTCCCCACCCCAGCCCTCTAATCACCCTGGCTGCCCTTCTCAGCAGCTTTTCCTTTACTCCAGCATCTTTTCCAAGGCAGGACAATGAGAAATCCATGGATTATTCAAACTCTGGACATAGCATAAGGCTTATTATATCCATATTAAAAACCCTTCTCTCTTAGTGGCATAAAATCTTTGCAGATTCAAAACAAATTGATTCCTTGTTAACATTAAAAAGTGATCTCGGCTTGCAAGGCACAAAGTGGCTGTAAAATTCCTGTACACACGGGCTGACATTTCCAAAGGGAGCAGGTTAAAATCAGCCTCATGCTGCAGCCAAAGGGAACAGGGAAGGGTTTGCTAAAGAATTTCAATGCCTGAGGTGCCCAAGTCCCAATAAGTTCAACTTGGAAACTCTAATCAGATATAAAATCATGGAATCATTTGGGTGGGAAAGGACCTTGCAGCTCATCCAGTGCCACTCCTGCCATGGGCAGGGACACCTCCCACTGCCCCAGGCTGCTCCAAGCCCCAATGTCCAGCCTGGCCTTGGACACTGCCAGGGATCCAGGGGCAGCCACAGCTGCTCTGGGCACCCTGTGCCAGGGCCTGCCCACCCTCCCAGGGAACAATTCCTGCCCAATATCCCATCCAGCCCTGCCCTCTGGCAGTGGGAAGCCATTCCCTGTGTCCTGTCCCTCCAGCCCTTGTCCCAAATCCCTCTCCAGCTCTCCTGAAGCTCCTATAGGCCCTGGAAGGGTCTCTGAGCTCTCCAGAGCCTTCTCTTATCCAGGCCAAGTACTCCCAATCTCTCTGCCTTTCCTAATAGGAAAAGTGCTTCAGCCCTCTGATCACCTCTATGATGACTGATGGTTGATTATGATCAATCTTTGTGACTTGTAACATCAAATCACAGCCCCTGGACCTCTCCCAGTGCATCAGAACTGGACACTGAGGCCTAGCAAACGTGTCTACATCATTCCTACAGCCAGGCTTTCCCTTTCACTTCATATCTTTCCGTATGGATGAGCTTTTTTAAGCCTAACCTTAAGAAATCAACTTCAGAAGAAGAACAAGTCTCCATAGGAAAGCTGGGAAGCTGCTAAGAAACTAATTAAAGGAACAAGCACAAAACAACCACTTCAGCAGTACCAGCCTCTAAGAGGAGCAGAAAATGAGGGAAAGAAAATGCAGCCTTGCAACATGAAAAGAGATAAAACTAATTTAAAATTTAAAAACTTTTTATTTATTTATTTTTAATTTTTTTCCCCAGTTGCTTTGTGCTTACCCTGGTTTCTCTGCACACAACAGCCCTGGGCCACAGCTCAGCCACTGCCACCTCACACCCAGGGAATTCTGTGCAAAGCTGGATTTTGCTGTTCATTTGGATCCCCCGCAGGGCCAGGAGCACTGTCCAGGGCAAGGTGTGTGCCTTCAGGTAGGATGTTCCTCCTCTGGGCATGCAGTCAGGGAATCTGGTTGGAAAAGCCCTCTAAGACCACCAGCTCCAATCATTCCAGGGATGGAGCCGTGGCCTGGGCCCTGTCCTGCAGCTCCTGTGTGAGCCAGGGAGAGCAGAGGCTGGGGACACGGGTGACAACAGCCTGTCCCTGCAGCAGCATTCCTGGAATCACTGCACAGCCTAGCAGAGAATTGTTTCTCTGACCTCCTCAAAGGCAGACACAACCAAACTCCCTGGATTCTCTTTCACACCTGCTCAGGAGGGAAATGCCAACTCTGTCCTCTGACACAGCTACCCCAGGCCTGTCCCCACCTTGTCCCAGCTGCCACCTCCTGCTCCTCAAACACGGATTTCAGCTCCAGCTGCTGACACCAACCCCTGCCTGGCCAAAAGAGCTCTCTGCACTCCAGTGTCCCAGTGCTTGAGCCAATCCCAAGCCCTGCAGCTCCAAAGTGGAATCTGAGCTGGGGCTGCTGCGGCCACGGTGGGATGGGACCCACAGATCTGGGGAGGAGGGATCCTGCCCCACACAGCCCCTGCCTCTGCATGGTGCTGCTGTGAGCTGCTCCTGCTCTGTGGAACCAGAATCACAGAATCATGGAATCATTGAGGTTGGAAAAGAGCTCCAGGGTCACTGCGTCCAATCTGTGGCTGATCCTACCTTGTCCCCAGCCCAGAGCACAGAGTGCCAGGTCCAGGACACCTCCAGGGGATGGGGACTCCAAACCTCCTTGGGCAGCCCCTGGCAAGGCCTTTCCATGCAGAAACTCCTCCTGGTGTCCACTCTGAGCCTCCCCTGGCCCAGCCTGAGGCCGTTCCCTCTCCTCCTGTCCCTGTTCCCTGGAAGCAGAGCCCGACCCCCCTGGCTGTCCCCTCCTGTCAGGGAGTTGTGCAGTTCCCAGGAGGGATTCCAGGGACCTCCTCCAGCTCCCAATGCCACATTCCTGGGATCCCCTGACTTCATCCAGGGAAACTTAGAGACCCAAACCAGCAGCACAACTCAGTATGACTCAGTGAACCCAGTATGACCCAGCAGAACCCTGCACAACTCCGCATAACCCAGAACAACCCAGTATAACCCCATATTACCCAGTACAACCCAGCACAATGCTGCATAACCCAGTACAACCCCCTATGACCCCACATGGCCCAGCACAATCCAGCACAACCCAGTATAACCCCATATAACCCCATATAACCCAGTACGACCCAGCACAACCCAGTATAATCCCATATAACCCAGTACGACCCAGCACCACCCAGCATGACCCAGCAGAACCCAGTACAACCCAGTAGAACCCAGCAGTCTGTCTGTTCCCAGAGCAGTGCCCGTGGCAGAGCCATGTGTACAGGTCTGCCAGCACCTGTCCTCACCAGCAGCCCTGGAGAGGGTGGCCCAGGTGTCCCCAGAGCCCCAGGAGCAGCAGGTGGGGGTGCCAGGGCAGCCCCTGGGGGTCCAGCTCTGCTCTCTGCCAAGCACAGGCTGCCTGGGGTGGGGAGTGTTCCCAGGCACTTCCAGCCTGAGCCTGGCACTCAGGAGCTGCAGGGAGATGGGAAAGGTCGAGCATTAAGAGCCCTCGATGTGATTCTGTGCTGAAGCACTCTGAAACACTCAGCCTGCTATTTACAGAGAGGCTTTCCTGGGAGAGGGCCTGGAGCAGACAGCTCCAGAGGATGGAGTCATTACCCTCCCTCCACTTTGTCTGAGAGAACTTCCCTGGCCTAATCCCCACAGAAACACCTGAAATGGATGTTGTGGAACCCAGAGGGGAGAGGATTCCTGCAGGAAATGTGGCCAAGCATGGGAAAGGAGGGAAGCAAGCAGTGCCTGCTTAGAAGGTTTGTGCAGACCTGAGTGTCACTGCCTGTATGTCTCCCCTGGAGCAGGACAAGCTCCTGGCTGAGGGAAATGTGATGTGACCATCTCCATCATCAGGAGATGTGGAGCTCCCTGCAGCTGAGGGAATTCTCTTTGCTGGTGGGGACAGATCATCCATGGAAAGAAACAGGGAACAGGGAAGTGAAGCTCAGAGTCACCAAGGACACAGACACCAAACAGCTCAGCACAGCAGGACACAGAACCAGGCACCCTTGGGTTGACCATGCGTCAGTGGGTACTGTCCCTCCTGGGATGGAGGTTTTGTAGACCATTCTGACTAAAATCAGACTGTCCTGCCCAGCTGCCAGAGCTTTGTGTCCTTTCAAACATGAAGCCACCAGCTCTGCACCCTCCCTGCAGATGGGGACGCAGCCCAGCCCAGCTGCTGGGGCACAGGGGCAGCAGGAGCACAGCTCAGGGATTCAGAGTTGTCCTGTCCTGGTTTCCTGGAAGCCCCAAGGAAAGCCATCCAGTGTCTAAAATCTGCCCCAGGCAGTGCTGGCAACCTCAGGGAAGTGTCCTGGGCCAAAGAAGAGGGGCTGGTTCCTGTTCCCAAGGGATCACCATCCCACCAGCCTGGCCACATAAGCAGTTCCCTGCTTTGGCCATGGTCCCCAGCTCTCTGGGGTGGGCAGAGGCCCTGGAATGTCTTCTCTCTCCAGCTGAGCCAGCATTTCTGGCCTCTCCAGGAGAATAGTTCCCTCCCTTCACCCAGGAAGCCTCGGGGTGCAGCTCCCTCCAGCTGCTACAAGCAGACCAGGATACAGATCATGGCTTTGGGTCTCAGGGAGACTGGCAGTCACTCCTTAGTGCAGGGGTGGGGATGGAGCTCAGCCCTGCCCCTGCCACCCTGCCTTGGCTGTTCCTGGATGAGCCTTGAGCCAAGAATCAGCTTCACTGAGAGAGGTATAAAGTAAAATAAAACTTCATTTTCCATGTCCAAATACGGCAGATCAGCTCTTCGTGCTGCTCACATCCATAAGTCTGGCACGGTATATGCAAAACCAGCAACTGCTCACAGGAAGTGCAGCTTCCAGCCAATGTCAGCTCAAGCCACAGTGCTGGGACTGAACTCCAAGATTAATCCCGCCTGGGTGATTTTCTGCAAGTCCAGAAGGGAACTGGCCCACACTGCACCAAAAGGAAGGCAGGATTAGAATATTGTTCCAGTGGAAATCTGTCCCAAGGGAGTTCAGAGAAAGGCACAAGACTGAGACCAGTTGTGAAGAAGAGCCTAAAATGATGTCAGGAGCCAGGACAAATGGTGTGAAGTAGACACCTGACCTGACTGTGCCCTGAAGAAAAGCTAAAAGGTGACCTGATAACAGCCCTTGAGCAATTCCAGGGGAGGAAACCAGTGGACACTCAAAGGCTCTTTAATCCAGCGGAAGATGGCAATGCACGACCCAGGTTCCAGCCAGGAAATTCAGTTCAGGGAAAGTCACAGTGATCAACCACGGCCACAAAGTCTGCAGGGGTTGCATCAGCTGGTGCCTTCTGAGCCATTGTCCAAAGTCCAGCCTGCATTCCTGCACCCAATCCCTGGAGCTGTGCCTGCTGAGCCCCATTCCTGGCCCTGCTCCTGAGCCTTATCAATGGGAACCAGCCCTGCCCTCCCAGACAGAGTTTGCTGATGCACAGGCCTGGCACAGAGGCAGGGAAAGCTCTGGGCCTGCCTTTGGAAGAGTCTTCCCATTCTCTCATGGTACAGATTCACAGAATGGTTTGGGTGGGGAAGGACCTTAAAGTCCATCCAGGGCCACCCCTGCCATGGGCAGGGACACCTCCCACTGTCCCAGGCTGCTCCAAGCCCCAATGTCCAGCCTGGCCTTGGGCACTGCCAGGGATCCAGGGGCAGCCACAGCTGCTCTCGGCACCCTGTGCCAGGGCCTGCCCACCCTCCCAGGGAACAATTCCTGCCCAATATCCCATCCAGCCCTGCCCTCTGGCTGTTCAAATCCACTGCCTCTTGTCCCGTTGCTCCACTGGGACACTCCCCTGCTGCCCCCCTGCTCCATCCCTGTTCCAGCAGAGCCCCTCAGGAGCAGTGAGAGGCTGCAGCAGCCAGGCCCAGGCTGGATCCAGCACCTGCAGCTCCCTCATCAGAGCTCCCTGCTCTGGGTCCTCAAGGGGATGTCACAGTCCTGTTTCAATTCCAGCCAGTGCCTGACACCCCAAAACTGCCCCTTTCCAGGTGGGACTCCCAACATTCACAATCCTTCTCATTCCTAAAAGCAGTGCTGGGGCTGGCAGCAAAGCCCAGCACTGCTCTCAGCTCCTTCTGGAGTGACAGGACAAGAGCCCTGCTCAGGCTTGATGCCTTCTCCACTGCCAGGTTTCCAGGGTTTTGCTGGAATTGCAGTGCGGCCAGTGGCAGAGTGACCCCGGGGTGTGCAGCCCATGGATCAAAGGAGCCCTGCACCACCTCCTGAGCACACAGAGCACCACGGGCCAGCTTTACCCCGGACCATTTGAGCCGAGCACATCCCGCAGAGCCGGTGCCACCTTCCAGCTCGGTGCCACCTGCGCTGCCACCCCGCTCGCTAATGAAGCTGTTAATGAGAGCACAGCCTGCCCAGCGCATCCCTCTGCACACAGCCCCCAGGCAGTCTCTGCTCCTTGTGACAAACACATCCCAAGACAAAGATTCCCTGAGAATCCGCTCCAAATGTTTTGGAAATCTCCACCTTGCCCGGTCTCTTCGTTTTGCGATCCCGGTTCCAATGGTGGAGCCAGAGGAGAGGCTTTGGCAGGGCCTTTAGAAGGGGACACATGGAGGGTTCACATCTCCTTTGGCAGAGCTCCCCAAACAAACACCTCAACACAACTTGCTTCATTTTCCTGGTTTGCTGAACATCAATTGCAAAATGGATCCCGTGGCTGCGTTTTCATTGGTGCAAAGCCTGCTTGGCGCAGAGAGAGAGAGGGGGAGAGAGAGAGAGATGCTCCCCCGTTTGCAAAGCAACTGAGATCATATTTCCATGGGAAAACTTCTGAGTTATTTTTGTTCTTCCTTGGGAAATCTGGGGCGGGGAGAAGAGGGGCTAACACTAGAATCTCCCAAAGAATACAAATGCTGGGTTTTCAGCGTCTCTCCTGAGCAGTAATCTCGTTTTCTTAGCAGAATTAATGCCTGATAATCCTGGAGTTGAGTTTGCCGTGGGCTCAGCTCTTTGCTCAGCCCTCGAGTTTGGCAGAGTCAGAGCAGCAGTGCCATGAGATGTCCCTGCAGCAGCACCGGTCCCTGGATGCCAGAGCTCATGTTATCCCACACCTGCTGCCCAGGGAGGGGCCCATTCCTGCTGGGAGGAGCACACACCTGGGCTCCAGCCCCACCGAGCTGCAGACTCCCTGCTTCCCTCTCCCACAGGATTCCTGGGAGGAGGCTCCAGTTCCAGAGCTGGACCAAAGGAGCAGAGCCCAGCGGGCTCAGGGGATGACAGCCCTGTTTGTATCTCCAGGGCAGCTCCCAGTTTCAAGGACACGCCTCTCTCCTCCCACCCCCCGGAATCACTCAGGGAATTTGGGTCTTGGCTTCAGCAGCGGCTGCCCCGGACAAGCTCAAAGCTCCTCTGCAGGAAAATGTCCCCTGGGACCTTGTGCCACCATCCAGGTTTGTCATGGAGGAGCTCTGTGCTCGGAACCAGCTGAGACACAGCTGCCTTGGGCCCAGCACATCCCAGTTCTCCCCCCATTCCCTGCTCCCCCAGGGTGGGAGCTGGCCCCAGGCTCTCATTGCTGCCCGGGGCCACCCAAGTGCCCGGCCAGAGCAGCAGCATCTATTTCTGCCCCAGCCAAGGGGGATGTCTCCGTCAGGAAAAGTTCATTGCCTTCACCTGAGCTCAGCCAAGTGACAGGGCAGGTAAAAACACACCTGGGGCTGAGGAACCACCCTGGCTGCCTGTGCAGGGAAAGGGGATTCTGCAGTTTTCTCCATGGCCAGGGCTCTGCAGGATGAAGGACATGAATGTCCAGGGCTGGCCATGGCCAGCTCGGATTCTCAAAGTGGGGGAGCTCCAGGACACAACCAGAGAGGATCCCTGTGCCTGGAGAGGGAAGGTGAATTCACAGCTCAGCAGAACACAACAGCATCCAACTGACTGGAGCACATCTTCTGTTTGTCAAAATAAAATGTAGATGCTTAATAATTAATCAGCTCATATGCAAAATAGGTATCATAGCAGAAGGGGGGAGGGGGGAACGCATTGTTCCTTTAGAATAAATATTTAACATGATACAGAACAGCATGAATTTTTAAAGACAAGTTTTTGTAACTGCTGAGGCTCCGTTAAAGAAGCAGAACATCTTCAAGAAGCAGTGCCAACTTCTCCAGTGGGCACAGCCATTTCCACACAGGGACTGCAGAGAAGGAGGAGGAGGAAGGACAGGAGAGCCTGGGCCCCAGGAATAGCAGATTTTCAACCCCCCTCCTCCTACAGCCACAGCAAAGCCACTCTGAAAGTGTCTCTCCAGCTGGAGGGGTGGCTGGATGGAAAAGGGCTCAGCCTGCCCTGGTGGGTCTGTGAAAAATCCAAGGAATTCCTGCTGATTTCAGGCTTTTCAGGATTTCAGTGAGAGCAAAGGCTCAGGGAGAAGAGATGCTCCTGCCATTTCTGCTTTCTGGGATGTGAGGAACGTTTGTGCTCTTCCCTGTGTGGGGCTGGTGGGTGCAGCACCCAGGGCCTGGACCCTGCCTACATGCACCCACGCTCTCATCTTTCTCTCTCCCCACTCCCTCCAGTGCCTCTGCACCATCAGCTGCTCCAGGCCCTGCCTGCAGCATTGGGAATGACTCAGAAAGAGATTTATCCTGCAGGGAATGCCTGCTCCAGCCCAGCTCAGTCCCCACAGCTCTCCACCCCCAGCACCCTCAGCACCAGCAGAGCCTTTGCCAGCCCTGGGCTGCTCCAGGCCCACCCAGCAGCTCCCACTAGGATTCTGCTGAGGTATCCAGCAGCTGCTGGGATCCCCACTCCAGCCCAGCAGTTCCCACTGGGATGTGGTGCTGCAGGCAGCAGCTGCTGGGATCCCCAGCTCCCAGAGGATTGCCAGGTATCCTTGCTGATTGCTGGATGCCCCCAGGTCCCTGTTCCACAGATGGCTCCAGCCACCCCCAGCTCAGCTCTCCTGCCTGGGCACCTCCCCAGCCAGGGCAGCCCTGGGCCATCCCTCTGTGGGGCACAGCACCACAGGGCAGGGAGAGGACAGAGATCACCCCACCAGCTCCATCCCCACCCTCCCAAGGGCTCTGGGCTGCTCAGGGAGCTTTGGGAATGGGAAGTGAAAGAGGAGCCAATCTGCCCCTTCAGCTCTCTGCCTGTCCCACCAGCCCAGGGACATTGAGGGCATTTCCACCAGCGGGAGCACCAGGAGGTGACACTGCTTGAAGGGTCACCTTGGGGCAGAGGGAGCCCAGGAACTGCACCAGCAGCTCTGGGTACGGCAGGGAGGGACAGGAAAGACAAACTGCCATTGCTGGGGGCAGGAGCATGGAAAGGGGCTGGGCACAGACAGGACACTGCAGGGAGGTCCTGCAGGAAGGGCTCAGAGTTGGGTGGGTTGAGCTTTCGGAAATCTCCCTTCTTCAGTTTCCATTCACTGCCAGAAGCCAAAGGGCTTTGGATCCCACTCCCAGCTCCCTCCCAGCACAGGTTCAGCACTTTGGGCAGTGTAGGGTAGTGGCAGGATTGTCCCTTCCCTGCTGCTGAGTGAAGGAGTTAAAGCAGTGCCACTGTGAGTGTTCCCACAGCTCTCCCTGCTCCCAGAGACTCCAGGATGTCCCCCCAGGAGATGGGCCACGGGAAAGCTATTACACTGTGCTTGATATATACCTCCCATAAATCCAGGGCCCATAAATTAGGATAACCTTCTGCTTTAAGAGCTGTCTGAGTCTGCAAAGACATCCCAAAGTCAGGCACATCCTCGCTGGAGACACGGGAACTCTCCTCACTTCCCTTGGGAGCACAGCCCTGGGACAAAGGACAAACACAGCCCAGCCCAGGGGGGCAGAGGAGTTGTGCCAACAGCTCAGGGGCTGGGGAAACCCCCAGTTTCTGTACCCAGAGGGGACCAGGGCTGGTGTCTGAGCTATTCCTGGTGTCCCCTGGACCTGTCAGCCCTCAGGATGCAGCTCCTCTGTCCCTGTGCCCCTGGTTTGGTCTCACTGAGTGCACAGAACAAGCTCTGAGTCCTTGCTGACCTCTCAAAGGTCAAGGAAAGGGCCATGAAAAGCACCTCTCTGGAAGCACCTCACCCTACAATGACACTGCTGTGTGTCCTGGCAGGAGCAGAGGCAGCCCTGGGCCAGCACAGACCCTCTCCTCCTCCTCTTCCACCAGAGCTGAGTGGTCCCTGTGGCCTCGTGCCGTGTCCGAGCTCAGGATCCAGCCCCAGGCTGACCCTCACTGCACCAAGGCTGCCTGGACCCCCTCTGCCCTGTCCCATCCTCCCCTCCACACCCCAAACCATCCCAGGCTGTGCTAGGAGCCCCAGAGATGAGAGCAACACAAAGGGAAACAGACCCAAACTGGGATTTACCTTCCTGAATCCAGGAAGGCTGATGGCAGGAATAACAACCTTACCACAGCCCCAGGGGAACAGGATCCACAGGATCCCCTCATGGAGCTACAGCCATTCAACTTCCACATCAGTCCTTCCCTTCAACTTCCACCTCATTCCTTCCCACTCTTCTCTTGCCTCTCCTTGGGAATTTCTCCTGCCCAAGCAGGAGAATTAGTCCTAGAATCATGGTTTTTGGGTTGGAAGGGACCCTAAGGCTTCCAACCCCCCTGCCAGGGACAGGGACACCTTCCCCTATCCCAGGCTGCAGGAGTTGGGAGGTGACAGCCAGAAGCATGAGGACATTGCCATTTGCCAGCCATGATCCAGCTTTCATCCCTGAGAAAATTGTGCTTTCCCAGTGCCAGGATTGTCCAGGAGCTCCAAACACAGGAGAGCACAGCCAGGGCATGAGGGAGCAGATCCCCATCCCCAGGGGCTGCCAGAAGCTCTGAGGGTCCAAGACTGTCCTGCCCAGATCGCTGTGGGATTGATCCCTCCACAATTCCCAGGCTGGGAGAAGCGGCACTGGGGGTGCAGGGGACAGGCCCCAGACCTGGAGCACCCCAGTGGGAGCCACTGCATGTCCCAGACTGGCCCTGGAGCTGGCACCCAGCCTGGCAGCATTCCCACACACCAGCATGCAAAGCTGGGACTAAATAGGGTCAGCTTCCCAACAGAAACACCCCCCAAACCCAGCCTGCTCATCTGCTCTGGGATGACGAATGTAATAAAGTCATCCAGGTGAGCTGGGGCTGGGCACCTTTATTCTGCCCCAATTTCAGCTGTCAGCCCTTTGTAAAACATGACATATGGCCCTGAAAATTCATCTTGGGCACCAAACTGGATTTACTCTGCTGTAAAAAAGAAAGAGACAGTGAACAGTGGCCCAGGGGCCTCCACACCACTGCAAACACACCCGCACTGATCTCAGCAAACAATTTATTTGATTCCCCACCGCCGCCATCCGTCTCCACTCCATCCATTGCCTGACCAGGCTGGCAGCACAAGATGAGTTTTAAAGGTCACCACTTAATGATGTTAAGGAGCCATCCTCCCTCCCAGATAAAATACAGATCAATCTGTAATATTTCTGACGGGACTCTGCTCGTGGAGAAGATGCAGGGTTGGGGGGGGATTCTGTTCTCCTCTTTGTTTCCTGTGAACTCAGAGCCTTTGCTGACACCAGGCTGGGGCCAGATCCAGCTACAAGTAGCACATCCTGGGAGGAGGGAGCAGGCAGGAGGGGGATGGAGTTGGGATTGCTCTGCAGCATAAAGTGCTGTTAAATCCTTGCATAATTTAATGTATAAACCTTTGGCTCTTGCCTCTCCTGTCACCTATGGGGAATCAGAACAGTTGGAGCAGCTTTGGATCCCCTTTTCCACTCAATTTCCACACTTGGGGTGCCCAGAAGGAGCTCACACTCAGCTCAGAGGTGCTGCTCCTGCAGCTGCTCCGTGCTCAACAACCCTGGAGCATCACCTCCCACATGGATCTGGGATGTCTGGGATGCTGAGCAGGCTAAGGGACAGGGACAGCAGCAACCCCCTCCAAGTGTGGCATCCCAGAGTGTGACGTCCCAGTGAGTCCCTGTCACTGAGACAGGGCTGGGTTCCAAATGTCCCCCAGTGAGGCTCCCTGGGGACCACTCTGGAGAGACCTTCCCAAACCTTTGCTGAGCCATTTCTGGCTGCTCCCAGAGCACAGCAGCCACCGAGGGTTTGTGTGACAGATCTGGCTCCCTACCCTGTTCCAGCCCCTGCTCCGAGGAGACCCAGAGCCAAGGGGTGCTCAGGGCAGCTCTCCCACAGCCCAGCCCTGGCACCTCGGCTCTCCTGGCTCTGAAAAGGAGAGCATCCCTCTGAGCCCTCCCTCTGG
>VWZU01016195.1:622482-650122 GCA_013397095.1 Sterrhoptilus dennistouni | reverse complement strand
CCTGCTCCCAGGCAGAGATTTCCCCTCCTGCTCATCCTGAGAAAAAGGTAAATACTCTGAATCCACAATCCTCGAACTGAAGCAAACGTCTCCATTCGATATTGCACTGAAGAGGATTTAATTTGCTTTTGGCTGTGCAGCCTCTGCCCGAGGATGGGGTTTATAATTTATTCAGCAGCCAGAGCATTTCCGAGTCTGTCAGAAGTTCCTCGCAAAGAAAGCCACGAGGGGGGGAGGGGGTACAGCAGAATTTTATTTATATTTTCATTTTGTTTAAACAAAGCAAGCAGGGTCAGCTCTGAATTTCTAAAGCGTCTACGCGGTGTGCAGACTTTTAAAGCTCTCCTGAGAGAGCACTCACATCTTTTCTTCCACCCTGGTTTCTTCTGCTCTGCAAAGTCGATCCCTGAAACTTTGTTTTGCAAACAAACCAACACAAACCTGCCTGCCTTGCTCACCGAGCAGCCAGGCTCCAACCCCCCGTGGTTCCTTTAGCAAAAACAAAGAGCAAATTAACACCCCAGACCTCTCTTTACTCTCAAACAATTCCACAGGAAAACAATTTAGCTTTTACTAATCGAGGCCAGGAGTTTAAAGCAGTCTGGGCTGTGCCCAGCAAACAAAAACAAAAGAAAACAAAAAAGGGGTCAGGTTTTTTTTTCACTTTTCCCTCTGGCTGGGTTTCAAGGGAGCTCCCAGAGGCTGATGCTGCTCCAGCTGAGGCTGCAAGATGCTGTCCCAGAGAGGGCTGGAGAGATGCTGAGCCCCAGAGGCCTCTGGGGGTGCCCCAGGGAGGCTGGGATGTGTGGCACAGCCTCCTGAGCCCACTGCCCCCCGTGTCCTGTGTTCCCAGAACTTCCAGAGCCACCTGGGGGGTGTGGCCCAACCTCCAAGCTCCACCTTTCTTCTGCCTCAGCAGAGGCAAAAATGAGAGAGAGCATATTGAGGATGCCTTAATTCAGAGATACCCCAAAAGGGATTTCCCAGGAGGACCTGGCAGGGCCATGGAGTTATCAGTGCAGTCTGGGACCTATTTGGTATCAGCTGAGCTCGGTTTAAACTCCCCCAGTCACTGTGAGGGGCTCCTTGTTTACCCCAGCAGTGATGGGGATAGGGGTGATTATGCCCCTCTCAGGTGAGACCCCACCTGCAGAGCTGCCTCAGCCCTGGACCCCAGCACAGGAAGGACCTGGAGCTGCTGGAGACAGTCCAGAGGAGGCCACAGAGATGCTCCCAGGGCTGGAGCCCCTCTGCTCTGGAGCCAGGCTGGGAGAGCTGGGGGTGCTCACCTGGAGAACAGAAGGCTCCAGGGAGAGCTCAGAGCCCCTTCCAGGGCCTAAAGGGGCTCCAGGAGAGCTGGAGAGGGACTGGGGACAAGGGATGGAGGGACAGGACACAGGGAATGGCTTCCCACTGCCAGAGGGCAGGGATGGATGGTGAAAGGAATGAGGTGTCTTTAAAATAAACTGTGGGCCTGGTGCAGTTCTGTGCACACCTGCAGCCAGGCCTGGGCTCTGCTCAGCTGGAGGGCTCAGGTCAGAACTGTGTCCCTGGAGGTTGTTCTGTGGCCAGACAGGAATTACAGCTCCTGATCATTCCCAAAGCACAGGCCTTGTTTTTGGCAGGCTCAGCCCTTTTGTCCCTGAGCTGCAGCAGCTGCCCTGCAGGGGTTGTGGTGGTGCACCCCTCGTGGGCTGCCTCCACACCCCTTAACCTGCTCTCATCCAGCTCTTTTCCATAGGGATTGTGTCTGTAGGAGCACTGGGCAGGATGGGATCTGACTTTGGTCAGGGATTCCATCTGCTTGTAAAATCATAAAATCCCAGACTGGTTTGGTTTGGGATGGACCTTAAATCCCATCCAGTGCCACCCCTGCCATGGCAGAGACACCTCCCACTGTCCCAGGCTGCTCCAAGCCCCAATGTCCAACCTGGCCTTGGGCACTGCCAGGGATCCAGGGGCAGCCACAGCTGCTCTGGGCACCCTGTGCCAGGGCCTGCCCACCCTCCCAGGGAACAATTCCTGCCCAATATCCCATTGTCAGGATAGTTAATCCACGAAGACAGAGGTTTATGCTCAAAAAGGAGAGAGAGGAGCCCTGTAACTTTATTTGAATAAAGGAAGAGGCTATGGGGCATTTCCCGTGTGGTCTCTCCCATTGCTAGAGGATGCAACCTCATTTTTATCCCAATTTCCTGGCTGCATTTCCCTCTCTCTTTCCCCATTGGCTGAGGTACCTGCATATACAGACTTCCCAAATGGCCTAATACAGACCTCCTTCTAATGTGCATCCCCCTTCTTTTTCTTTGTGTCTCTGTTCTTTTTCTCTAAGTCCAGGGATTTAGCATGGCCTTGGGTGAACAACAGTCGGTGTCAATTAGTGGAATTCCTATGGAATTTATGGTTCCTCACATTGCTTCTTTCACCTCTCAGTATCGGTCTTTATCTACCAGCAACCCTGCAGTTTGTTTTAAAGACACCTCATTCCTTTCATCATCCATCCCTGCCCTCTGGCAGTGGGAAGCCATTCCCTGTGTCCTGTCCCTCCAGCCCTTGTCCCCAGTCCCTCTCCAGCTCTCCTGGAGCCCCTTTAGGCCCTGGCAGGGGCTCTGAGGTGTCCCTGGAGCCTTCTGTTCTCCAGGTGAGCACCCCCAGCTCTCCCAGCCTGGCTCCAGAGCAGAGGGGCTCCAGCCCTGGGAGCATCTCTGTGGCCTCCTCTGGACTCTCTCCAGCAGGTGCCTCAGCAGCTGAACCCCACAGGAATCCTGGGGCATTCCAGGGAGAATGGAGGGAGAGCTGCAGGTGGTCTTGGGATCTGTAAAGGGAAAGACTTCCCCAGATAACTCCATGACCCCAAACCTGCAAACCCACAGATCCGTGGGCTATCCAGCTGCCTGCCATGGAGCCTGCTGGGCCTTTAGCAGCAGTGGGATTCCTACAGCTGGGACACTTGGAATGTTTCCACACAGGGAATTTGTAACTCAGGCAGGAAAGGGCCCTCATGGAGGCGAGACATGCACAGACACCAGGGCCACACCAGGGGAGGAGCACAAAACAAAACAATCATGGGATTAGAAGGCTGGAAAAGCCCTCTGAGATCCCCAATTCCAATTGCTCCCGCAGCACTGCCCAGGCCGTCACTGCCCCATGTCCCCAAGTGCCACATCCACAGGGATGGGGACTCCACCCCTGCCCTGGGCAGCTGTGCCAGGGCTTCATTTCCTCTTCTTCAGGTGTCCCCCCCAGATCCTCCCCAAACTCAGGGCACAGATCCCACTAGCTGCATCTCAGACCCCAAATGATCAGGAGTAAGCAGCAGTTCTGGTTGGTGAAGTTCCTGGATCCCAGCACTGGCACTGAGCATCCTCCCCCTCCAGAGGGACTGCTCTGCTGCCCATCTGGCTGGGGGAGCAGCTCAGGGGTCAGCAGGGGCTGAGGGCCAGGGCAGGGCCCTGCTCCCGAATCACCTGCCCAAAGGAAAGGGGACTGCACACCCCAGCCTGCCCTGGGAGCACACAGCACTCGGGGCTGGCACGGAGGAGCTGCCTGCGGGTGGGAAAAAGGGAAAAGCCAGGGTTGGTTTGGTTGGGAATGAGAACTGTGAAAAGAGGCTGCAGGGCCTGTCCCCAGGAAGAGCTGTCCCTGCTGATGGTGCTCCCATTCCCCAGAAGCTGTCCCAGCCCTGCTCCATGCTGCTCAGAAAAACAGGATGATGAGCACAGAATGTGAGGAGGAAAAGGTGCCCATGCCGCAGCCCAGGGAGCAGGACAGGAGATCCAGGCAGACATGGAAAGCTGCATTTCCCAGCAATATCCCAACTCTGGAGCAGTGTGAATAGAAAAGAAATAAAAGCCTTAAATATGACAGATTAATGGGCTAGAGCTGAAATATGAGATTAGAAATTTCAGAATATGCCTGCATATTCCAGGTGCTCTTTAAATTTGTAAAATCCAGTTACTCTATTATGTGCAATTTAATTGCCTAAGAAATCCATATCACTCCGTGCTCTCAGCAGCCAGAGCAGGGGCTCCTTATTTCTGCAGTCTTTATTCAGGTTGGTTTTAAAGATTGAAATGTGAGCTCTCCTGGGTGCAGGGAGTTTACTAAATCAAGTGCCCGCCTTAGGCTGGAGCACAAAAGGATGTGTCCAAAAGCAGAGGGAGGCAGGCCAGGCTGCCCATCAACCCCTGGGGTTAAAATCCATGGAATCACAGAATCATGGAATGGTTTGAGTTGGAAGAGACCTTGCAGCTCATCCAGTGCCACCTCTGCCATGGGCAGGGACACCTTCCCCTGTCCCAGGCTGCTCCAAGCCCCAATGTCCAGCCTGGCCTTGGGCACTGCCAGGGATCCAGGGGCAGCCACAGCTGCTCTGGGCACCCTGTGCCAGGGCCTGCCCACCCTGCCAGGGAACAATTCCTGCCTAATATCCCATCCAGCCCTGCCCTCTGGCAGTGGGACGCCATTCCCTGTGTCCTGTCCCTCCAGGCTTTGTCCTCAGTCCCTCTCCAGCTCTCCTGGATCCCCTTTAGGTCCTGGCAGGGGCTCTGAGGTGTCCCTGGAGCCTTCTCCTCTCCAGGTGAGCACCCCCAGCTCTCCCAGCCTGGCTCCAGCCCTGGGAACATCCCATGGCCTACCCTGAACCCAAAATGAGCAGGTTTGGCTCAGCCTGGGCAGCAGAGCGGGGCTGGCACAGCAGCAGGATCTCCCACAAAGGGCAGGTCAGTACTGCCCACCTTTGGGGGATGCTGAGCAGACAGTGGGAGGGCAGAGCCAGACCCCAGGGCAAGGTCAGCACCACCCACCCCCCTACAACCCTGTCCCTGTGAGCAGAGGGATGGAGAGAGGGCTCAGCACCATGGCAGCTACAGACTCCCTGACACTCGCTCGGAGCTCTAGCAGCCCTTTCTGAGAAACTCCCAGCTCCTGTGCCTGATCTGGCAGGACAGGAGGATCAGGGCTGATCCCAGACTGGGCAGGCAGCCCATGTGCATGGGCAGGAGCCTCTCAGCAGAGGCTGAATGCATTGGGGCATGAGCCATGTCCACAGACAGCAATTCCATCCCAGAATTTCACCCACAGCCTTCCTTCTCCAGCTCATCTATGCTTGGACTGGGACAAGGGCTGGAGGGACAGGACACAGGGAACGGCTTCCCACTGCCAGAGGGCAGGGCTGGATGGGATATTGGGCAGGAATTGTTCCCTGGGAGGGTGGGCAGGCCCTGGCACAGGGTGCCCAGAGCAGCTGTGGCTGCCCCTGGATCCCTGGCAGTGCCCAAGGCCAGGCTGGGCAGGGTTGAACACTGTCCCTCCTTGTCCCTGCCCATGGCATCCTGTGGTTCTGGGGGATATCAGGCACTGAGCAGCAATCCCTGAGCTGGAAATCTTGCCTTCAAATCCACTCAGGCCCCTCTTGGAGCCACTGGGCAGAGCCAGGCCCTGTGCAGAGAGATGTCCGTGAATAATCTGCTCTCAGACACTCAGCCTTGCAAAGGCAGAGCAACCAGCTGAGGGATATTTAAGGTTGCTCCTGAGCACTTAATATAGTTTATATTTACAGCTTAATGGCTTTTCAGCATCACTAACTTCTACTCCAGCAAAAAGACTTCTACTGTATTGCCTCGGCTTAAGTGCTAACGACATCTTCACATTAATAAATATTTTAAAACAGTGGAACTCTAAACTCCTCTGGCCCCCAGCCAGCATCCGCTCAGCTGAGGAGGGCATTTGTTCATGAGGGAAAACATGGAAAACCCCTTCGGATCCTCGGGCCCTGCAGCAGAGCACGGGGACCTGCCTCCTTCCCTCTCCACATCCCAAATCATGGCCACAGGGATCCCTGGCTCCTGCAGGCCCTGCTCCAGCTCTGCTACCCAATGCCACACTGCCTGCTCCCAGGTTCTGCTGGCACTTTACTTCCCAGGGGTTTCCTGGGGTTCACTCCTGTGTGATGGGGCCAAGCCCTCAGCTCTGTCCCCCACTGCTTCTCAAAATTCCCCTTCCCTCTCCTACACCCACTCATCCCTCTCATGTCTGAGGCCTGGGTGCTGGGAATGGCAGGAGGGGCTTTCTGTGTGTGCTCTCACACCTCACAGATACCCCAACACCTCCACCCCCCCCCCCCAAAGCTTCTGTGTACACCCCAAGCCTCCACATACACTGCAAACATCCCACATGAACCTCAAAGGCCTTATATGCACCCCAAGCCCTCACATCCACCCCAAAACCTCCACATCCACCCCAAAACCTCCACATCCACCCCAAAACCTCCACATCCACCCCAAAGCCTCCATGTACACCCCAAAGCCCCCATATACACCCCAAACCTCCAGGTACACCCCAGCTCCCTCCCCAGCCATGGAGTCTTCTGGCAGCCCCAGCAGCTGCTGCAGCCTCCAGTGCCAGGGCCTGTGGTGGGCTGTCCTCACACTGTCCCCAAGGGCAGGGATATCTCCAAGATCCAAACTGAGCCTTGGAGAAGGGCAAATGTCCAGCCTGACTGAGCTGGGCCCTCAGCCAGGAGCTCAGTAATTCCCAGGAGATCGCTTGACGTGTGATTCTCCCACAGGAATGGAGCTGCCATGGAGTGGGACAAGAACTAGGAGCGCTTCTGGCACACAGAGGGCTCTGCTGCTCCACAGAATCCTCCCCCTGCTGTAATCAGGGTGCTCTGCTCCTCCAGAGGTGCTGGATCACCCACCCTTTCCCAGAGCCAGGTCCTGAGGCCCACGGGGCTGGGCAGTGCTGGGGGGTTCCCCCTCTCCACTGGAAACCCCAGATGCCTGCCCAGCTCCTCTGGCCCCTGCTAACCACACCAGCCTTTTCAGAACCAGAGCTCCTGCTGAAAACTTCCCCTTGGGACCAACCCTGAGGGGTCCCTCTGGCAAGGGAAGGGCTCAGGAAGTGATGGGATGGGGCTTTTGTGTCCTTTCAAGGGGACAGGGGCACCAGAGCCTCACCTCTGCCACTCCAACAAGCAAAGGCACGGCTGAGAGCAGCAAACACACTGAGCACACACTGGGTCAGCTCTGCTTTGGATTCTCAGGATGGTTTCCCACAGGAGGGAGGGAAAACCCTGCCCCACCCGGCTGTGAAGGATCCAGCTCTGTGGCAATGTTTGGATCGTACAGGAAATTTTACAAAGCTCAGCCTTGCCTTGTACAGGGAGAGATAAAAATCCACCGTGCTCACAAATGAATGTTCACATCTGCTGTGCACAGCATTATCTCGCTCAAAGAGGGGAGAAAAGAAAGAAAGGGGAAGGGAAAAAAAAAAGCAAGTGAATGGAACTTAGGATGCTTTTCATTTCCCAACAATGTGCAGCAAACTGTGATTCCTATTCATTAAGAGAGAAGATTGACATTCATTAGAGTGAGCATTAAATTCCTCATTCTTCTTCTCCCCTCAAAATTAATCCACAGAGGGTCGTATCCAGTTCTTTCGATATTGAATTTCTAGGAACTACAGAGGGTTTTTTTCCAAATAAGCCAGGCAATTACAACAGGACACACTTCTCCCTGGGATGGGAAAGCAGACAGTGCCATCTGAATCTCCACTGCTTGCCTTTCCAGCTGCAGCTCCACATGTGCACCAGCAGCTCATGTTTGCTCCTCAAGGAATTTGGGAAGTAACAGCTCTGCCCCAGAGCTCATAATCACAGAATCACAGACTGGCTTGGGCTGGGAGGGACTTTAAAGTCCATCCCCCCCCTGCCATGAGCAGGGACACCTCTCACTGTCCCAGGCTGCTCCAAGCCCTGTCCAGCCTGGCCTTGGGCACTGCCAGGGATCCAGGGGCAGCCACAGCTGCTCTGGGCACCCTGTGCCAGGGCCTGCCCACCCTCCCAGGGAACAATTCCTGCCCAGTATCCCATCCAGCCCTGCCCTCTGGCTGTTTAAATCCATTCTCCCTTATCCTGTCTGTACATTATTCCCTTGTACATTGTCCCTCTCCAATGTCTACCAGGTTTGGGTTTGTGTAATCACAAGATAAGATCAGATATGGGAACCCCCTCATGCTCCATGCACACATGGCTGTGGCTGGGAAGGCACAAATATTCCCATTCCCACAGCACAGGATGAGAGACCTGATCCCTGTGGAGGTGCCTCTGCATAGACAAGCCTGTAGTTGGCTCTCCATCATGAATGCCAGAAAAACTGCTCCATCCATTGTGGAATCTCAGGGTGCCCAGAGCAGCTGTGGCTGCCCCTGGATCCCTGGCAGTGTCCAAGGCCAGGCTGGACACTG
The DNA here is from genome assembly GCA_013397095.1 of Sterrhoptilus dennistouni. NCBI lineage: Eukaryota > Metazoa > Chordata > Aves > Passeriformes > Zosteropidae > Sterrhoptilus > Sterrhoptilus dennistouni. The sequence goes on along the minus strand of VWZU01016195.1, from coordinate 641,875 downwards.
GGACTTGGAGCAGCCAGGGAGATGTCCCTGCCATGGCTGGGGTTCTCTAGATGACCTTTAAAGATCCCTTCCCACCCAAACCATTCCCCTGATCTGTGGCAGTGGTGGGTGGACTCCTTCAGCACAGGAGGCCACAGAGGGGAGCCCCTGGGATAAGGACCATGGCACTTGGTGTGTCCCAAAGCTGCTGGGAACAGCTGGGGACAGCCAGGGCAGCCCAGCTGGAGAGGAGCCTGTGAGCTCCTCCAGCCCTGCTCCCCCAGACATGCAGACACCCACAGAGACTGCAAAGCCTCAGACCAGACAGGGGCTTTTTACAAAAGCACAGCAATTTGGGAATTTTGCTATTTCTAGTCCACACTGCAAGGTCCAACCTCTGTCCTTGTCCTGTTTGAGGAACAAACTCAGCCACTGAACCTCCTTGCAAGGCAGCACCACGAGCTCCCCCAGGCCAGGCTCAGGAGAGGCTGCAAGGACAGGAATGGGCATTGATGGACACAGGGGTTCCTGAGGGGCACAACCAGCAGAGCACAGAGCAGTTTCCTGCCCCAGGGCAGGTGGAGAAGAGAGTCTGTTCTAGAAATTGTCTGTCTGGGGCCATCAGGGCCCTCAGGTGTTACCTGAGGATTGCTCAGATTTTGTCTCTGTGCCTGGCAAGGTCTCCTTTAGCCCTGTTGGTCCCTGAGCTCAGCACTGGACCCTTGGCACACAGCAGGGACACAGTGGGGGCACGCAGGGAGCCTGGACAAGAGTGCTGCACAACCAGCTCCAAAATCCCCCTGCCAGGGTTGATAAGGGAAACCCAGGCCTCTGGGCCCACCAGGCAAGGGGAACAACTCCCTTCTTGCTCCAGAAGGAGCTCCAGTGCCAACACAGGATTTGGGAGAGCTTGAGTAAAATCAGGATACTCCTTTGGCACAGCATTCCAGGGACATAGTCCCACCATAACTGGGGACCAGAGGGTCCCACCCAGGCATCCACCAACTTCTGGCAACCTGGAATTGACCACAGCTGCAGCTCAACCCCCCTGATTGTTGAGTCTGACCCTGGACCTTCTCTTTTCAGGTAATGAGGAGCTCCTTCACAGAGGTGAGGTTTGATCAGGAGATGTGGATATGGTGGCAACTCTGTATTAGTGCTGTGACCAGGAAGGGGTGTCCCACACCTGAGAGGCATTTCTGTGCAAGGCCCACACCAAGTCCAAACTGGTCCAGGGGTCAAGGCCCTGATCCAGCCCGTGGGTCAATTCAGACCCCAGTTAGCCAGTGAAACATGGAATCGTGGACTGGTCTGGGTTGGAAGGGACCTTACAGCTCATCCCATTCCCACCCCTGCCATGGGCAGGGACACCTCCCACTGTCCCAGGCTGCTCCAAGCCCAAATGTCCAGCCTGGCCTTGGACACTGCCAGGGATCCAGGGGCAGCCACAGCTGCTCTGGGCACCCTGTGCCAGGGCCTGCCCATCTCTGAGTAAAGAACAAATCAGGCCTTGGCCACCCATGAGCACAGCTTAAGGATGGTCCTTAGAATGGTTTACATGAAAAGGATAAATTTTGCTCTCATCTTTGGGATGATGTTCTTCTCTCAGGCATTAAAAGGCTGGCCTGGTTCTCACTGTTTCCTTTGGATAGGCCCAGGAAAATCCTGTGGATATCACAGGCCTTGCTCCAGTGAGTGCAGGGCACGGAATGTTCCACACCAGCCACTGCTGTGAGCTGGAAATGCTCCAGTCCTCACATGCATTTGAGGCCATTCCCCTTGGTGTAAAACATCCAACACCTTGCAGAGCCTGCCTGACCCTGGGCCGGGCTGTCCCTGCTCTGGGCCAGGGCCTCTTGTCTCCTGGAGGCGACCCTGTGTCCCCTGAGTGCCACCACCCCTGGCCAGGCACTCTGGGGTTGCACAGGGATGGAAACTAATCCCTGTCCTCCTCCCACCTCCCACCCCACTACCAGGACAAAGCCTGGGATGCTTTCCCAGCCCCAGCTTAGTGGCTGCTGTCAGCACCAAGGTTCAATTCCCAGGACTGACCCTTCACTGCAGAGCTGATCCCCTCCAGCTCAGAGTATTCCATGATCTGGGAGTTGCTCATGAACTGTGAGAGCAGTGGCTTTCTTATGTAGATCCTGCCCTGCTCCCTTTGTTTTGCTGCCTTGCTCCCAGGGGTGAGGACAAGCAGTACCCCACCTCTCACTGCTCCATGACTCCATCCCCATCCCTGTCCTGCATCCCTCTCCAGCACTCCCAGCCCTTCTGCTAGGGATTGCTGAGTTTATTGGTTATTAATTAAGGAGATGTGGATACACCTCATGACGGATTTGTAATTGCTCTAATCTGACTGCACAGAACTGCAGCACACAGAGCACAGCTCTGACCTGCTCCTAATTAGCAGCCCAAAACCAGGAGCACAGCAGATCCAGGGATCCACAGAGCTCCACGCTCCTCCCAGAGCCTCTGGAGGTGTGAGTGCAATCCCAAACAGCTCAGGCTGCTCTGAAGGGCACCTCTAAGGCATCTGTCATTGCTTCCAAACCCTTTTTTACTCTCTGCTACTTCCCAAAGCCCCTCTGGAAGAGGGGAAATGAATCTGTTCTGTTGGAGCCCACCATGTGGACATGCTCATTTTGGGCTGCTTGTGAAGGCATCTGCTCTGGTTTTCCAAGATCCCATTGGCCCAGAGCTGCTCCTGGAGGAGAGCCTTGGCCTGTCCTTGGAGAGCTCCTGCCCTGCTGACCCCAAGCATTTGTCCCACACAGAGACAGACCTGAAGTGGCAGCTGAAGTCACTCTGCAGAGGACATGGCACCAGGGCCACCTGCCCTGAGCTGCTCACGGGGCACTCCAGGTGTGCTCTGCCTGCCCAAAGCCACAGCTGGAGCTGGCACAGCCCGCAGGGAATCACAGAATCATCTGGGTTGGAATAAACCTCTGAGACTGTCAAGTCTGACCCCTAAGCCAGCAGCACCACATTCACCACCAGCCCATGTCCAAGTGCCACATCCACACAGCTTTCTGAGCTTTTCCAGGGATGGGAACTCTGGCACTGCCCTGGACAGCTGTGCCAGGGCCTGACCACCCTTCGCATAAAGAAATATTCCCAATATCCAACCTGAGCCTCCCCTGGCCCAGCCTGAGGCCGTTCCCTCTCCTCCTGTCCCTGTTCCCTGGGAGCAGAGCCTGACCCCCCCGGCTGTCCCCTCCTGTCAGGGAGTTGTGCAGAGCCACAAGGTCCCCCCTGAGCCTCCTTTTCTCCAGGCTGAGCCCCTTTCCCTGCTCCCTCAGCTGCTCCTTAGTGGAATCATGGAATTATTCCATGAGAATGGTGGAAATGCTGTGGAGATCAGCACATCCACCCTGGCAGGAGGTGCCAAAAGCCACGAAGCTGATGTGGCAGCACCTTCGGGGTGTTAATAAAAGCTTTGTGTTGGAATTATGGAATTCTGGTTATTCTGGTGCTGAAATTCCTCTCCCTCCCGCAGTCAGTCCTGCCCCCACTGCAATTTCCCCTTTTGTTTGTCCCACAGGTGCCTCCCAGCAAACTCAACCCTTCACCTCAGTCTGGGCTGGGCTGGGACAGGCCCATCAGCCACTGCCAGCTCTGCCAGCTGGGATTCCCCTCTTCTCTCCAAGCCAACAGGGAGCTCCCTCCTGCCACAGCAGCACCCTCTGGATCCATCCCTGGAGCATGGCACTGGCTCCTAAGCCTCTCCCAACAGCAGGAGATGTATCCCTGCTTACAGCTCCCCCAGCCATTGGCTACATGAGGGACACAACCCTGCCCCAGTCACTCAGGAGCTGGCTCCAATCACCAGAATGTTCCAACCATGCCATGCCATGCCATGCCATGCCATGCCATGCCATCCCATCCCATCCCATCCCATCCCATCCATCTCTGCAGACAGCAAGGCAGGGCAGCTCCCGAGGCTCCCAGGGCAGTGAAGGTTCCCTGGAGGAGCCAACTCCATGCTGGATCATCCCCAGGAACCAGGAACACGCCACTGATGCTCATTTCCCCAATCCCAGGAGCAGGCGATCCCAGCTTGGTGCCCCCAGTGACATTTCCCGGGAAAAGAACAGCTCAGTAAATGCAAAGGTTAAATTTGCATATTCCCTGTGCTGCTCCAAAGAGCCAGGCAGACATCCAGGAGGAACTGCTGCCAGCCTGGGGCATGGGAACACCAACAGCCTGTGCCAGCAGGGCTCAGGGACCCGTTCAGGTGGAACCAGGCACCTTCCTGGGCAAGTGGGAAAGGGGGAACAGCCTCAGGCTGCGCATGGCTGTAGCTGGCATGCAGCTACCAGATAAATATGGGCATATCACACCCCCAAAGTTAACCAACCTAGCAGTAAAACAAGTCCTCAGGTGAGGCAGGGATAGGTTGGATTCAAGGACTTCAGCCAATCATGTTCAATCCAAAAGCAGACATTCCACTGGACAAGGAGCTGGGCAGTGTAAAACCCAGACCAGTGTCTGCACCCGGGAGTTTTGAACCCACTGCATAAGAAGGTTCTGAACAATAAAACAGGTTATGTTTGTCTTATGATCAAGATGACTCGAGTCATGATTTCTGTTTCTGAAACACGCACCAAGGGAGGTTCAGGTTGGAAATTAGGGAAAATTTATTCACTAAAAGGGTGGGCAGGCCCTGGAACAGGCCGGAGTCACCATCCCATCACCATCAAAAAATGAGCAGATATGGCACTTCACAATATGGTTTGGTGACCATGGGGGAGTTGGTCAGAGGTGGGATTTAATGGTCTTGGAGATCTTTTCCAGCCCTAATGATTCCATGATTCTGTGACTTTCCACAGTAGCCTTTGGTTCTGGGAGGGAGCAAAGCAAAGGACCACAGGCAGTGGAGGGGACACTGTTGTGGCCCTGCCTGTGCCGCACAGCCCAGGGCAGGGAGGAGGAAACCACCATCCCCTCCTTGTCTCCTGTGAGGGACAGCATGGGTGCACCCTGGGAAGGATCATGGAGCCACCTCTACATTTCCTAACACAATATCTGCTTCTGACAGTGCCCTTGGGACTGCAGCGCTCCAGGGTATCCAGGGAGGCCACAAAAACCTGCCCAGCAGAGGTCCAAAGGCCCCAGACTCAGCACAGAGCTCCCATTCCACACCTGGAGTGGTTACACATCCAGGTGAATGTTCCAGGAGTGAATCACCCAGCAGGAAAGGGTGGGAAGGGCTGGCTCTGGCTGAGCAGGGAGGGCTCTCTGGGACAGGACTCAGGCTCAGCCTAAAGCTCCCAAGGCACAGGGAGAACTCCTGTGGCAGCTCACGTGAGGGGAGGTGCAGAGGGTCCCCTCAAGGGTGGGCACAGGACCCCCCAGCTCCAGGGTCACTGAAGCTGGAAAAGACCTCCAGGCTCATGGAGTCCATCCTTCAATCCTTTGGCACCACTAAACTGTTGAAAGAGCATTCCAGATCCATCATTTCCTATCACCTTCTGGTTTTCCTTCGCTGCTCCTCCAGGTGTTTGTGCGATGCTCTGAGGGATCCCCATTCCTGGTGTCACCTCCTTGGAAGCTCCTCTGGAGCACAAACTGAGGTGGCAATGCTTGACAGGGAGCAGAGTTTGGGGATGCCCCTGAGCCCAGAGCTGTCACCTGAGGAGAGCACAGGGTCCCCAGGGGGGCAGGGGGCACCAGCTGCTGGTTTTGCAGGAGGAGCTGCTCAGGTGGGCATTGGTGGTGACCCCTCCTTGCATTCCCACAGGGAGCAGGGCTCTCTCCAAGCCTCAGCCCTCCTGCAGCCCTGGCAGAGCTGGGAGAGCTGCAGGCTGGATGCTGGATGGTCTCCTGAAAATATAAACATGTGGCCCTTGCCGCACCTGCCATGGACTTGGAGCCCAGGAGGCCCCTCCTGCCCATGGAACACTCTCCTGTGCCATTGTCACCACCCTGTGTCCCACAGTGTCCCCCTGTTCCATCTCCCTTTGCAGCTGCAGCCCTCTGAGCCATGTCCACACCAAACTCTCAGTGTGTCCTTGGCATTTTGGGGATTTAGGAGACAAGGGGTAAAGCAACTGTAATTCCTCAGGGGAGGAGACACCGATTTACATCTACACCTTCCATTTCCTCCTCACCAAGGCTTTATCCCCCTTCCCACATCCTCAAAGAGATGTGCGAGGGGGAGAAAGAGGAGGAGGAGGAGGAGAAAAGGAGAAGGAGAAGAAGAAGGAGAAGGAGAAGGAGAACGAGAAGGAGAACGAGAACGAGAACGAGAACGAGAACGAGAACGAGAACGAGAAGAAGGACATGGCTTTCACCAGCTCCAAACCCATGGGCTCACACACTGCCCATGCAGTGCTGACCACAGCCCAGATGCCTGGCAGAGCCTGTCCTTACCCTGTGTTCAACACAACCATTTTGTTTCATTGGTTTGATCCATGCCCCTGATTTTCGTGTCCCTCCTGGGTGACAAACAAGCCATGGCCCATTCTCCTTCATGAGCTGTGTGCCCACCCCACACTGACTTTCATCCCTGTCCTATGACAGATCAAGGGCAGCCCCCAGTGTTGCTGTCCCTATGCCCTGCCTGCTCCCCAGGGGTGTGCAGTGTCCCACAGCCAGCCCCACCTGTGCACAGTGTCACGCACCCTGCACAGTGTCACACCCAGCCCCAGGTGTGCACAGTGTCACACACCCTGCACAGTGTCCCACAGCCAGCCCCACCTGTGCACAGTGTCACACACCCTGCACAGTGTCACACCCAGCCCCACCTGTGCACAGTGTCACACACCCTGCACAGTGTCACAGCCAGCCCCACCTGTGCACAGAGTCACACACCCTGCACAGTGTCACACCCAGCCCCACACCTGTGCACAGTGTCACACACCCTGCACAGTGTCACAGCCAGTCCCACCTGTGCACAGTGTCACACACCCTGCACAGTGTCCCACAGCCAGCCCCACCTGTGCACAGTGTCACACACCCTGCACAGTGTCACACCCAGCCCCAGGTGTGCACAGTGTCACACACCCTGCACAGTGTCACACCCAGCCCCACCTGTGCACAGTGTCACACACCCTGCACAGTGTCACACCCAGCCCCACCTGTGCACAGTGTCACACAGCCAGCCCCATCCCTGCCCTGTGATTTTGGCCGTGCAGCCAGGCACAGCTCCAGGATCCATCCCGGGTCCCCACGAGGCTGTGCTAGGCCTGGGCAGGGCTGTGCCCGTCCCCTCCTTCCCGAGGGCTTTGGGGACGCAGGAGGGGCAGCTGCTCCGGCAGGGCGGCCCCAATGCTGGCTCGGGACTCTTTCCCAGGAGCTGTAGGGGTGCTCTTGCAAACCCTGCTCCCTCCTTTTCCTCTCTGACACACCCAGCGAGGGTCTGGCTCCCATCATGGTGAGAGATTCCTGTGCCATTAAAACCCCGTCTGCGCCATCACTTCCCACCTCTCCCCGTGCCAAGTGTTGGGCTCATTCCTTTAATTCACGGGATCTCTCTGGATCAGAGAGCACAGCAAACACCAGCCCTGTGAGCAGGGAGGGCTCCCAGGGCTTTTTCAGCTGCAGCCCCTGGTTTAGAGCAGCTGGCTCAGTCCCTGCGGTGCCACAGGGTACCAGGTCACACCAGCTCCTCCCCTGGGGACGTTCAGCCTGAGTACGGAGGCGTGGGGACAAGCAGGAGCACTCAGACACTGGGATGTCACCTCCCCTCGGGGCAGACAGGCTGGGATAAGCTGGCAGGGATCTATCGGGAGGGCCTGGTGCTCTGTCACACGTAGAGGAGGTGGCCCCTCTGTGTGTCACTCACTAAATCACTGTCTGGGCAGCAGGGCTGGCCCTCCTGCCCATACTGGGGACCCCGTGGCCAGCACAGCCCCACTGCACACATCCCCACCAGCACCCAGACACCCCACAGAGCTTTTAGGGGCTGTCACACCAGTGTTTCCACACTGGGCCTTATGAGGGGCTTCAGGAGCAGGAGTCAGGCCACAAATGTCAGGGCAAGGGAGTCGTGCTCACATAGGCCACAGTGAGGCATTAATTTTAGGAGAATGGGAGCAAGTTAGAAACACTCAGAAACTCAGATGAAACCAACAGAGCCCCAACACTTCCAGAGGGTCCATCCCAGCTGCAGTTAGAGGAGGGAGGGGAGTGCACAGCACCCAGGAGCTGCCTTGGCTGGCACCTAAAGCTGGGAGGGGCAGGGCTGGAGCAGGCACAGGCTGAGCTGGGGGCTCCTTGTGGCTATAAAAACAGGATCACAAAATCCTGGAATGGTTTTGTTTGGGAGGGACCTTAAAGTTCATCCGGTGCCACCCCTGCTGCCATGGTCAGGGACAGCTTCCACTGTCCCAGGCTGCTCCAGGCCCCAATGTCCAACCCGGCCTTGGGACAGCCACAGCTTCTCTGGGCACCCTGTGCCAGGGCCTCACCTCCCTCTGCACAAAGAACTTTGTACCATCTCATCTAAACCCCTCTCTTAGTTTAAAACTGTCCTCCTTGTCCTGCCACCATCCACTTGTGTAGGAACCTGCCAGGTGTCCCTGGCCAGGGGCAGACCCAGCTCTGGCACAGGCACAGCCCCTGCCAGGGTGCCACAGCCCCTGCAGCAGGGAACGCTTGGTTCCCTTCCCCACGGGCACCTCCCAGGGGAGAGGACATTCCCTGTGCAGCCCAGGGGCTTCTCCACCCCCTTCCCTGTGCAGGCTGCAGCCACAGGGACCTCTTCTCATGGAATCACTGAGTCTCAGGATCATGGAATCACAGAATCGCAGAGCTACAGAGTCACGGAACAACAGAACCAAAGAATCACAGAAGGCTTTAGGTTGGAAGGTACCCAAAGGCCAGCCCATTCCAACCCTCCTGCCATGGGCAGGGACCACCTTCCCCTGTCCCTCCCAGCTGTCTCTGCACATGCCCCAAGTGTGCCCAGGTTAAGCTTTTCCAAGCTCCCAGTAAATCCAAGGTCCCCAGAAAATGACCAAACCCAGTGTTCTGAGGCAGAGCTTGTCCCTGCAGCCCAGCTGGCCACCCCAAAGCTCAGGATTATCTGTAAGGCTTTAGAAACTCCAGAAAAGCCAAAAATAAACATGGCAAAAGCAAAGCATTTCCCACTGAAAAGCCATGGCCAAGGGAAGGCTCTCCTGGGCTTGCTCCCCAGAGGTGCTTGGGGTCATTTATTTATTGCGCCACTGCTACAAATGTCTCTCTTTGGCTGTGCTGCTCCCTGGAGCTCTCTTCCAGCCTGGGAGAGAAGGGGACAGGGACTGGGCATGATCCCAGGCCAGCAGCACCCCCAGCCCCTCACAGAACCCCTTCCCAGGGCTTTGGGACCACACTCTGCACCCAGCAGAGGATGAACTCCTGCCATAACAGGAATAGTGCTAGAATAGTGGGAATGATGTTTAAACAACCATTGTCTGATTTCCAGACCCCACATTACCCCCAGTGCCTCAGCACCAAAATTGTGTCATGGTAGAAACTGAGTCTTGGTAAAAATTTGGGAGAGATGGCTCCTTGGGCTTGTAGGTGACATCAAACCCAAGGATGTCACCTTGGACGTCACCTGAAGATGAAGCCACAGCCCCCCAGCCAGGCTCTGCCTCCAAGCCCAGCTGAAGTCTCCTCTCACTTCAGCCCCTGATGTCAGAAATCGAGGTTCACACCTGGAAAATCAAGGCCTGCAGGGGCTGAGCCTGCTCCCCCTGCCATGCCCAGGAAGGCTCAGGGGGCAGAATCCTTTTGTTTCCCACCATGAATGGCTAAAATCAGTTTTGTGGCCTGAAACGGACCCAGCCAAGTGGGGGATTCAGCAGCTCTGCACAGAGCTGTGTAAATGTGGGGGAGCAGGGTGGGGTGAGTGGTGCAGCCCATGAACTCGGCCGGGGCGGCCCCCCAGCCCTGGCAGTGCCCAAGGCCAGGCTGGACCCTGGGGCTTGGAGCACCTTGGGACAGTGGAAGGTGTCCCTGCCATGTCAGGGGTGGCACTGGAGGAGCTTTAGGGTCCCTCCCAGCCCAACCCATTCCATGTTTCTGTGATCCCTGAGCTGGCCTGCCTGGCTGGCACACAGGAAGGGCACAGCAGCTCAGTGCCAGCAGGGTTCAGGGGGGGCCTTCCTGCCTGCCCAGAGCTCCCAGCTGTGCCTTGGGGACAGGACAGGGACAGCCAGGCAATGCCACCTGCAGCAGTGACCCTGAGCAGCAAAGGGACCCATCTCGGAGCGTGGCCTGGGGACATCTCTGTCCTGAGCCCAGGGGACAGCTGGCCCTGCTGCTCCCACTGCTGTTCCTGCTGCTGTCCCAGCTGTGGGTGGGGTGGGTGCAGAGCAGGTCTGTACCTCCATGTCCTTGTCCCCATGGCCCAGCAGTGTCCCACCACCATCACTGGGGTCAGCGCCACCACCCAGAGCTCTGGCATCACCATCATTAACCCCTCCTCCCTCAGGACACATTAGGAACAAACTGAGGGAGAGAGAGAAGTGCCTGGAGTTCATAAATCAGCTTGTGCCAAAGAACCAACCTCTGCACTTCAGTGTGTGCTGGACACAGCCCCAGAGTGCCCCCAGTGCCTCCTCCCCACTGACTCCCGGCCATCCCAGCTCATTCCCCACTCCCCCCAGCCCTGATCACTGGGCAGACCCTTGGGCAGGGTCCAGGGACTTGGCTGCTCTCAATTATCACCACTTTTGCCCAAACTGAGCCAAACCTTGACTGCTCAGTCATCCAAGAACAGGAAAAAGTGCCACATATGCAGTCGGCACGAGGCACATGGGAGGCACTGAGGTGTTGTGTTTGGGGCTGGAATTATCCAGGAAGGCCTGAATTCAAACCATGTCTGTCAGGCAAAGGCAAGCTTCAGCTAGTTCTGTCTTTGCCTGAGTTAGAAGTGAGTGGGGACAGAATTAAATAAATCAATTAAATTCAACCAGCAGGAAGTTGTGCCAGGGCAGGCTCAGGCTGGAGATCAGGAAAGGTTCTTCCCCCAGAGGGTGCTGGCACTGCCCAGGCTCCCCAGGGAATGGGCACGGCCCCGAGGCTGCCAGAGCTCCAGGAGCCTTTGGACAGCACTGCCAGGGGTGCCCAGGGCGGGATTGGGCAGGGACAGGGGATGGATCAATGATCCCTGTGGGTTCCTTCCAGCTCAGGACATTCTGTGATTCTGTGAAACATATGGCAGAAATGGACCAAAGCAGCCAAGGTGGCAATGTCCCAACAGATGTCCTCATCTGCCTTGCAGGTGACAGGAGAGCCAGAGGAGCCATCCCAGCTGAACTTTCAGGCAGAAGCTGCCAAGTCTCCTTCAGCCCCGGGACACTGAAATCTCCTCCAGCCCCCAGGAGCCATTTCCAAAGCAATTCCTGTTTGAGTCACCCCACAGCTGGATGTGCAGATGTTCAGCACTGCAGATCCTCACCAGTGCAGGGCAGGAGCGGGAAATGCCATTCTTCTGGAATCCCAGAGCACCCCTGTGCTACCACAGAGTGCTCTACTCCTGACAGGAAAAGGGGCCTGGAAAAACAGGAGGGGAGGGAAACTGTTTGGAAACTGCTGCTTCCTGCCGAGCTGGACAGGGCGACAGAGGCAGAGAGCTTCACTTCACCCAGAAACAGCTCCAAAGTGCCTCCAGCCCAGGGCAGGGATGTTCTGAGCAGCACCTAGAGCAGAGCTGAGCACCAAACACCAGCCTGCAGCACACTCCCCACCTGACAGGATGGGACTGTCAAACTGGGATCCTGCGAGAGGAACATTCCCGGCACACGGGCTGCTCTCTGAAGGGAAAGGGACAGACAGCCCTCTAGTGTAAAGCCAATGCTAACCGTGTTTGCACGGCCACAGAGAGCATTGATCAGGGCCAGATCCATGAGGATGTGTGCTTGGTAAGGAACCTGGGAACAGGGAGAGGGATTTGCTTCCACCACAGCTCCCACTGCTCCTGAAAACATGGTAGTGCCACAGGGATGCACAATCCCAGAATCCCAGACTGGTTTGGCTCTGGAGGGACCTTACAGCCCATCCTGTGCCACCCCTGCCATGGGCAGGAACACCTTCCACTGTCCCAGGCTGCTCCAAATCCCAGTGTCCAACCTGGCCTTGGACACTGCCAGGGATCCAGGGGCAGCCACAGCTGCTCTGGGCACCCTGTGCCAGGGCCTGCCCACTCTCACAGGGAAGGAACTTTCCTGATATCCAATGTAAACCCACTCTCAGTCAGTTTGAAGCCATTCCCTGTGTCCTGCCCCTCCAGGTAGTGCAAGTCCTACGGATCCCGGAGGCTTCCAGGTGACCATTTCTGTCTGCAGAGACAAATCCCACCTTCTCAAACTCTGGATTTGCTCTTAGGCTTTCCAAGGCCCCCTCTGGACAGGGAAGAGTGTGGAACCCCCCCAGCCTTACCCCAGCACCCCCAAAGGGGTTCTGAGAGCCCAGCAGCCCATGGCACACTCTGGACAAAGCCCTCATGGGAGCAGGGAGAGCTGAATTTGGGGGCTCCAAAGATATTTTCCTTTCCTCTCCCTCCCCTCTGCTGAAGTGCCAGGCTGAGTTCTCATGTCCCAGGGCACGTGGCTGTGTTGTGCACAGGAATTATTGTCCGTGGCTCCCACCATCACTCACAGCCTTAAGGAAGATGCACAATTAAAATCAATATTTAAAGTCATCAAACAAGCAGAGGCAAATTTGAACAGCCCCACAATTCACTGTGACATAACAACCCAGGGTGCAGGGCTGAGCGCTGAGCTGCAGCGCCGAGAGCGCAGTTCTGCCCACAGTCTTCAAAATTTAATGAAAACACACCAGTTTTAAACACTTCCCCAAATCCAGCTCGCAAAATCTGTCACTTTGATGTGAATGGTCCCAGTCTCAGACTAATCAGTCACTTTTACTTCCTCCTTAGCAGCTAAAGAAGCAAATGAACTCCCAGCAAACCGCACAGCTCCGGGAGGAGAATTTAGCAGCCAGATGGTTCTTGCAAAAGATTGGTTTTTAACAAAAAAATAAAAGTGAACCCGTTTCCCCCATGAGCAGCTCACGGGAGATGAGGTGACACATCACAAGCCACTGCGAAGTGTGACATTAGAGCATCACTTCTGCCACAGAAATGCCCCTTCCTAAAGTACCATGTAAATCAGAATTATCACTAATAACAGATCAATTAGTGCAAGGCACTGTAATTATCCCGTGCACTCAGGGAAGAGAGGGAAACATCACACTGGAATGCAAACATCCCTTTGTTTCCAGCGGAAGGTGCAGGACAGAGAGAGAAAGCAAAACACAAGGTGCTGGAAAGGCACCAGGATTCCCAGAGCCAGTGGGAGGGAATGTGTCCAGCTCCCATGGGATGGAAGAACGCTGGGATGGGCTGGAAACTCCCATCCAGGCAGTGAACCTCCCTCTACTGCTGTATCCATTTGCTTTCTCTGGACTGTTCCCACCTCTGTGTGGAATTGCAGCTGGGGATGGAGATCAGAGCACAGCTGACAATTAAGACTCTCAGGACCTCCATGGATCAAGGACAGAAATGCTGGACAAGGAATTTTCTGTGAGTCAGCTCCAGCAAAACAAGCACCATGGGGCAAAAGGGTTTGGATCCCCTCAGGATGCAGGTCCTGGAAGGAAGAAGGACCCAATGTCCAGCACTTGTCCTTGGCTGTCTAGGCTGGAACTGAGGCGGCAGCACAGGGAACAAATCCCATTCCACAGGTGATCTGGAGATCTGCAGGGTGGGAACCCTGGACCCCTTCAGATCTTTCTGACCCACTGCTAAATAACTCCTCAGGATCATAAAGAGATAAATCATTTGCTGGGTACCCAAATGTCAGAGGTTTTTGAGTGAGTGAGAGGGGACAGGATTAAGAAGTAATATTGTCATGAATGGGATGGGAAGTGCAGGAAGTTCTGCTCCATTCCCTTCCCCAGCTCTGTTCCCTTCCCTGGACACGCTCCAGCCCCTCCAGGTCTCTGTTGTCAGGAGGGTCCCAGAGCTGCCCCAGCCCTGGAGGTGCCCCAGCAGTGCCAGCACAGGGGACAGCCCTGCTCCTGCTGCCACCCCAGGGCTGGGACAGCTCAGGATGACCAGAAGCCTATAGGATGTCACAGAACCAGAGAACCAGTACCAGAATGGTTTGGGTTGGACAGGACCTTAAAGCTCATCCAGTCCCACCCCTGCCAAGGGCAGGGACACCTCCCACTGTCCCAGGCTGCTCCAAGCCCCAATGTCCAATCTGGCCTTGGGCACTGCCAGGGATCCAGGGGCAGCCACAGCAGCTCTGGGCACCCTGTGCCAGAGCCTGCCACCCTCACAGGGAACAATTCCTTCCTAATATATGTCCTAGTACATGCTGCAGGGTGAGGCAGATGGAATGATGATGGTTGGGCCTGACAAAGAGAAGGTGAAAGGTGATTTAATTCCAGCCTCCACCTACTCCAAGGAAGTTGAAAGGATGGCAGAGCCAAACACAACTGTGTGTGGCCAGTTGACACAGCAAGGAGCCACAGACAAGAACTACAGCTTGGGAGGTTCAGTTCAGACATCAGGAAAAGCTTTTTAATCAGCCCCAGTACTGGGAAAGGCCAGCAAGGCTCCATCATTGGAGGTTTCCAAAGCTCAGATAGAGAAATCCACAGCAGACCTGACCTCAGATGCAATAGCCTTGCTCTGGGCCCTCCCACCAGCACCTCCAGGATTCTGGGATTTAGCCAGGTTTGTGTGTCCTCAGAGAGGTCCCTGCCCCTGCAGGGTGTCACGAAAGGCTTCCAGCACAGGGTGCATCTGAGGACTAGAGAGCTCCAGGGGAGCTCTGTTTAATTACCATTGATGTGGGACATCAGGCTGGGGCGGCTGGAACCAGTCCACATAAAACTGGCCAGGGGCTGCATCCCCAAGAGCAGACAGAAAAGCAAACACAGGGATAGGAGAGCATCTGCAAGGGTCTGCTGTCACCCTGAGTGTCCCTGGTGCCATCCTGAGTGTCCCTGCCATGGCCCCTGGCTGTGACCCCTGCTTTTACCCCCTCTTTGATAGCTCCCCAGCACCTGCTCTGACCTCATGAGATCCAGCACAATGTTCACCATTGCTCCTGCCACACCCAGGGACATACCCAGGCACCCCCACCCCACCAAAGGGACATGGGGCACCCATGGTGCTGACCCAGGCCAGGTGACAAAGGCCTTGGGCTGCCTCGGCCAGACAGGCCATGGAGGAGGACAGGGTATCTCCATCCTTGGGAGGACATCCATCCTTGGGAAGATGTCCATGCTGGACAGAACAAGCCCCTGAGCAACCAGACCTGGCTTTGAAATCAGCTGTGCTTTGAGCAAGAGGTTCTTTAGATACCTCCAGAGGTACTCCAGGTGTATCCAGGTGATTCTTCCAAAATATTCCATGATTTCATGAAAGCAAATACTCTGAGCCCAGCCTTGCCTCACCCATGCAGACAGGAGCCAACACTGCTACTTGAGAGTCATCAGGGTGATGCCTCAAACTGATGGGCCCTCCATAAACTGGAAAAATCCCAGCACTTGAGTATTTGTGTTTTCTTGTTTCCAGTCTCCTTGATGCTTTGCATGTGCCTGTGGAGTGTTTCTGCTTTCCTTGACAACCATTCCAAATAAAACTCAAGTGCTTTTCTAATCCCCTGGTTCCAGGAGAGGGACAATAAATGCTATAAAATCTGCTGGTGCTGTTGATCAGCTGCAGTGTGAAGGTTGGGAGGAAGGTGGGCCAGCCCAGAGACACAAACCTGCTGTGGATGCAGCAACAGCCCTCAGGAGAGTATCAGTCTTGTCACCTGACATTGTGGCACTGCTGAAGAGGTGATCAGTGACTGCTCACACCTCCACATTTCAGCTCGGGGCTGAATTTAAACATATCCTGGGTCCCTTGGGACATAACTCAGCATCACTCTCCAAGGGACAGTGCTGAAAAATCTGAGACTACATCACAGAAAGGCTCATTGACCTGGCCAAGGATACAAAGAAGGCAGAAGCAGGACCATGACCAGACTCCAGAGGCCTTCTAGGAGTGCTCCAAAAGCAAAGCAAGTGTGGTCAGAGTCTGTGGCACACAAGATGTGCTGTGCCCACACCGGCAGGGCCTGGCCCTGAGCCCACACAGCCCAAGGGAAACAACACCCGTGTCACCTGGTGCCACTGCCCTGAGCCCACACAGCCCCTCTGAACACCACACCAGGGGTAACCAGTCACTCCAGACTCCCATGCCCGTGTGTCCCAGCAGTCTCAATCACACACAATTCAGGCTGAGGTGAGTTTGCATATTTGAGCAAACTCTGCACGAATTCCTTCAGCATCTCTGTGCAAGCACGGCAGAAGNGTGTCACCTGGTGCCGCTGCCCTGAGCCCACACAGCCCAAGGGAAACAACACCCGTGTCACCTGGTGCCACTGCCCTGAGCCCACACAGCCCCTCTGAACACCACACCAGGGGTAACCAGTCACTCCAGACTCCCATGCCCGTGTGTCCCAGCAGTCTCAATCACACACAATTCAGGCTGAGGTGAGTTTGCATATTTGAGCAAACTCTGCACGAATTCCTTCAGCATCTCTGTGCAAGCACGGCAGAAGCCACCCTCGGCCTCTTTTAGCTGGTTAAGACTTTTCAGTACAATTGTCCCCTTTTCCCTCAGCCTCTGGAAACCTCCAGGAGTTGCAACCACAGCAGGAAAGGGGAGGAGAAGCTGGGCTTTGTGTCTCACCAGCCTCACTCCTCCCTCCCACACCGCCGTGTGTCTGTGATGGAGAAGCCCTGACACCCTGCTACTCACAAATCCCAGACGGCTCCAGCTGGCCCCGGGACAAGAGCACAGAGCTTTCCCCGCGGCCAGGAGGGACAGACCCTCCCAGAGACTGCCAGGCCTCTGAGACGCTGCCCCTCACAGCCCCTCCATGCAGTGGTGCAGGATACTCCTGTTCCACTGGGGCTCTGCCTCCTGCACGGAGACAAAACCTCCTTAGGAACATCAAAAGAGGCGCCTGGCGCTTGGAGATTCGTCTTAATGCAGGTGACAGCGGCAGAGAGCATTGCAAATCCAAGGGGAAGGGGAGCACACTCGATTAGAGCGGCTCCTTCCCGGTGCCTGCGGGGTGACTGCGGGGCTGCAGCTCCAGCCGCTCCCGGGGGCTGAGGGCAGGCTCAGGGCAGAGATTAGAGCTCTGCCCTCTGCAATCTTCCCTGTCCTGCTTTGTGTGGAGCCTCTGGCTCAGGCGATTTTCCCTCTCCTTCCACATGCCTGGGGAGGATGGGATGGGAAGGGAAGGGAAGGGAAGGGAAGGGAAGGGAAGGGAAGGGAAGGGAAGGGCCCTCAGCCGCAGCACGGTGAGTGCAGGGGTGCAGCGGCCTCGGAGCATCCTTCCCTTCCCTGCCCCCAGCCCACAGGCTCCTCCCTGTTTCCGAGGGGAAAAATGTGGCAAATTCACATCTGTGCTGCTGGATTTTGTGGATTTGGGTTATTCCTTTGGAAGGCTCAATGGCCAAAGTCGTCGTTGGGGTCAGAAGAAGATTACACAGCACGGGGCCTGTGTCAGCAGCCACAGACTGGCACAGGGAATGTGGGTTCTCAGCTGTGCATCCCTGTGGCCCTTGCCAGCTTCCAGCTCCGCAGGATGAGCAGGTGGAGCAACAACCACTCTCCTGCCCTCTCATCCAGGCCCCTGGCGCAGGGCAGGGAGCAGGGCAGAGCAGAGAGACACGCTGTGTAACAAACTGTCCCCTTGCTCCTTCCCACCGGTGACTCCCTCTCCTTCCCACTCCTTTATGGACGCCACAGGCTCCCAGGAGCATTTCCCAGGCCGAGCCCAGAGCTCCTGAGCTCGGGATGGAGAGAATTAATGAGGGGCCCGGCTGGTTCAGCACAGCCCTCCGCACTTTCTCACTGCTCCTCATTAACTCCTCCTCTGGCCCAGCTTTGTCTGGGAAAACATCCCAGATCCAGCAGGGAACAACGACGTCTGCACCAGTTCAACGCCCAGGCACCGAGTGGTGCAACAGCACCTCCACCTTTTTGCCCTAGAATTCCTCTTTAAGCACATTCCTCTTTAGAAAACCTCTCCAAACACGGCCTTTGAAGGGCCCATGGAATACAGGTCTGAGGTCTATGCCGCCTGCTGGGAAAGGGGGGACAAAGCCCAGAAAATGAAGCCGTCCCCTGATAAAAAATTTACATTGTAAAGACAGGAAATGCAGAAAATGCAATGAATGTTGTTTTCGCTCAAGAGGAAAAAAGAATAAAAAGAGCTGTTCTCACATCGGTGATGTTGATGTAGGTTCTCATATTACAGGGGTTTGTATTCGGGTTAAAAAAAAAAAAGAATAAGCATAGAAAGCCCTTTTTCAGGAAAAATGAATTGTGTTAATACGGCAGCAAGTGCTGAGAACAGGGAAAGCTCTGCTTGTCCAACTGCCCCTGGTGGCTATTTCTGGCTTACAAGGCACTTGAACCATCCTGGCAGCCCACAGTGGGAAATGTAGTCCAGATCCAGCAGGATGGACACTCAGCTAAACAGAATCCCTCAGGTTCATAAGGACTTTCCAGCCAAACCCGCCAGCAAGCCAGGCTCCCCAGCCTCTCACAGGAACAATTCATAAACTGCAGCAAAAAAAAGCAAATAATTCAACCCCAAACTCCTCCAAGCCTTGTTCTATAAATAAAGCCGTTGTAACACAGTTTTTTCTATTTCATTATTCCCCGTGTTGTTCCACACGGTGCTGGCGGCAGCCGGGAATGTCAGTGCGTGGGGCGGGCAGCGCTGCAGCAGCGGGGCTGGGAGCACAGGGGATCGGGGTATCCGCACCACACCCAGACCTGGAGGATGCTGTGCCACCACCGCGGGGGACAAAGAGCCCCCGGCACCGGAGCCCGCTCCCGAGGTGTTCCCCAAGCAGGAATAAATTGGCCATTTCACGTTTCAGATGGACACGAAGCCTCTCGAGGAGGCGGCGTGCGGTGTGGCACACGGCTCGGATGTGTCCTCTGATCGTCACAAATAAATCAGAGTGCCCTCCAAAACAGAAAGGGAAAGAGAATGGTATCTGTGTCGCCGGAGACAGCACAGCCGGGAGCGGAGTCCGAGCAGCCAGAGGCTCCGCATGCCCACATCTCCCCAGCCCAGCACCTGGCCAGCCCTGGAGCCAGTTAAAAACTGCAATCGAGGAGGCGGCGTGCGGTGTGGCACACGGCTCGGATGTGTCCTCTGATCGTCACAAATAAATCAGAGTGCCCTCCAAAACAGAAAGGGAAAGAGAATGGTATCTGTGTCGCCGGAGACAGCACAGCCGGGAGCGGAGTCCGAGCAGCCAGAGGCTCCGCATGCCCACATCTCCCCAGCCCAGCACCTGGCCAGCCCTGGAGCCAGTTAAAAACTGCAATCCGTGGGCCGGGTTCCCAGCAAACACACCTGGGTGGCACACGCTGCTCTGAGCC
>VWZU01016195.1:595831-621098 GCA_013397095.1 Sterrhoptilus dennistouni | reverse complement strand
CCGGAGTCCTCCGCCGCTCAGTTCCCCTGCTCTGGATCCGCGCACCGGGGAGGCGGCCAGAGACATCCCAACCCGCGGTGCCTCGTCTTCCTCGCCAGATTCGGCTGCTGCGGGTGCGGAGCCGCCGCTTTCCCGAGGGAAGGATGTCAGAGAGCCCTTTGGGTACAGCCCAGAGGAGAACTCTGCCCTGTGCCTGAGCCCCTCTCGCCATTCCCGCCCCTTGGGATCACGCTCCCACGGGCTGAAGGACACAGCTTGCCTCAGTTTACCCAAAGAGCACGGGGGTTACGTTGTAGCTGAAGCAGGGGGAAGCTGGATTCCCGTCCTGCCGAGCCCTGCAGCAGCCCCCTTCCGTCCTGCAGGGACAAGGGCTCCTGCACAGGCAGATCCCAGCCGCACCCATCCCATCTGGGAAGCAGAAAGATGGATTTGTATTAAGTGAACTCATTTGCTTAGCGGGGGAAAGGAGGAGGGAAGGATTGTGCTGGGGAAAAGCTGAACATCCACAATATGGGGAGGTGGTGGGTCTGTCCCTGCTCGTCAGAGGTTCAGCTGCTCCCAGATCCATGGACAATGTGTGTCTGTATCCATGTGAAACCCCACCTGGAGCTCTGCATACAGGCCTGGTGCCCCAACATACGGGACATGAACTCTGGGGGCAGGTCTGCAGGGGGCCGGGCAGTGGCTCAGGGGATTGGAGCCCCACCCCTGTGGAGACAGACTGCGAGTTGGGATTGTTCAGCCTGGAGAAGAGAAGGTTTTGTGGAGACCTCACAGCACCTTCCAGGGTCTGAAGGGGCTACCAGGAAGCCAGGGAGGGACTTTTCATCAAGAACTGCAGTGCCAGGACACAGGGAATGGCTTCCCAGTGCCAGAGGGCAGGGCTGGATGGGATATTGGGCAGGAATTGTTCCCTGGGAGGGTGGGCAGGCCCTGGCACAGGGTGCCCAGAGCAGCTGTGGCTGCCCCTGGATCCCTGGCAGTGCCCAAGGCCAGGTTGGACATTGGGACAGTGGAAGTTGTCCCTGCCCGTGGTAGGGGTGGCACTGGATGAGCTTAGAGGTCCCTTCCAGCCCAATCCATTCTGGCATTCTACAGTGTGTGTATTTATCTTTACCTGTGTACACCAGGTATAGAAATGCTACTGAGCCTTCATTCCTCACTTCTGTTTGTCACCCCCGTCTTGGCCATCTCTTCCAGCTTCCCCTCAGGGTTGTTGTCACAACCACATCCCTCCAAGACCTGCCCAGTTTCCACCTTTCCCTGTAGGCAGCACTGCAAGGTGAGCCAGGGTTCAGTTTCTCCCGTGTGCAGTAACCCTCTCACCACACCCAGAGGCTGTGGGTGCCTCACACTAACCCAGCCCACAATCATCTACGGAAAAAAGAAATTCATCCAAAGGCACCCAACTGGACACTTGGGGCAGATGGGGGTGATTGCAGTGAGGGCTTTATTTGTGCCAACAGCCTCGGCTGGTCCAAGGTCCTGGGCTCAGAATCACAGAATCACAGGATGGGTTGGGTTTAGGAGGGACCTTAAAGCTCATCTGGTTCCAATCCCACTGTCCTGGGCTGGGATAACTTCACTAGGTCCTTGAAACCCCATCTAAAAATGATCCAGGAGAACTGTCCAGATGCTCTCTCTTACTGTGCAGATGTGAAATTCTGTACAACCTATGGCCTGCAGTTCCTTCCTCCAGCCCCCTGGAGAGGGCAGGTGGCACCTGGGGAGGGCAGGGGGCTCCCTCTGGCCACCCTCTTTCTGCTCCTCCAGGATGCAAAGGTGCAGAGATGATTCCCTAATCCTCTTCCTTCCCACCCCTCCAGCCCAGCTCAGACATCCCCTGACATTCTCTACCTCTTCTGCCTTTTCTGCTCCCTTCCCTCTGTTTGCCTGGGGTGACTCCCAGCTGTATCCTGTCCATCCTGGATTTTCCAGGAGCCCTGTACACACTTAATGAACAGGAGAGCTCTTAATGAATGTGCTGCCCGAGGAGCATTGTGCTCACAGGGCACAGCTGGGACACAGCTGGGACACTTGGGTCACTCTTGGATGCTTGGGCCACTCCATGGCAGGTGTGCTGTGAAGGAACAGAAGGGTTTTCTGGGAATGCCAGGATAGGTGAGGTCTGGGGAGAGACAAGGAGCATTCCTGTACAATCTGCTGCAACACACTCTGTTGTTGGTTTATGGACATCTTTTGGGAGGGAGGATGATCCCACCCTGACCTGCTATTCCTGCAGTGGCAGCCCAGCAGCACAGGTTAGGAATGTGCTGCTCCTCCCTTTTGAACACCCCTTCAAGCACTCCTGTTTCAGCAGTGCCCTTTGACTCCACCATCCCAAGCGGTGCAGCAGGAGAGAGAGGTCACTGACGTGCGGGGCATCAAAATAGCTGCAGAAGAAAGGACCGTGGAGCTGGAATTTCCTGGGAGAGGGCTAGAAGGTGAGCAGGAGTACTGAAGGAGTTAATTGAAGCTCTAGTCACAGGCCCAAAAATTCCAGGTTGTACCAGGGAGGCGGCGGCTGTTTGGCTGACATTTCTGAAAGGTTAATCTGGAAACGGAGAGAGCACATCTGTACAGGGCTGGGGCTGACTATTCCTGCAGGTCCCTGCACCTCCTTGGGCTGTGTGACCCAGCAGTTGTTGCACAGGTGTCACCGTGGGGCAGCACGGGGCTGTGACCTTGGCATGCATTGATGCTCCAGTGCCCTGGGGCCAGCTCTGCTCCAGGCCCGTGTGACAAGGCACAGGAGACTGTGTCCCGTGTCGGACATCTGTGCTTCCCATTTCCCGTGTGGCATTCCAGGAAGGACTGGGTGGAGGAGGGGTCTCCCAAGCAGGAGATCTCCTGGGAAGCCGGGGTGCTCACAGTTGCAGTGGGAGTAACTCTGGAGAGGAGCCAATGCTTCTCAAGATGAAGGCACCCTGCTTTGACTGGATAATTATATGTTCCTCTCTACCTAATGCTTAATCACACTGGGATCAAGTCTCTTCCTTCACATTGGGAGTCTTGTTTGCAAAGTGCCATCCCTCCCCGCTCTCTTCAACCCGCTAATCCCAAAGGATTTGGGGCACATTCCTGGGCCTGTGGGCACTGCAGAGAGAGGTGGATGTGGGGAAATAGAGAGGGCACATGAAATGGGAATTCATTGACCTTTGCTGTGCTCACACCCACCTCTTTCTTTTTTTAATAGAGCCTAAAGAAATTGACTCCTGAATCCCAATATTGAATAAAGCGTGTCCTTGTTCTGGTCCAGTAAAGGCTTTTCACCTTTCTTCCCCACAGCCTCATGGCTGCACCTGTCCTGTGTCTGATGTGGCTGGGAGCACCTGAAAACATCTATGAGAGGAGCAAGGAGGCAGGAAAGTGGCACCAAAAGATCAGGGTTTTGCTCTTTCTAGTGGAAAGGGGACAAGATGCTCTCTTAAGGTCCCTTCCAACAGAGACTGTCCTGGCCCTCTTGTGTTGTGTCTCTGCCAAGTTCTGGCACTGCCTGTGCTCGCAGGAGACAGGAGGAGACGTGGGCACATGGTGCAGCCTGGGCAATCAGCATCTGAGGGAATGTCACTTGCTCCAGTGGAGAACCATCCCTTGGGCTTCTGGAAGAGTCACCCTGCAGAGACACAAGAGGATCTTTTTAAGTGGCCTCCACCTGCTCTGAGGCCAGGCATGGGCACACCATGGGGGAGACTCTCAAATACAGAACTAAAAGGGCTCCCCAGACTCACCACCACTGCACTATTCACAAAGTTTATGTTTGACACCTTCTACGTGTTGACTTTTGTGAAGGGTACCAAGACCATGGCTCATTCCCAGACATTTCCAGCAGCTGCAACACGGTCCCTGAAGGCACTGGGAGGCACTGGGAGGCTCTACATCAGCAGGGCTCCTCGGCCTGGGGAGCAGACCAGGAGGATCTGTGCTGACAGGATTTATCCAGGCACCCAGAGTAGCTCCTGCTCCATTTTCAGGACCTGAACTGATGAACTTCAGTGGGCAGAGAAGTTCTGTGCTGGCAAAGTGACTCTTCCAGCAGAAGAGAGCACCAAGGCTGAATCATTCTACCCTCACACCAAATATTTATAACAGATATTTTACATATAACTATATTAGCAGTTGATGTGAAGTTGTGGCAGGTGGGACCTTGTTCTGGGATTGTTCTCCAGTACACCTCCCACAGAAAGGGCACCACAGAGAGAACAAGCCCAGCTGTCCACAGGAGGAATTTCCTGGGGAAGAGGAGGGACAGGCACTGAGCTCTGCTCTGTGGTGAGCAGGGACAGCACCCAGGGAAGGGCTGGAGCTGGGCCAGGGCAGGCTCAGGCTGGAGATCAGGAAAGGTTCTTCCCCCAGAGGGTGCTGGCACTGCCCAGGCTCCTCAGGGAATGGGCACGGCCCCGAGGCTGCCAGAGCTCCAGGAGCCTTTGGACAGCACTGCCAGGGGTGCCCAGGGTGGGATTGTTGGGGGGTCTGGGCAGGGACAGGGGCTGGGCTGGATGATCCCTGTGGGGCCCTCCAGCTCACACAGGTGATGTGCCAGGTCTGGTTTCTCCCCTGCAGTCAGCTGTGCCCTGGGTACCAGAGCACTCAGAGGCCACCCAGGGCCAGCACCTGGCAGGGCCAGCCCAGTGACCAGGGGACAGACCATGGCTGGCCACCCCTGGGTCCCTTGCAGGGACACAGGACATGGCAGGGAGCTTCTGCCTGACCCTGGGCCCTTCTGTGAGCTCTGCCTGGCTCCAGGCAGGGCACTCCATCTCTGCCAGCTGCTCAGCTCATCACCAGAGCTCGTTAGCTCAGGGGAAGGCACTGAGTGTCTGTGTTCCATGGGCTGCTTTTCTCCTCCTGCCATGAGAAACTGCACCAGAGCCCGGCTGGACAGGGCAGGGAAAGCAAAGCTCCCCCTCTGTCAGTACATCCACCCCTGCACCACCAGAGATCTCCCTGGCTGTTGCTGCTCCCAGGAGTGAGTTATGGCCCTGGCAGCTCCTGCTCCGTGATTTCCCTCACATTTCAGGCCTCTCCTGCCTGAGCAATGGGGTCGGCGTGGACGAGTTGCTCCTGTAAATCATCCCAGCACTGCTCCAGCCTGACACATCAATCCCCTCTGTTAAAGGTTTCCACCTGGTCCTGATGGTGCTGCTGAGATTGGGATGTGCCAGGAATCCTTCAGAAGGCCGTGCAGGAAGGGCTGCAGATTTATTCAGGTGTCTCTTGCAGGAAGCTGCTCCCTTTCCAGCCTTGGGGAGACTCACCTGGCTGAGGGCTGCCACTGGGCTTGGAGCTGCCCTGAGGTCACCCTGCACAGACTGTGAAGCAGCTGGGAACAGGCAGAGAATCCCAGAATGGCTTAGGGGATACCTTCCACTAGTCCCAGTGTCCAGCCTGGACACTGCCAGGGATCCAGGGGCAGCCACAGCTGCTCTGGGCACCCTGTGCCATGGTCTGCCCACCTTCCCAGGGAACAGTTGTTCCCTGAGAACAATTCCTTCCCAATATCCCATCCAGCCCTGCCCTCTGCCACTGGGAAGCCATTCCCTGTGTCCTGTCCCTCCAGCCCTTGTCTCAAGTCCCTCTCCAGCTCTCCTGGAGCCCCTTTAGGCCCTGGAAGGGGCTCTGAGGTGTCCCTGGAGCCTTCTGTTCTCTAGATGAACACCCCCAGCTCTCCCAGCCTGGCTCTAGAGCAGAGAGAACAGGAAGGAGGGACAGGTTGGGGAAAGCTGTTTTTAAGATTTATTTTATTCTCATTGTCCTGCTCTGATTTTTTGGTAATACAATCAATCAATGTCCCCAGGTTCAGGCTGTTGTGCCTGTGATGGTGACCAGGGAAGGATCTCTCCCAGTGTTTACCTCTCCCTTTATTTTCTCTCCCCTTTCCAGTTGCAGAGGGCATTGATAAAGCAGCTTTGGTGGGCACCCAACATCCAGCTGGGGAAAACCCACCCCAGAGATTCTGCACATGCAGAGGGAGCCAAGGGGAGTGGGAGAAGTGCAGCAAAATCTGAATGAAGACCTGACAGTGAAAGCTGCTCCTCCACAGAGCTGGGCCAGGGGAGCCCTGTGCATTCCATTGGTGTTGGAGGCTGGGCTGGACTGGGAATGCTGAGTGTCCCCCAGCCCATCCCAGAGGCCTGGGAACCCAGCAGTGTGGTCTCTCCATTTCTGCACCGGCCACTCTCATCCCCACCTGAATGCCAAATCTGCAGGCACACACAGGGCACAGACCGAGCAGGGCACAGATTGAGCCAGTCCTTGGGGTAAAAGCCCTCCCAGCACCCTTCAGCCCTAGCTGGATGGTCTGGGCTGTCCTTGCACCCCCAGCAGTGTGTTGGCCAACGAGTGGGGAGAGTCCTGGCAGCAGCAGCTGCAGAATGGCTACTCCAGCCCAGTTGATACCTAAAGATTTTGCTTTTTATGTATTTTTCCTATATTTGTGTCTTTGTAGACCATTAATATGTGGTTATACAGCTCCTGTTGTTTTTCCTATCCTCCCCCTTAGATTTCAGAGTAAGAAACTAACCTTCTAACATATTCCTGAAATACTGTTTAGTCTTATTTTCAAGTAGACAACCTACAAGAAGAGCATTCCATTTTCTAATCAGAATTTGGGAAGACATAACAAGAACTGGGGCAAAGAAGCCCTGGACCAACTCCAGTGGGGCAGTACCTGGGGGCAAAATGACCTAACCAACTGCTCTTATGTTAGATATCCTAATTTGTTAAACCTATAAAAATTGCAAAAATCCAACAATGGGTGTGCCCATGACCACTGGAACACCTGGAAGCTTCCAATTAAAGGTCTGCTTTTTATTTTACTATTTTACCACTGTTACAAGAGTTTCCTCTTTTGATTACAGGCAGCACAGTCAGAGCAGTAGGATCCAGCTGGGGTCACCTCCTAGGTCCTGTCACTGCTCTGAGCTCTGCAGTCCAGGGCACTGCTGTTCCCAGGGGCAGCACATGGTGGGGTGGGCTGTAACCCATGTGTTCTCCGTGTGTTACTTGAGTTATTTAGGGGCTCAGCTTTGTGTTTCCTCCAATCCAGCCCGTGTCTCCACTGGGGTGGAGCCTAGGACAGATATCACTGCCCAGACTTCCTCTGCCTTGGGTTACTGGGACTGGCTTCTCCTCCTCACTTTGTTTGTTTGTTTTCCATCTCCTTGTGTATTTTTAAGGCTGACTCCTCCTCTCACAAGGCCCCTGGCTGTCCTGGCAGCTGCAGGGACTTGCAGAAAGGCTGCTGGAGAGCACTGGCAGAAAACGAACACAGAATTTGTGACCAGGATGCAGCCCCATCCCGAGCGTCACTGAGATCTCACAGAGGAATGAGAGCATGGCAGCACCACCTGACCAGTCACAGCAGCTCTGATTCCAGATCTGCAGTGCTCCCAGCAGAGTTAGCAAATGAGTTGCAGACCGGGAACTATCTGCAAATAGTTTCCAATAATGAATTGAGGTGCGAAAGCTGCAATCTGCTCTGAGACAATCTGTAAACAGAGGGAAGGAAAATTCACCAGAATAAATTATTCATTTCAGATTACTCCTCTAACTCATGTCTTGACTTGAAAATCTCCAGGGCCTGCAGAGACTTCCGGGGATGCTCCTGAACCTTGAGCAGAACTGTGCTGGAGCAGGCACAGGGATGTGAGACAGGTCAGGGCATCCTATCAACACCCGGCCACTGACAGGGATCTGCTACCAAACATGGACCAGCTCCATGGGTTGTCCAGAGGCCCTGAAGGTAAATCTATTCCAGGCCAAAAATTGGACTCTTCCCCTTTTGCTGCTGCCATCAACAAAGAGGAAAAGGAGCCACCCTGGAGCAGGAAGCAAAGCAGAGATGGGATGGGGAATAAGGGA
This sequence comes from Sterrhoptilus dennistouni, assembly GCA_013397095.1. Taxonomy (NCBI): domain Eukaryota; kingdom Metazoa; phylum Chordata; class Aves; order Passeriformes; family Zosteropidae; genus Sterrhoptilus; species Sterrhoptilus dennistouni. Next base: position 613,235 of record VWZU01016195.1, on the reverse strand, counting down.
AGGAGAGGACACAGGCAGAGAGGAGCAGGGCAGGCTGGAGGAAAATCACAGCTTCAAGCTGGACCAGACTGTGTGGGACACACAGATGTGTCCACCATGGTGTGGCAGTCCTGGGTAAGGGCACTGCAGGGGCTGGGCACAGTGTGATGCACCAGGAACTGTGCCCAGGCACCCTCTGATACTTCCAAACAGCCTGAGGAGGAGAAATTGGCCCTGAGGAAGAAGGAGATCATCAAGAACAGCCTGAAAGTCCCTGGGGGCACAACAGGAGAACCCCCCTGGCCCCAGGCTAGGGGAGCCATGAGCAGGCTGTGCCTGAGGGATGTGAGCAACTCAGTGTGGCATTCCCTGTACAGCTCCCTGATGAGTCTGGGACTGGCAGGGTACTTGGCATGGCTTGGAGCTGGAGAAACTGGCTAAAGAGCAGAAAAACTGCACATGGAAAAGAGAAACATACGGAGCTGGAGGAAGGTGCAAGATGGGAAGCTGGGGTACAGCAGTGATTGTTTGTTCAGTTGTCTGTGAAGATTGGCTTGAGCTGTTCCTGGGCCCTCCTAGGTAGGATCTTCAGCTGGGACAGGCCAGGTTTAAGTGGTTTTGTCATTCTGCCCCATGGATCTCCAGGTGCCACAGTCTGGCTCCTTAGTTTTTAGCCCTTTTAGTCAGTGCCAAGTCTTCAACCTCACCATGGAAAGCAGGGGAGTGGACTGGAGCACACTGAGGCATTTCACAGAGAGGTGTGAGGCAATGTTGTCTTCTTTAGAGTTAACGAAGATTAACTAATTGTTAGAATTACACAAGTAAGTACAATTCTAGTGTGTGTTTTCCTGAAAATGTGACATGTGGGACTGCAGGGAAGGGCAAAGTTCACAGCAGAATCCTCCAGTACTGACCGTGCCAAACTGGGCAGAAGATTGGAGAACCAAAGTATTGCTCACACTCCAAGGAGGTTTTAGACTAAGCCCGACCCCAGACATCACCTGGAGAGAACCTGTGGCAAGCCAGACTTTTTCAAATCTTTTTTTTCTGCCCTGAAACTTGCTCTATATACAGGGGAGTGCAGGAACACTCAAACAGCTGAAATCTGGTGGATTTGTCTTTGATCCAGTTTGGCAATTATTGTCCCAAACTCCCATGATCCCAGAAAATGCCAGGGTTTGCCCTTCTGGATCTGCTGGTGTTAGAGCCCAGCTAACCCTGCTCACCAGCCACTGAATTACTGTGGGGGCATTATTGCTGCTCTGGACCACAGACAGAGGTTTTCCAGGGGATATGCTGGAACTTTCAAGGCTTTACAACAACTATTTCAGCTTTAGGAAATAATCCCAAGAAAATGCTGTCAGTGCTGTTCAACCAGCTCCTAATGAAGGCTTTAGAAATATCCCTGTCAAGGCCATGGCTTTGCTCTGCTGGCAAAGGGCAGGGGAACATTTGGGCACCCAATTCAGCAGGGGAAGTGGCAAATGAAAGTCATGGAATTGAGGATTTTGGTGAAAAAACACTGAGTACAGTGAGAAGGTGTGGTTTTGGCAGCAGCCTGAGCCTGGAAGAGTTCCTGGGATTAGGCCACCTCCTGGTGGCCCCTCCATTGTCCACCCTTGCACAGAGCAGTGCAGACCCTGCAGTGACAGCTGAGAACTGCTCCTGCAGAGTGTCCCCAGGAAAAGCGAAGTGCCCACGTAGCTTCCTAAAGCAAGTGGTTTTCAGGAAAAGACAGAAGGCTGCAGGAAAACAGAATGCAGCTCTGTGGGAAGGCTGCATGGAAATCAGCTCTTCTCATTGAAAACTTGACTCTCTGCAGAGCAGCTGCTGGTTCAGAGCCCTGGCAGCAGCACCAAGAGTTGGGAATCCAACGCCCACGTTGCCATGTCCTGCAGGACCAGCACTCCCAGGCTGTGCTGGCCAGTCCCTGAGGAGGGGATGGCTCAGGACACTCAGGCCATGCTGCTCCTGCAGAGGGAATGTCACAAATGTATGGAGCTGAGGTGCCACCAGGAGTGGCAAACCACAACTCCAGCAAACTCTTCCATATTCCTGGGCTGAAGGAACATCCATGAGGCTTCTGCTTGCCCTGGAGCTGCTGTTTGTGCCACCTCTTGGCTAAGGATGGAAAATGGGCAGCATAAGGATGCTGGTTTGGGGGTATTTGTGTTCCAGAGACCTCAAAGCCCTGAAGGGCACCTGAGGACTGCCCCCAGTGCAGGCTCAGGAGTGCAGGGAGCTGGTGCAGGTGTTACAGAGGTGCCTGGGCGTGAGCTGGAGGGGTTTCTGGCACTGCAGGTGCTGCTTGGACTGATGAGGCCGTGCTGCTGCCTCGCTGAGCAGTGTCCCTGCTCAGTGGGACCCCGAAGCCATCGGAGGGTGCTGGCACCAGGGCTGAGCTCAGGGGTGAGCTGGGCCAAACGGTGCAGGGCCAGCGCTGCCCATTCCTTCACAACGAAATAATCTCTGTTTCCTGGCTGTTTGCATTTAGCAGCAGATGAATAATCTGTCCTTGTTGATTGGACAGAGACACTTGGAACGGGGACAGGCAGCGCGTTCCACCTCGCCCGGCAGTCACAGGCACGGAGGGAGGGAAACATGGACACCACACCGCTAATTCCCAGCAACAACCCCGTAAATTTAGCAGAGCTGGCACAAGGCAAGCGACAAATGCAGCGAACAGGGATTGGAGGAGCGGCTTGGAGGAACTGCTGCCACCAGGCAGAGCAGCCCCCGGGCACTGAGCGTGGCTGGAGAGAGGGGTCAGGGGGGACAGGGCAGCCCCCGGGCCGGGCTGCTCGGAGCTGGGGGTGCCAGCCCACGGCCCCACAACCCCCGTGGGAGAGCTGCTTTCTCGCCGTCAGAAAATCAAAGCCATTTTCAGAAGGAGAACAGATTTTGGTTGGGAGGTGAGGGAAGCGGAGGGCCAAGAATAGAAGGGAACAGTGGGCGGAATTCTGACTCCCTGCTGCATTCAAAGTAAAGTACAGGACAAGTTTGAGGGAAGCAGCGGGGCAGCCCTGGGGGAGCTGGCAGGGACAGCGGAGCCTGGCAGGGCGCTGGGGCCGGCGCTGCTGCCCCGGGGGACACGGGAGGGCAGCGGGGCAGGGACAGCACCGCACTCATGTCGAGCAGGCCCCGAGGCAGCGGCTACAGCCCCCCAACGGGCATTTCAGGGGAGACAGGGGTTTTACAGCAGGGGATGATGCCGGGCGGCAGCGCTGATGTGGATTTTAAGAGCGACAGCGCCGAGCGTGAAACGAAGAGAAAGGGCTCAGGTCACCGAGCGCTGAGCGCTGCCCCAACACGGCATTTGGGGTGTCCGTGTGCACGGAGCCGCTCACCGCCCGGCTCCACGCCATCTGTGCGGCCACGGCGGGAGTTGCACTGGACCGGCCGGGAATGCGGGATCAGGGGAGGCAGGAGTTGCACTGGACCGGCCGGGAATGCGGGATCAGGGGAGGCAGGAGTTGCACTGGACCGGCCGGGAATGCGGGATCAGGGGAGGCAGGAGTTGCACTGGACCGGCCGGGAATGCGGGAATGCGGGAATTCGGGGTCAGGGAAGGCAGGAATTGCACGGGAGCCTCTGTGAGCTTGGGAAGACAGGCTGAGGAGAGGTCATCACTTTGTGCTCCACTGTCACCTCTGTCCCCTCCAGGGCAGCACTGCCGGGGCTTGGCACAGGGCTGCTGCCATGGGCTCTGCGTGTTGATCCGTGAGATTCTGAGAATACCAGGCAAAGCCAGCACAAGGCTGAGACTGCCGCAGGTGCCAGGCAAGACAGCCCTGAGCATTTCCATGCTGTAGGAACTTCAATTTTGGCTTCTTTTCTCCGAGAGGTTCCTGCAGGGCTGGAAGCTTTGCCCAGAGTCTGCTGGAAGTGAGAACCTTGGCTTTATTCACAGAATCCCAGAATCCCTGAGGCTGGAAAAGCCCTCCAAGGTCATTGATTCCAACCTGTTCCTGATCTCTGCCTTGTCCCCACCCAGAGCACTGAGTGCCACCTCCAGGCCTTCCTTGGACACCTCCAGGGATGGGCACTCCAAAGCTCCCTGGGCAGCCCCTGCCAAGACCTGAGCATCCTTTCCATGAGGAAATTCCTCCTGATGTCCAGCCTGACATTTTTGCTGAGTAGCTCTGGGGTTTGCAGATGGGGTGGAGGCAGAGGCAGTGTGGAAGATGTGCTGCTGCTCTGGGCATCCCGGGGAGGATGGACAGGGCTGGAAGGGACTTTTCCCTGGGGAATGGGGCCGTGGTGCTGAGGCCGTGTCCCAGCTGCATCTCTGTGTCAGGAGTGATGCTCAGGGAGCAGTGCAGGAACAAGGCAGGTATGGAGGAGACAACAACTGTCAGCCTCTGCAGATAGATGCTGGCATGGCAAGGACTGCAGGGATTCCTTATCCCTCCTCCTGAGGTTTTTCCAAGCCCAGAGCCCAGCTAATACCTCCCCATGCCTTTCTCACCTTTCACAGTCCTGCTCTTCCTTTCCTGCCACTTCCATTTTCCCCTGGGCTGCAGTCCTGAGGACAGGGAGCCAAGGAGAACCACGACACCATAAAGGATCCTGTCTGAGGCTCAACCCACCCAGCCTCAGCTCCTCATGTGCAGTTACTCACCTCAGAACAGGCAGAGGGCAGGAAAATGGGCCTAAGCAGGTGCCCAGATGTGTCTGGTCGCTCCCACCTGTGACTGTCTGAGTTCCCAGCAGAGCAGCAGGAGGAGCCCCTGGGAACTCCTCCATCTCTCACAGCTGTTGCAGGGACCATGCTGAGCTCTGCTCCAACAGGGCCTTGTGGAGATGGGCTGTGCCCTGGAAAGCTGCAGCCCGGGAAGCTCTTGCACCAGTGCCTGAGTGTGGAAAGACTTTTGTTGTCTGGGGCTGCTCTTCCTCCAGCTCCAGAGGGTTTGTGAATCACATGGACAACTTGATGTCACCCTAAAGCAAGAGAGAAGCCACCTCTGAAGGGCACCTTCCTGTGTGCGTGTGACAAAGTGCTCTGAAATATATAAAACATTTTCAGAGTGAGGAAGATCACTGAGAGCTTTACCAAAACTGACTTGAGAAGCTGTTTCAAAGCATTCCGAATGGAGCTTGCAAATATCTGGCTGTGTTTGCTGTTCCCTGGCAGGAGTGGGTGGTGGGTGCCTTCTGCAGCGCTGCCAAGGAGCTGCTGGGAATGTCTGAGCTCTACAAACCACCCTGGTGCAATGTCCCTGGGATGGCAGCAGTGTGTGTGTCACTGGAAAGGAAAGTTGGGCTCCAGGAGCACGGGGAATTCTTTAAGTCAGGTTGAGCATCCCTCCAGCCCTTCAGGTGATGGTGGAAGCACTCTTTCCACTGGATGGATGGAATAGTTGATGCTCATGGCTGGGTTGGCCCCTAGACCAGGATGGTGATGCACTGGAGAATAGAAAACTGGGAGGGAACCTCAACCTCCAGTTTCAGGAATTTGTGGCAGTGCCCTGGGGCTGTTCCCCTACCAGAGGGCTGGGAAAGACCCAGGAGGTTTTCCTGTTCAACCAGAGCTGAGCTGAGCACCTCTGAAGGAGGAGTGGGACTGGGGAAGTTCCCAAAGCTTATGGCAGCTCACTGTGTCCCCTTGCAGTCCTGCCCAGGTGTCCCAGCTGCAGCAGGTCCTGCAGTGAGCTCTGATCACTCGGGATTTTGGAGAGCCCTGCAGCGTGTCCAGAACATCTTCCAGCATGTTCCCCGCCCCACATGCAGCCTGCCAGCCTCAGGCTCCTGGCAAACACAGCTCCCCACTCACTCCTGATAACAACAGCCTTAAAAAAAAAAAGGAAAGAAAATGGATTTTCCCCTCTCCTTTTTCAGGAATTCTGGCAAGATGTCAAACTGCTCCGCTGCCACTCAGAGCGGAGAGCGTTGCCCAGCTCTTCCCCGTGCCCGTCTGCCAGGCCTGAAGCGATTGCAGAGCTTATTTTCGGCAGCTGAAGCGGCAGCAGGAGCGGGAGGGGAAGGCTGGGCTATCAGTCACCGGGAGATGCTGCTCACTCCCACGGAGGTGTTTACAGGAGGGGCGTGAGTGTGAGCTGGAGCCAGCTGTCATTAGCATTGCAGATCGGGCACTTGTTAGCAGAGTGCTTCGCCCCTGCTTTACAATTTGCTAATAATAAAACATTTGTTCCCGGCAAACAAACGCCCAGATTTATGTCTTGCTCACAAAGGACTCCAATAGATATATTGATACCTTGTGAACCTACGGCGGGGAGAGGGATTGAAAAGCTGCTGTTTACTTGACTCCATCCAGCTCCTGTATTGATGACTGGGAGGCATTTATTTCACCGAGGATGGAGCACTCAGAACTGCGAACTGTCTATTGCCAATAGTGCCATATTTAGGGTCATTATATCACCATAAAACAGCTTTATGGGGCCATGAATATCGGGGCATGTCGATACCCACCACTGCACCGTGGCTGTGCCTCCTGCCTGGCAGGGCTGGCAGGGCCCAGAAAACAGGGAAGAACAGCTTCCAGGGGAGAAATAGGCACAGGAAGAGCTCTTGGAGCTGCCCCGTGCCCTGCTGCTGAGCCCAGTGAAGAGAGCCGGTGTGCAGACGTGTGCTGGCCCTGGGGACCCCATTTCCCAGCACATGGAGCCAATGCAGGGATGCCGGTGCTCTGGGAATGGCTGGGGATGTGCCGGCACCAAACAATAAGGGCAGGAGCTCCAGTCCTCGTCCCCACCAATGGCTGCAGGGCCACGGTGAGGGCTGGAGGCTGCTGTGGGGCTGCCAGGCCAGCACAGGTGGGACCTGCCAGAGCAGCAGCCCCTGCTCTCCAGTTGGACAAGAACCTTTTCCTGGGGTCATTCTCCAGAGCTTCTCAGCCCCCAGGGCCAGCGCAGCACAGCACGGCGCCACGGAGCTCAGGTGTCCACAGGAGGAATTTCCTGGGGAAGAGGAGGGGCAGGCAGTCAGATCTGCTCTGTGGTGAGTAGGGACAGCACCCAGGGAAGGGCTGGAGCTGGGCCAGGGCAGGCTCAGGCTGGAGATCAGGAAAGGCTCTTCCCCCAGAGGGTGCTGGCACTGCCCAGGCTCCCCAGGGAATGGGCACAGCCCCGAGGCTGCCAGAGCTCCAGGAGCCTTTGGACAGCACTGCCAGGGGTGCCCAGGGTGGGATTGTTGGGGGATCTGGGCAGGGCCAGGGGTGGGACTGGATGATCCCTGTGGGTCCCTTCAGCTCAGGATATTCTGTGATTCTGTGATTCTTCTACAGGAGGAGTTCCAGCCCCAGGAAGGACAGACAAGCCCTGCTGGGACCCCCTGGAGGGGTTGTACTTCCCACAGCTAAAACCTTCCACAGCCCAAACGCCCCTGTGGGTCTGGGCTGTCCCTTCCCACCCCATTCCACATTCAACCACTGCATCCACCCCTAGGTGATCCCTCATTCCTGGTGATCCCTCAAGCCTGGAGTGAACTCTGCGGGTGCAGGAGGAAGCACAGCCCTGTAACCACTCCAGAACAGCCTCTCCCTGTCAGCTCCCATCCTCTCTTACATTTTAGCTGCTAAATAATGCACTAATGGAAAAGGAAACCTTAGCCAGGGCAGTCAGATTAAGATGCAGAGCAACCACAGCTTTTAGCTTTTATTTTCTGGCTCCAAATGCTGCATTTCTTAGCTTTATTTCTATGCATTTTGTCGTTGGTGGGTTTCTTTTGCAAGGGCTTTCCAAGAAAAGGAGACAGATTTTGACTGCAGCACTTGAACTTTGTTATCACTGTTCTCCTTGCAATAAATTTTGGCTTTGAGAGGAAGCTGCTGGATCTAAGAAATCACAAACAGAAGAAATAAAGCACATAAAAGACTGAGGTGCCTTCAGCTTTTAAGAAGACTCTGTTAAGGTGCTCTAACTCTTGGGTTGTATTTTAGTCTGTCTTTCTGCTCACTGCTATATTCACCTTTGAGGGGGAGTGGCCTTTCTCTTTACAACCTGAGAGGGTTTTATTCTGACTATTAAATTAGTAATTAGCACCTCATTTAGATGGGATCTCCAGTGCCCAGACAGTATTGATTTGTCAGGGATGGAAAGATGGAGCCTCTTTCACTGCGGTTTTGGGCACAGAGTCAAGGGGGCTTCTCAGCTATTTAAAGGTGTATTTCCCGTGCAGAGAACAGACAAGATGGGACAGGGGACAGGGAGGTTTTGTCACTGCAGGTGTCTCATCCCTGCACTGTTCTGCCCAAATCCCACCTGGCAAAGTGCCCCTGGGCAGGACGCAGGAGCTGGAGGCTCCCCAAGGCTCCAGAGGACACCCCATTCCCAGCAAGGCACAGTCACCCATGTCCTGCTCTTCCAGTCCCCACAGACAGACCATTCTCAGAACCCTTGAGATGTAAAAAACCTTTCCCGCAAGGCTGTGCTGCCTAGGAGGGACTCCAGGCTCAGGGCTCACCTCAGCTGGGCCAGCAGTTGCCAAAGCCACCTGTGTGTTTTAGCAAGAGCTTGTGATTCCTCTGGAGAGTTCTCAGCTGGGTCTGAAGAGAGAAATGAGTGTAGGAACTTGGCCAAGGAAAGCCAGGGCAGTGGTGGAATCCCCATCCCTGGAAATGGGGAAAGAATGAGAAGTGGCAACTGGGGACATGGTTTAGTGACCAAAGTGGGATTCCATTGAAGGTTGGACTTGATCTTGGAGGCCTTTTCCAAGTTAATGATTCCATGGATGTAGGGAAGGAGACTCACTGATGCTTTGTTTGTCATATTCATTCCCCTTTCACCTGAAGTTTAAACCAGAGCATAATTCAGCACCATCCAGAGTTGAGTCCAATCCCAAGCATTCAGCAAATGTTTCATTGGAAGCAAGCATTGATGAACTGGTGAAGCATCACTGAGGAATCCTGGCAAACTCAGGGGAAGATGTGCCAGAGACCGGGGCAAAGGCAGGAGGTCACAGAGCTCCACATGAGCGTCTGCAAAGCAGCACAGGAGAGCTCCTGTCACAGAGACCAGGGAATGGGCATGGCCCCGAGGCTGCCAGAGCTCCAGGAGCCTTTGGACAGCACTGCCAGGGATGACCAGGGTGAGATTGTTGGGGTGTCTGGGCAGGGACAGGGGCTGGATTAATGATCCCTGGTGTTCCCTTGAGCTCAGGATATTGTGCGATTCTGTGAATTCCTTTTGGAGTCAGGTTACATAATCACACAATCACAGAATGTCTTTCCTGGAAGGACCCACCAGGATCATCCAGCCCAGCCCCTGGCCATGCACAGACATCCCATAATCCCCCCCTGGGCATCCCAGGAAGTGCTCCTGGGGCTCTGGCAGCCTCGTGCCCATTCTCTGGGGAGCCTGGGCAATGCCCAGCACCCTCTGGGGGGAAGAGCCCCAAGGCATCTGGGGCATACCTGGAGTCCAAGCTCACGGGAGGGGACCCATGGAAATGCTGGAGGCTCAGCAGAAGGCTCTGCTGGAGTTTAAATGCAGGCAGGAGGATGCTCTGAACTCCAGGGCTGCCCAGCCTGGCAGGAGCAGCACCACAGCCTGCACAGCTGTGCAGGGGATTAGCAGCTCATTGAGGCTTTGTCCACAGCTGTGCAGCACAAGGGCAAACATATGTAAAGAAAAAGCCTTTACAAATAATCCTAATCTAATCTGGGGCTGCAGACTCTCTGCATTTACCCACAATCACACATCACAACAGGCAGGCGGTGTGTTCCAGGGCTCCGTGCTGTTCACGGGCTGGCTTGGGGGCTGTCCAGTGCCACAGCCACATCCTCTGGGGTCACAGGAACTGGCCATTGTCACACCGGGCATCTGCCTCTCATCTGCAGCATCACCCACCCCTGGCACTGCCCAAGAGCGGCTTAGTAAGGATCCAGACAGCACAAATTTACAAGATGCCATCTCGAGATAAAGCCTGGAGACATTTAAGGGATTATGGGACTTAATTTATCTGCAACAGCCGATGATCTTTCCATGGCAGAGCAGTTCCCTTGGTGCAGTGGAGTGCAGGGAGGTGAGAAACTGCTCTGGACTCTGCAGGTGTGTGGGGTTTTTAACTTTACAGCATCACAGAAATTTTAGATGGGGAGGGGACCTTAAAGCCCATCCAGTGCCACCCCCTACCCACACCTCCCACTATCCCAGGGTGCTCCAAGCCCCAATGTCCAACCTGGCCTTGGACACTGCCAGGGATCCAGGGACAGCCACAGCTGCTCTGTGCCAGGGCCTCATAGCCCTTCTCCCATCAGAGGATTCCCATTCCCATAGCTCCCAGCAGGGGAGGGTCTCTGCTCCCCACACTGACTGAAGCCTTCTGTCACACCTGGATGTAGAAGTGTGTTATAACAATACCTGCTGCTATTACTATGCACCAGCACTGGGTCAGAAATCTGGATTTTCCATTCTGCCCCTCAAGGACACCTTGTGAGCCTGGATTCCCAGCTGGGAAATCATCCTGCTTTTCCCTGCTGGGCTCCTGCACTTTGCCAGGTCTCAGCCCTGCCCTACCTGTCCGTCCTGTACCCTGAATCTGACCAGCTGGGACATCCTGAGCAGGAGGAGGGGAGGGGTCAGCTGGCTCTGGGAATGAACAGCCCATGGGGGTCGCCCAGGGCACACAGCAGGAACAGGGTGGGTTGGGGGCAGTTCCAGGCACTGGAGCCAAGGGATGTCACCTGCAGCTCACCTAAAACTTTTGGGACAGGTTGGTGTGGAGAGCAAGGATTGAAACCCTGGAGACCTGACCATCAGATGGCCTAAAGGCAGGGGACAAGGGACACAGAGCCCTGGCTTTGGGCCCTTGGACAGCAGCAGGGAGCTGCAGGAAGAGTCAAGGCCAGGGAACACTGGAGTGACCAGCAGCATTGTTTGTCAGACATGGACAGGAGGGGCCTGGGCAGCCCAGGGGACACCTGGCAGGGCTGGGAGCAGTGGCCAGTCTGGAGTGGACACCAGGAGCTCTGGGGTGTGACCTCTGCTGTTCTCCTGGGAGACCCAAACCCCAGTGCTGGTGCTGCAAGTGCTGGGAGGGTTTTCCCTGGCACTGGGTTGAGCTGGGGCTGTCATGGGGTGCTCACTGGGCAATCCATGGGAGGAAAGCACTGATTGCACCACCCCGGGTGCCTCCCAGGAGTTCACAGAGTTGTGGGCAAACTGTGCCACTGGAAACTCACTGAAAATCCATGAATCACAGAAAAAAAAAAAAAAAAACCCACCGATTTTTTGTGTTTCAAGCTAATTAACCCAAAATCAATTGAACCAAATTTGCAAACACAGACCCAGTCCCCATCTCCTGCCCTTGGGGGCTGCTGGGATGCAAAAGAAGGAGCAAGGAGTTCCCTGGCAAGGGGGGGCTGAGCAGCAGCCAGGATGGGCTCCAAGCAGGAGGCTTTTACGGTCTGGCCTTGGCATCCCAGATGGACTCAGGACCTCCCCAGGCTCCCACAAGAAGCTGGTCCCCAGCTGGTGCGTGGTGCTCACAGGCTGCTCATTTCCTGCTCAGGGCCCCTGGCTGCTGCCATCAGCAGAGTCAACAGGAGTCCTACAAATAGTTCAAACAGCTTGGAGTTAAATTTGTGGCTACTGGGAAGTGGGTTTATCTTTAGCAGGGCTCAGGAGCAGGGGAGGAAGGAGGGAAAGAGGTCAGAAGAAAAAACGTCTGTAAAATTCAAGGACATTTGGGGAAATCTCTGAAAAAAATATGATTATTTTTAGTCAAAAATTTTAATCAAAAATGAGGACTTTTTAAAAAAATAGTTTTTGAACTCTCAGGTTGCCTGGGCTTTCACAGGAGAAACAGAAAATCCTGGCAGTGCTGTCCAAAGGCTCCTGGAGCTCTGGCAGTCTCGGGGCTGTGCCCATTCCCTGGGGAGCCTGGGCAGTGCCAGCACCCTCTGGGGGAAGAGCCTTTCCTGATCTCCAGCCTGAGCCTGCCCTGGCCCAGCTCCAGCCCTTCCCTGGGTGCTGTCCCTACTCACCACAGAGCAGAGATTGGAGCTGCCCTTGGGAGGAGCTATCCCTGCTTGGGGACAGCTGTCAGTGAGTGTGGGGACATGGCCTGATGTGCAATCCAGGCTGTGGGGGCACAGGTGGAATGAACCCTGCTGAGAAGAGCGTGGGGTGTCTGGGGAGGATGAATCAGGCCGAGGTCAGTGGAACAAATTGGCTGATACCTGATCCCCTTAAGGACAGAAGGAAGGTCCCAGGGGCACCAGGGGCAGAACAGTGGGACACTGGCCATGGCTGAGGACTCGTGTCAGACACTGCCATGGCACAAGATCAGAGGTGGGGTCTGGAGGCCACACAGTTGTCAGGCTGAGTTGGGTGTTGGTCATGGACCTAGAAAGAGAAGGATGGAGCTGGAGGTTCTCTGGCCTAGTCACCTACAATGTGATATTCTATGAATCTACGTCAAATTGCTGCTTTAAAGCCAAGGAATTTTTTCCCAAATAAATCCCTCCGGTGTCTCTGGCATTGGCCTTTTCCTCCTGGATGTGTTGAGTGCTCGCAGACATTTTTCTAGGATCCCAGAATCCCTGAGGCTGGAAAAGCCCTCCCAGCCTGTTGAGTCCAAGCTGTTCCTGATCACCACCTTGTCCCCAGCACAGAGCCCTGAACGCCACCTCTAGGCCTTCCTTGGGCACCTTCAGGGATGGGGACCCCAAACCTCCCTGGGCAGCCCCTTCCAGGGCCTGACCACCCTTTCCACGAGGAAATTCCTGCAGATGTCCACCCTGAGCCTCCCCTGGCCCAGCCTGAGGCCGTTCCCTCTCCTCCTGTCCCTGTTCCCTGGGAGCAGAGCCCGACCCCCCTGGCTGTCCCCTCCTGTCAGGGAGTTGTGCAGAGCCACAAGGTCCCCCCTGAGCCTCCTTTTCTCCAGGCTCAGCCTCTTTTACCACCTCCCTTAGCTGCTCCTGGGGCTCCAGCCCCTATTTTGTAATGTGGAGTTTGTGGAAATCCAGGCACAGCCCAGAACCTGGGGCTGAACTTTCCTCAGCTGAGCTCTGGCTTCACTACATGAATTATCTCCCAGTGGCTCTGCAGGTCTGCAGTGACACAAACCAGGAATGTTTGGGCCATTCAGATCAGTTCCTGGAGGGTTTCCATGGGATATCTGGTCCTCGACAGAAAATCTTTGTAAATACACCAGCCTGGAGTGGGTGAATGAAGCAGTTAAGGACATTGAAAATAAATGTCAAGAAATTGCAAAGAGAGTCGCCTGCTCATTATTTTTATCAGTCCTTGCTGAAAGAGTGCAGCTCTAGGTAGAACATGAGGGTGCCGTGAGAAGGTTTAAATGTCACACCTTTTTTCCTTAATTCACCCCAGGCAAAGGCAGCTGCCCCTTACCAGCTCTGCTAAAGAAGGACACATAGGAGTGGCCACCCAGAGCCCTGCCCAACATGCTCAGCCTTCCCTGGGCATTTATCACACAGGCAGCCCTGCCTGCTACAAGCTGGTCCAGCCACTGCTGCTCTGCTGGGAGCACCAAGGCAGAGCTCTGCTCCTGGGGGAACACACGGGCACTGGGAGCACCTGTGCAATTATCACAAGCAGTGGTGGGGCAGGAGGGGCAGGGCTGCAATCAGTGGGATATGTCTGGACTGGGGAAACAGCAGGGAAGAGCATCTCATGGGCACAAGTCCTGCAGCACACAGGGCCTGGCTCCTACAGTCCCCAGTGACCAGCTCCTGCAGCTCCCAGTGCTCAGCTTCTACAATGCCCAGTGCCCAGTACCTGCAAAGCCCATTTCCCAGCTCCTGCAGTGCCCAGTCCCTGCAAAGCCCATTTCCCAGATCCTGCAGTGCCCAGTACCTGCAAAGCCCATTTCCCAGATCCTGCAGTGCCCAGTACCTGCAAAGCCCAGTGCCCAGTCCCTGCAGCTCCCGGTACCCAGTTCCCACAATTCCAAGTGCCCAGTTCCTGCGGTGTCCCATTCCTGCAGTGCCCCAGTTCCTACAGCTCCCAGTGCCCAGTTCCTGTAGTGCCCAGTTCCTGACAGCTGAATGGGGCATTGGAAATGATGTGGTGCCCTTTTTCTCTAAGCATAACAAGGCCTTTCTCAGCTTTGTGAACAGCCGGGCAGGGAGGAGGGAACTTGGGTGTGCAGGGAAAGGGGGATCAAGAGCTGAGTGTCACAAAATCAGTCATGGAGTGGTTTGGGTTGGAAGGGACCTTAAAGCCTGTCCAGTGCCACTCCTGCCATGGGCAGGGACATCTTCCACTGTCCCAGGTTACTCCAAGCCCCAGTGTCCAACCTGGCCTTGGGCACTGCCAGGGATCCAGGGGCAGCCACAGCTGCTCTGGGCACCCTGTGCCAGGCCTGCCCACCCTGCTCATCACCCTGCCCTGGCCCCAGCAGCTCCTGTTCTCTCTGCCACCCTGCAAGCTCCTTGTATCCTTCACCTGTCTGATCTCCATCCTTCAGGTATCCCAAGGTCATGTTTGCCCCTGGATTGTCTGGACACATTGATTCCTAGAGGAGTTGGAATGGAAAATTTCTCTTCTCCTGGAGGGGTTGCAGGACTGGCATGGCAGGCCTGAGGTCTGTGTGCTGTGTAGAAATTCCAGACAGGTCTGTTTATTCCTCTCTATGCAGCCAGGCTGGGAGAGCTGGGGGTGTTCTGGGAGACCCCAGAGGCCGTTCCAGTACCCAAAGGCTGCAGAGCTGAGGAAGGGCCTGGAGCATCTCCATGCCCAGGAGAGGCTGAGGGAGCTGGGGCTGCTCAGCCTGGAGAGGAGCCCCAGGGAGAGGGGCTCTCGGTGTCCCTGGGTGTCCCCATGTGTCCCTGAGTGTCCCTGGGTGTCCCCATGTCTGTCCCTGTGTCAGGGAGGGCAGAGCAGCCCCAGGCTCTGCTCCAGGCCCAGCAATGGCCCCAGAGCCACGGGCAGGGCCTGAGCCCAGGAATTGCCCTGCACAGGAGGCAGAACTTGTGCCCTGGGCAGTGGCCAGGCCTGAGCAGAGCCCAGAGAGGCTGTGGGGTCTCCTCCCTGGGGCTATTGCAGAGCTGTGTGCACACAGTGCTGTGCCCTGCTCTGGGATGGCCCTGCTGGAGCACCCAGGTGGCACCAGGTGACTCCCAGAGATCCTTTCCCACCTGGGCCCTCCCGTCATCCGGAGTGGCTGGAGCTGTGAAGTGGCTGCTGTGTCTGCTCTGGTTCCTGCTGGATCCCACATGGGACCATTCCTCACACACTTCACTGCTCCCAGCAGTGCACCCAGGATTTCCTCCCTGCCCTTCCAAGCAGAAATTGTGTCTCTTGGGGATGACAGCAGGGGAGAAGCCAAGGACGTGTTTCCTGTTAATCCAGCTCCTTCTCTTGGAGCAGCAGAGACTCGGGGCAGCTTGCATCCCTGGATGGAGCCTGGAAGTGGGAAAATGTTCTGTGGGCAGAAGAACTCCCAGTGTCTTTTTTTCCAGCAGAAAACAACAACAACCACAGCTCCGCTGCCTCCTGACACTGTCAGTGCTCACTTGCTTTGAGGCCTCTGTCTGATTTCATGGCTGGGGAGATTCCTTGGCAGTGCCCCCTGTGTCCACACTGGTGGGACCCTGAGCAGGACCCACCACAGCTGAGAAATCATCTGGCACCCACCAGCAGGAGCATGGCCTGGTCAGCTCCAGAGGAATCCAGACTGGTTCTCAGCACCCAGAGCCTGATGCCACCAGGACACTGATGGCCATGGTTATTTTAGCAGGCACTTCTGGAAGAGGTGAAACTGGGCCAGCAGCCAGCCTGGCAGGGCTGCAGGGACCTGTCAAGGTGGGCAGAGCCCTCTGTGCCCTGGAGAGGGTGGGATATGTTCCCCCTCCCTGTGCTGGGTTTGTGGGGTGCAGATAATCCCGAGTCAGCAAGGGAGACAAGGCCCCGTTCCCAGTGCTCCCTGATCCTTTCAGCCCCCTGGGGCCTCCCTGGGACACCCTGCAGGTGGAATGCCCCATGTCCATCCCCACCAGGGACTGGGATGAGCTGATAAACCCCTGGTGAGCTCTTAGGGAAGTTACCCCCATTAGGTCTCAGGGTCACGTCCCACTGTGTAGGGGCAGGGTTGGACACCAGTGCCAGCACAGAGCTCTTGGGATCTCCCTGAGCCCAATGGAGGGCTGACAGCTCTGCTCCCTGATCTCATCCTCCCCCTCAGGCCCTACTGGGACACCCTGTGCACGTGGAGTGTCCTGGCTCCATCCCCACCAAGGCCAGGGCAGAGCTGGGGAGCTCCCTCTGCCTGTCTCAGCTCGGCTCAGGCTGCCATCCTGACTCCTCTCACAGCAATGATTCCACCAGGGATGGAGCCCAGCTGCAGCCTTTGTCCATGGATGACCTGGGATTGGCTCAGCTGGTCAGGGCATGGTGCTGATAACCCTCTGTGGGTTCCATCCCCACATGGGCCACCCACAGTTGGACTCGATGGTGCTTTTGGTCCCTTCCAACTCAGAGCATTCTGTGAGTCTGTGAAAATCATCTCAAACCTCCCCCTCTGAACACACATTCCCTTTCCAAGCTGCCCAATTGCCCATCTGTGCCTGGTTGGAGGAGGTTGCTGCCACACTGTTCCCCTCCAGCACTGACTGGGACATGCTGGGACCAGCTGCTGGGCCAGGATCATTCCCAGGCTCGGCTGCCAGACGGTCACGGCTGAACATTTAATCAAGCACTGGCATCCTGTGCCCGGCCAGAGCTGCTGATAGCACTCAAGGAGATGGAAATGTAACATTTGAATGAATGGCCCTTTAATTACGCTGTCGCTGCCCTGCTCTTTCTGTGCCCGCTGCAGAAAGCCCAGGGAATGTTAATGGAGCAGCTCCCAGCCCACACCTGCTGCTGCCTGCCTGCACGGAGCAGGAATTAAGCAATTAAGGCAAAGAAGGTGAGTCCTGGTCTGCAACTCCAGTGAAATGCTCCCTTCCAGGACTGGGGACCCTCTCAGAGCACCTGTCCTTGGTGGAAATCCAGTTTAAGCTCATGGATCCATGCAAAAGCCCAGCAGGAGAGGCTGTGTCTTAGTCAGGCTAATGCAGCATTTGAACTGCACAATGAGCCCAGTTCTTCCAGGGATTTCATCTAAGCACACGCTTGGCCTGACCTTTTTTTTTTTTTTTTTTTTTTTTTTTTTGTGGGGGGAGCTCATTCTACTCAGAGAGAACCACCATGAGAGCAGAATACAAAGGCTTTAAAAAAACTCCCAAAGCCAAACGTTTCTAAGCCTTCTTTGTAATCCTCAGCTGGGAAGCAAACTGGCTGTCCCCTGGCCAGCTGAGCTGTCCCTGGGAGCCCTGGAGGGGACATGGCACACACCTCTCCTTGCTGCAACTCTGCTCCTTCGGGAGAACACCAGCACCTACAGGGGCTCCAGGAGAGCTGGAGAGGGACTGCAGACAAGGGGTGGAGGGACAGGACACAGGGAATGGCTTCCCACTGCCAGAGGGCAGGGCTGGATGGGATATTGGGCAGGAATT
>VWZU01016195.1:579619-595794 GCA_013397095.1 Sterrhoptilus dennistouni | reverse complement strand
CCTTCCCTTCCCTTCCCTTCCCTTCCCTTCCCTTCCCTTCCCTTCCCTTTCCCCTGTGGACAATCCTGGGCACTGTGGAAAGAAAAAATAAAATATCTACCTGAGACATACCTGTGCTTTACTAAAAATGTCTTTGTTTAATGCCAGGGAGAAGCGGGCTCAGGGAGAGAACCTTTGCTGTGCAGCTGCATTCAGCCTGAGAGAAATCTGGGGATACAGCTCCATGTGTCCAAAAATTGTGTGATATTTGTCATGCAAATAGGGAAAACAACTTAAAACCTTCACAAGTGTGGAAACCAGGAGCTGTGGCCTAGAAAACATCTCCTGCTGGGATAAGGAATTCACTCACAGTCACCCATGGCTTTCCAAAGCAGGGGTGCTGTTAGAAATGCTGGAGAGGGTTGGTCAAAGAGCAGGGAGCAGGATCTCCTCCCTCAGGAAGGAACAAGTTCCTGCAGCCAGTCTGCTTGGCCTGAGGGATTGTCCCTTTTGGAGGCACTGAATTTTCTCTCTCAGCTCCTTTGAAGTTTCTCTGCCTTCTGCACAGCTGCTCCTTCTCTCCTGAGCTATTCAGTCCCTAAATCATGGAATTGTGAGGTCCTGGAATACTTTGGGTTGGAAGGACCTTAAAGCTCATCCAGTTCCACCCCTGCCATGGGCAGGGACACCTTCCACTATCCCAGGCTGCTCCAAACCCCAGTATCCAACCTGGCCCAGAACAGCTGACGGTGGCAAATGCTGAGTTGTTGTCATAGAATAATAGAAAGGCTTTGGTTGCCAGGGGCCTCAGGATGTCTCTCCTTCCCTCTTCAGCTCTGAGCAGGGCTAACTCTAAACCTGGACCAGGCTTCTCAGTTTTGGTTTAGAAAATTTCCAGGGATTGAGATTTTCCCCACCTCTCAGGTCCTGAAAGTGAAAAATGTTTCCCTGGAAATTTTCCCAGATGCAGCTCATGCCCATTCTCTGTTAAACCTCATTATGCACCCCTGAGAAGAGTTTGGCTCCATCCTCTCCACAGCCCCTTTTAGGTGTCTGTTTTTAGAGCATTTGCATATCATCCAAGCCAGTCTAGTATGAATCCTGCCCCTCACTCCAGCTGAGTATTCTTCACAGGGCTCAGCCTCCCAATTCTGTCCTGTAATCCAGGAATTAAAACTGAAAACAGGATCAGTCTCAGGCCAGCCCTGTGTGAACAGCCCTCCTGCTTGGACAGTTTTGGAGGAGCTCTCTGGGAACATCCTTCACCTGCTTGCAACCCCATCCTCTCAAGAAATCTGGATCTGTTTCCCTGCTTTGCTCAGGGAACATCCTCCTGTGCTCTGTTAACAGCCTTAAAGTCAAGAGATTTCACATCTATTGCTTCTCTTTATCCACTGGGCTGGTTACAGTCCAAAAAAGTCTCTGATTTGCAATGATTTGTTTCTGACAAGTCCCAACTGGTTGTTTTCCGTCACGCAGAGGTCTGATGTGCTGTAACTGCAGGCTTTGCCCTGGTTCTGTCCCTGGTACCAGCACCGGGCTGTGGCAGTGAGTTTGTCCCCTCCTGCTTCCCCCAGCTGCTCTCCCAGCCCTGCCCACTGCCCCCAGGCTCTGCAAGGTCATCTTTGTTCAGGGCTGGCAGCATCTACTGCAGGATCTCCAGGCCCTGGCACCTCCACATCCTTCTCCAGAGGGAGTGTGAGCAGGCTGTGCTTCCAGCTGCTCCTTCAGCCCCTCCTCCAGATATGGCTGTGGCAGGAGGCTCCCTGCAGCTCTTGGGGGTCTCCTTCGAGCTCTTGCACCTTCCAGAGAAGTGACAGTGGTCTGACAGTGCTGGTGTCTGGCTGCTGAGCACCCGAAATATGTCCTGCTTTGTCCCACAGACTGAGATGGGTTGGGTTCCTCGAGGGATTCCTGACTTGATCCCCTCTGGTACCAAGAGCTGTTCTCCTGGAAACTCCTCTCCAAGTCCAGGGTCCTGCGAGTCTTTGTCAATGGGAACAGATGGAAAGAGGGCATTGACTGAGCCTCCTCTGCATCCCTGTCACTCCATGATCTGTCCCATTCCCAGTCCCTTGGTTATCCCTGCCCTTTTCCTGGTCATGTCTGTCCTCCCTTGGAGCCTTCAGTTCAAGGTGAGCTTTGGCTTTCGCAACATCTCACCTGCACCCTGGGACCCTTCTGCATCCCACCTTTCCCAGCCCTTCCCCCTCCTGTGAGTGTCCTCCCATGCTGGAGCTCAGGCAGGAGCTCCCTCTTCTGCCAAGCTGAACTTCTGACTTCCCTGGAAGCTGGAAAGGATCATTCTCCTGCTGGGGCAACTCTCCGGGATCACCTGCCAGGTTTCCTGAGCTCCTTTGCCCTTCAGAGCTCCCACCCATGGGCTCCCACCTACCACTTCCCCCAAAAATGAGAGGTGCTTCCCAGGCCTTCCCTGTCCTGTGGTCACTGCCTGGGGGACATCTCCAGAATATCCAACGTCAGTGGGAAGCTCCAGACCTCCTGTGCCACAGCTCAGGGGAGCAGAGCTGTGTCCATCCTGCACAGGAGAGAACTGAGCAGCACCAGCTTCCTCCTCCTGCTCCTCAGGCTTTACTCAGGGCTGGCTGAAATCATCCCTCATGGGCTCTGGTCCTGTTTTGGGCACAGAGGTTTGTTCAGGACTGGCTGAAACCTCCCCTCACGGGCTCTGGTCCTGTTTTGGGCACAGAGGTTTGTTCAGGACTGGCTGAAACCTCCCCTCACGGGCTCTGGTCCTGTTTTGGGCACAGAGGTTTGTTCAGGACTGGCTGAAACCTCCCCTCACGGGCTCTGGTCCTGTTTTGGGCGCAGAGGTTCTGCAGCACTTTGCTAACCCAGCCCAGCAGAGCAAGGCCATTACTCCCAGGCTGCCTGAAGCCACCAAGTCCCACAATTGTCCAGGCTCAGCCAATCTTCATCCACAAGTCCTTCTAGCCCCATCTCCTGCGGTCCCACCTCCTTTTCCACACAGACCTTAGGCTTTTTTTTTTCTCTTTAACTCTCCCCAAAGGCTGTGTCACTCTTGTGTTGCTCCTTCCTGCAAGTGCCCCCGTGCGCCCCCACTCCTCCCTGTGCCAAATCAGGCTCTCAGCTGGCATTTGCCTCCCCCTGGGTGCCACCAACACCCCCAGCCTCAGGAGGGGCTGCAGCAGCCACAGCCCACTGGTGCAAACCTTTTTAATGACAGACCCCCCCCAACTAAGGAGGGAACAGCCAACAGAGGCACTGAGCTGGAGAAACCCCTGATGGTACCAGGAGGAAACAGAAGTGACAAATTCGACTTGATCAAAGAAACAAAACTGAGACAGCAGACGGATAAATAGAGATAAAAAGAGTGGTAGATGGACAGAGGGACAGATACATTATATTGTACATATCTAATATATCTAATTCTATAGATCTAGATTTACATCTATAATCCATATATCTAATCTCCCACGCATCCCATTGAACGACTGCATGGGATGTGTGGGAGAGGAGGGAGAAGCACCAAAACCCACTTAACTAAATAAATAAAAGACAATGAGAAATGACTGACCAAAAAACTTGCAGATGGGAACAACAACAACAACAACCACCACCAACGATGATTTAAAAAAAGCTGCTGGCTCCAAAACAGTTCCAAAAATACACACTAGCCAGATATAAAGCACAAATTGTTTGCCCTTGCCCTGTGCCAGTGCACCCCTGTGGTGTCCCCTCAGTTTCCACACCCAAAGATCAGCCAGCTTTGCAGGGAATTCTGAATTTAGGGACAGGAATAGGGAAGGGTCACACGGGTCTGTGATGTGCAGGGTGAAATGCCAGCATGGAGATGCAAATCAGCCCTACCAGGTCAAAATCCAGTGCATTGAATCCTGATTTTTTTTATCCCAGCTGAGACCTACCCAACAAATTGTGTGTGGGGCAAGCAGCTCTTGCCCCATGGACTGGGCTCACCAGAGTGGTTGTGCTGGACAAGATCCCTCCTCATTTTCTTGATCATCTGCAAAATCAGAATGTGGAGGGAAAGGATTTTCTCCCTCCAATGAATTAATTTATTCCTTGAATGTAATTATTTTCTGTATAATAAATGCTGGGATAACAAATGAGGATAGAGGATGATGAGGAGCATTGGAGGGAGCTGGGAAAGGGGCTGAGCCTGGAGAAAAGGAGGCTCAGGGGGGACCTTGTGGCTCTGCACAACTCCCTGACAGGAGGGGACAGCCGGGGGTGTCGGGCTCCGCTCCCAGGGAACAGGGACAGGAGGAGAGGGAACAGCCTCAGGCTGGGCCAGGGGAGGCTCAGGTTGGATATTGGGAACATTCCTTCATGGAAAGGGTGGTCAGGCCCTGGCACAGGTGGCCAGAGAGGTGTTGGATCCTCATCCCTGGGAGTGTGGATGTGGCACTGGGGGCTGTGGCCTGGTGGCTTTGGAGGACCCTGGGCGCTGGGTTCATGGCTGGGCTCAAAGATCTGAGAGGGCATTTCCAACCTTAATTATTCTATGACTCTTTGTTCATACATAATCAGATTTATGTTGTGGATTGATGTATTTCTGTATTACATACACAGGTGCCTCTGGGGCCTCTCAGACTGTGAACTGAGCTGTGCTATAAATTGCCAAGTTTTTTATGCTCAGCATTGATATGTAAAACCTTTACCTGTCCCTTCATCTCACGGTGAGGAGCTCTGCCTGCTCTCTGCCCTGCTGGGCCCAGGGCTTCACCCCTGCACACACACCTGGTTCAGATGCCACCCTGCAGGAGTCTGTCAGTGGGGAGGGGCTGCCCAGGACTCACCCCCAGCCAAAAGGAGCAAGGTTTAGGGAGTTTATAACTCCTACTTTTCCAGCCAGGAGTCCCAAGCCCAAGTGCTGGGCTCTGGAGAGCTGCCTCCCTCACAGTGGGCTGACAGGAGCCTTGGAATCCAGCCAGGCTGGTGTCAGGGCTTTCTTCTCCCAGGGGGACATGCTGCCGGGTGGGAATCTGCATTATCCATTCTGACAGCATGGCACAGCAAAACAGGAATAAAACTGACTTTAATCCATCAAAGCACCATCAAACCCTGGCTGTGCAGTTTGTCAGGGATACAAAACAGGAAACAAATATGTGCACAAATGTTGACATTTACCAAAGATCCTTTTCTTTAAGGTCTGTGCTCTGGGGACTGCGGAGAGGTCCTGGAGCTGATCCAGGCTGAGATGAGTCAGAGCTGTTCCCACATGGCTGCAGAGTCCTGGGCTGGACAGCAGCCCTGAAACCTGGCTGGACACCCCCTGAATCCTGGGGAAAGCAGGAATCTCCAGGGACACCACTGCCTCTCTCCTCTCCCGGGCCTGTTTTTTTGTGGAGTACAAACAAAGAGAACTGACACTGGGAGGAGTCAGCACACACACATTTAATGCTGAAGGGTGCTGGGACTTCAGAGAATCCCAAGATGATTTGGGTGGAAAGGGACCTTAAAGCCTATCCAGCCTCACCCCTGCCATGGCAGGGATAACCTGGCCTTGGACACTGCCAGGGATCCAGGGGCAGCCACAGCTGGTCTGGCTATGCTGTTCATCTCATTTTCCTCAGCTTTCAGGAAAAAAAAATCATTTCTCTTCTGGAGCTTCTTAGCAAATCTGTCTGATGGGGGCTGAAGAGAAGCACAAGATTGAATCCCATCCCTTGGGGTGGTGCACTTGGAAAGAGATCAGAGCTGGACACAACAGTGTCATAAGGACAAAGAGAACAGCAGTGCAGCCAGTCCTGCTCTGCTCCTTTGGGGAAATAGAGGGTTCCCAGCAGCACTGCTGGCTAGGTGAGGAGGTGAACTGTCAGTGGAAAAAGGGCAAAGGGTAAGTGAGAATGTGCTGTTACTTGCTGGGCAAATGTTTGAATCTGCTGAAATTCATCAAGCTTTGGATATTGCCCGATCCCTGGAAGTGTCCAAGGCCAGGCTGGACGGGGCTTGGAGCAGCCTGGGATAGTGGGAGGTGTTCCTGCTCATGGCAGGGGTGACACTGGATGAGCTTTAAGGTCCCTTCCAACCCAACCCATTCCATGGTGTGGGATTGTTTGGGTGCTCCCAAGCATTACCCAGCCCTACATCACAGCCAAGCCCAGCAGATGTTGGCTTTGCCATCTCAGGCAGAGAAGTCACCTCCCTCTCTGCAAGGGCACCTGTGGCAGCAGCAGCCAGGTGGGACCAGGCAGCTCCTCCTGACCTCCCCATGAGAGCCTCAAACCCTGCTCAGCCCGTGGGTGCAGGAATGCTCAGGTGCTCAGGAATGCAGGAACTCTCCCATGGTGGGGAGGTCATCCTGGGATTTGCTCAGGAGCAGAATCCTCCTGTGCCACAGGCAGGATCACCAAGCCCAGAGGTGAAGCATTTGCAGGTGAAGGGATTCATTAATTTCCAAGTCCTCAGTTTTCTCAGGAGCATCCTCATCCCCACCCCCATCCCTGTCCCCAGCCCCAGCCCTCTTTTCCCAGCTGGAGAAAGCTGCCCAGGGCTGGCAGCTCTGATGATTCAGCCCTCAGAGAGCTGTTCTCTCACAGCCCCAGCTGCAAGAGTCAGGGGATTACACGGGACACTTGGTCCCGAATGAAAATCATATCAGAGCCAAGCTTGTGACTGCAGAGAAAAGCTGGAAACACAATTCCTGACATCCAAGAAGAAAAAAAAAATAGAAGGCAAATAAACAGCACCTGAGTTTATTAATTTTTAAAATCTCATTATTTTTGGACAGCATTATGTTGTCAGAGACCTGAGTCAAGTGTTTGGAGTTGATGAGGGAGCTCTGCATTCACTGCAAGCAGGGAATGAGCAGCACACGGGCTCGTCTCGAAGGCACTGCTGCTGTCTCCATTCCCTGACGCTGTTCCTTCAGTGGAGCTGGGAATGTTCCCTGGTCAGGGTGATGGCAGGCTTGGTCTCCACGAAGGAGAGGTAGAAGGAGGTGGATCAAGAAGTGCAGCACGCTCACACCCTCACCTCAGCATCCCCGTGCTGAAAAGTGAACTCCATGTGAGTGTGCAGTCCCTGAGCCACCCCAGCCATTGGGATGTCCCCCCACAAGAACACTTGCCAAGAGCTTGACAGCTCCATGGCCCCCAGCTCTGGGTGAAGTGGAAAATGGAAAGATGGAATTGTTGGCCCTTAGCTGGGCTGTGCTGGGCCCCAGCTGCCCCTCCAGCTGCACCTCGTGGGTCGGGACAAGCTGGCAAAGCTGGGCGGCCCCACTCGGCAGGGCAGAGCATGGCAGGACACAGGGACACAGGTGGGATCCCCCTCCTGCCCCTCTCCTGTCTGCAGGGCTGCTGCCAGCTCTGTTTGTCACCAGCACTGTGGAAAAGGCCCCAAGCAGCCCAAGGAAGAGCTGTGCAGACAAAACTGAGCCTCTGGAAATGCAGGAGAAGAGCAGGAGCCTCCCTTCACTCACCTCACCCAGAGCACCCTGGACCTCAATGTCCCCATGGGAGGACATCCCAATGACTGGGATGGCTCTGGGGTTAACACACTGACAGGAAATGAATTTATTTTGCACATCCATGTCCTGGGTGAAGCTCCTGCCCTGGTTTGAAGAGGAAGATGAGGGCTCTTTCCACCAGGAGCTGCTCACAGGTGGGTTTTTGTTGGAAGGGATTATCCAGAACACAAGCCACTTGCTTTATCAGGCAGCCTTTTAAATGTGCCAGAGTGGGGGAAAGCTCTTCAGGGAGGAGTGAAAATGAGCTGGAGGATGAGGAGCATGAGTTTAGAGTGAGTGTAATTTGAGCAGCAAGCCAATATTGATTTAGGCTGGATGGCGCTTGGAGCAACCTGGGCACGTGGGAAGTGTCCCTGCCCAGAGCAGGGGAGGGGAACAAGATGGGCTTTAAGGGCCTTTCCAACCCAAACCATCCTACAATTCTCTGATTTATGGGTGATTTCTGAATGAGAAATGTGGGGAAAACAGGGGAAGGCCCCCAGTTCCCAGCTGCCCCTGTGTGCTCAGCTCTGGTGTAGCCAAGAGAAGGCAGATCCCTGCCTGCCACTGCTGCGCTGCTTGGGAAAATGGGCTGGCAGCTCCCTGTCCCACTCTGGTGCTGATCACACCCATCCTGTGCCTGCAGGAAACCCAAGGGTCCCACAGCACCTGCAGTGCCAGGGAAACAGGCCCTGTGCATGACCCTGTGTGAAAGCACCACCTGTGGCAGGAACTGAGCAGCCAGGCTGGGATGACGTCTGTGTGTGTGTCCCTGATGCCTCTGTGTGTGTTTGTGTGTGTCCTTAATGTCTGTGTGTGTGTCCCTGATGTGTCTGTGTGTGTGTCCCTGATGTGTCTGTGTGTGCCCCTGATGTCCCTGTGAAGCTTCCAAACTTTATCCAGTTTAGAAAGAGGCATAAAAGAATAACCCTGGCGTGTCCCAAAGGGAGACAGAAGAGACTCCACCCTGAACATCAAATTCCTCCCCCAGCAAAGGGCTGAGGACACTGGTGACCCTCTGTGACTCCCTCACCTCTCTGTGACCCCCTCATCTCTGACTCTCCCACCTCTCTGTGATTCCCTCCCACCCCCCTCTGACCCTCCCCTCTCTCTCTGTGACTCCCCCCACCCCTCTGTGACTCTGCCTGAGGGACCTGGGCACTCCAGGCCAGGTCTGAGTCCCCAGAGCCCCACAGGGACATTGTGGGGGTGAACACAGTGCCAGAAGAGGGGACACACTTGGGAAGATTTTGTGTGACAGTTTTGACTGTCCCCCTAACACGGAGTTCTGCATCGCGTGACCTCGACTCCTAGACTGCCAAATATTAAGTGGACTTTTCTCCATGTGGTGTTTTCCCTTTCTCCCATGATGAACTTTAAGCAAGAGCAGCCTGGAGGAGGCAGGCATACCCTGAGCCCTGGGAAAGGGTGGAGTTATTGCCTTGGGTCTGTTCTCCCTGCTAGGACCCAGCCCTGCCACCTCCTGAGCTGTCCTGGGTGCTGCCTCTCCAGTTTCCCCCTTGGAATTCTCCATCCCTGGGATGTTTGCATCCCCATTCCGGCTGTATTGGCAATTCCAGCATCCTGGCAGTGGCTGATGAGGCAGAACTGCCAGAACAGCCCCAGCCTGAGCAGGCTCTGCTGGGAGAGTGGCTCTGATCCACATCTGCTGACGGAGCCTGGCAGCTCACAGGTGGCTTTAGAGTCTTTGGGATTGGTCTCAACCAGTGCTGGGATTGAGCTTCTCTGTGTCATTTCAGACTCCCACATCTGGAAGTGAACTGCTCTGGACTAGACAGGAAGCCCTTTGCCTTGAGTCCAGAGCATCCAGACCTGTGCTGGGATGCGTCAGCCACCAGGAGTGTGGCTGGTGGGCTCAGGCTGCCCCAGGACTCCCCTCCATCCCCCCCAGGAACTCCCATGTCTCTCCCTGGACTTGGCAGCAGCTTCCACTAGCTCTGCTCTGCACAATTTACCAGCTGGGAAAACTCCCTGGGCACAGCCCTTGCCCCTTCCCCACTGGAACCCCAGCAGGAGCTGGGAGCAGGCTCAGCCCAAGCGTTTTGCAGCTCCAGCTTGAGTCCTGCCTGTGCCTTCCTGCTTTTTCTGGGATAACTTGGCTCGGAGTGAATGCTCTGTGTCCTGTGGCTGGGCTGGCAGCAGAGCCCGGGCTGCAGCTGGCAGGGAAGGGAAGGGAAGCTGCTGGCTCAGGACTGTAAGGTCATGAATGAAGCTCTGTTTTCCTTGAAACATCCCGAGGCTGCTGATTGTGGAGCAGGGAAGGGCCAGTGTTTGCAGGGGTCAGGGCTGGGTGTGTGTGAACTCCCTGGGGGTCCTGCTGAAAGTGCTTGGAAACACTTCCCAGCGGGAACCCCAGCTCCCCTGAAACTCTGGGGAGGATGAGAACACTCCTCTTGGAGTATCCCTGTGCCCCATTCCACTTCCCATCATGGTCTTTTGGGAAGGTTCCCACTACTGGGGTGACTGAGGCTGTGACGGGGCTGTGGTTCAGTGTGTGAAGTACAAAACAGGCTGGGAAGATTTTCTCATGGTTCCCATCTTGCTCCCACTGATTCATGCCAGTATTTTCAGCCTTCTTACCCTTCCCAGAGCTGGGCAGTGCTCCCAGCACAGCTTCTCCTGCTCAGTGCTGGGAGAGGAGAGAGGCAGAACATCCCTGCAGCGAGACCAGGATTTGGGCTCTATTGGGGGATGTCTGGAGATGTCCAGACCCCTCAGATGCCTGGTTTTGGCAGAGGAGGAGTCTGTCTACTGCAACTCCCAGGAAATTCCCCCCCAGAGATTGTTCCCCTGCCCTGGGGCCAGGCTGGGTTTGGTGGGACAGCCTGGCAAAGCCTGGCCCAAGGGGTTAAACCCTGCTGGATGTCTGACCTTCACTTCCTCCCACCACAGTGATCCACAAGGGTAAACCCATGAGGACAAGGCATCCTTCTAGAGCCATTATTTCATGTCCATCCCTTCTCCAGGCACCAAGCACCTTCCCCCCTGTCCCCAGGTCTTGGCAGCTCAGAGCTCTGCTTGCACCCACAGCCCCCACCCCGCCCCACCAGGTAACTGGAACCCCTCCCCTGCTGCAGAGTTTGGGCCTTGTCTCACCATCCTGCAGCATCCTGCCATGTCTGTTTGTCCTGCCAGCACCCACCTGGATCTGGCTCCCTCCTCACCAGGACTCAGACCTGGCTGTACTCTGACAGCCCCTGGCACCATTCCATGGGCTCTCCAAGGGAAGGACAGTGCTTGGACCCATCAGGAACTGCCTGCTCCTCGTGTCCCAGGCAGGAGGATGATGATCCATGTGGAAGTCCCCAGCACCTGAGGGTTGGGGATTATTTACACAACACCAACAGTGCAGGAGCGAGGCTCCTCTCATGTCCTGTGGCTCATGATGGATTCTCTGTGGGAGGGACCTGAGCCATTTGAGGGGGGTACATGGGACAGCACATGTTCTCCCACAGGTCCTGAGCCAGGAACTCAGGGATTGGCAGTGTGGGAGCAGGAAAATTTCCTTCCAGCACAGAGGAGTTGTTAATAATCTGGATGAGGGTCTTTGTGCTGTGTCAGGTGGTTGAACAGGACCATGGGCAGAGCAGGAATTGGCAAAGTGCTGGATGAGGCTCCTTGTTTGACAGGACTGGAGCCTGTCCCCAGCGCAGAGGGTGCTGCCAGTTTGGCACACGTGGGAAGGTGGAGGCTGGGAACTGTCATTGCAGCCACTCAAACACAGAGTGGGACTGAGCAGTGCTCATGAACCCACAGCGCTTGGAGGGCTCCAGACAGGTTTGTGCATCCTGTTCCCCACCAAGGGCACCTGAGTGTCAGAGCAGGGCACAAAGGGAGGGACATGTCAGTGCCAGTCCCCCCAGTGGCACAGACTGAGGGAACCTCATCCCTGCTGTCCCAGGCACCCTCCATCCCCTGGCCATGAGCACTGGGCTCTTCTGGCTCGGCACCTGTACCTCACCCCCACAGCCTTCCCAGTGCCCTGAACACCTGAGCACCTGCAGCTCGTCCATCCTGGAGCATGGCCTGGCTTTCCAAGGCACCGACAACGAGGGAATCCCATTGCCCAGTGTGGCCTTCTGCCTGTGCAGCTTTGTCAAGAAAGAAAGAATAAATAGAAGTTTTCTGGGCTGGGGAATTGAGCTGGTGTAAAACTGGTCTGAGTTCACTGTCCCAGTGTGCCCCAAGCCCTAGTGTCATCAGTGAAGGGATGCCACCAGCCTGGAACACACAGGTGGGGAAGCCTCCTGAGGCAGGTGGCACCATCTCTGCTGGGCTGGGCCTTGGCCAAGAAGGGGCTGTCCTGGAGCCACTGGGGCTGGGTCTGCAGGACACAGGGGAAGCTTCTGGCAGCTCCTCACAGCAGCCACTTCTGTGACAGCCCTGGTCCCAAAACCTGGCCATGCAAACCCAAAACACCCCCTCAGAAACCCCACATTGCTCACTAACCTGCCAGCTAGGGATTATTATTATTGTTGTTGTTGTTGTTGTTGTTATTGTTGTTGTTATCTTCAGTTTTCCTTATCAATTCCTACCTTTCCTTGCTGAACTTCATGCCAGTAACCATGAATTTTCCCTGTCTCCATTCTGTCCATGTGACATTTTTATTTTAACAGTTCCTTCGCTTTACTACTAAGCCAGTGCAGACTTTCAGGCAAAATCATCTTTCTTTGGGGTGAAATTCTGATCTAATCATCCCTCATGAAAGAACTTCATGTCTTCATTCACTTTTTTTTAATTCCAATTTCCCTCCAAATTAATTCCAGTGCTAATTTTGTCCAGCTTTGGGAAATGAGTCTGTTTTAAGCACGGTGTGAGTGTGTTACAGGCGTGAATTAGTGGGGACTGCTCTCTCTTTGCCTATATTAAAGATAATCAGGTCATGATCATGGCTCCCTAGGCAACCACTAACTTCCAGCACAGTGATTAATTAATCTTTATCCATCATAACGAGGTCCAAAATAAATTACCCTGTATTGGGTGCAGTACCTTTGCTGTTAGATAATGACCATCTCTAATGTGCAATAACGCTAACGAGGTTTGACTCCTGCCTCGGCGGGGCTGGGATTTCTCTCTGTGCTTCAGGTGGGGGCTGCATCTGCTCCTCCCCCTGCTGCAGCTGCCTGGAGGAAATCCCAGCCTGTTCCCAATAGGAGGAGGAAGGGACGAGGCAGATCTTTCCCAGGCAGTGGGGACTGCAGAGGGGTCCCATGTACCTTTGGTATGCCAGGCCTGCCAAGGTGGGATCCCAGACCTGCTTCTTCCTAGAGCTTTGCCTAGATTTTCCAAGTCTCTGGTCCGTATTTTCCTGACACTAATGGCCAGGAGAGAGATGACATCTGATGTGGGGAATGCTGATGTTCTCATTGCTGAGGAAAGGGGTAATAGAGCTGCTGGCAGAGAGCAAAGATCCAGAGACCTCCAAGAGGAACTGGAGCAGGGTGCCCAGAGCAGCTGTGGCTGCCCTGCATCCCTGGGAGTGTCCAGGGCCAGGTTGGACAGGGCTTGGAGCAGCCTGGGACAGTGGAAGATGTCCCTGCCTGTGGCAGGGGGTGGCACTGGATGAGCTTTCAGATCTCTTCCCACCCAAACCATTCCATGATTCCGTGATTTTGTGATTCTATGAAGAGCAGACAGCAGTCCAGCTTGATAAATCAGAATCCTCTTGGCTGGTTTAATCCTTCCCATGCCCTCTCCAGGGTTCCTGCTTCCCCCAGACTTCTCCTTATGGATTAACTGGGATCGGAGGGTACAAAGAAGACCATGTCACATCCCAGAGTGGGACTTGTGGGGCTCCCAGCACGAGAAGTCTTGGGATGTTTATTCCCAGGGCAATGAGCACAGTCAGTCAGGAAAAAACTGGGAAATCCTTGAAGACAGAAGGTGCTGCTGATCTCCTCTGTACCTGCAGGGATCTGTGCATTGTCCTTAGAGGAGATAAAGGCCTGGTCCTTATAAGGGGATTGTATTCATTATTTTTCTTCCTTCACATCCTTCAGGAAGGAAAGCAATGCCATGGAGCCTGGGATGGACCTGAACTCTAGGTGCTTGGATGTATTGCAAAAATAATCTGCATTTCTAGGCCCTGGGATCACCATGTTTGTCCCAGGTCAGGGCATGGACCATTGACATGGGAGTTGTGAATCAATGGAGGACAATCCAAGATGTCTTCCTGAAGGCTGTGCCTTCTCCTTGGACTCCTCCCTGGTAAGCACTGGAGAGGCTACAGGGAAAAATGTTTTGCAATCATTACTTAGAGCAGGGTTGAGAGCTGAGGCTGCCTCTTGGCCTCAGGGGTCCCAAAATCTTGGGTCAGGAGTTCTACTGCTTTCCTTTCCTCACTGGTTATCCATCCTCCAGGAAAATTCATGCACCAGAGACACCAGCCCAGCCTGTGGCACTCCAAGGGACCATGGGCAGGGATGCTCACACAGCCTGATTTCCAGGGACAACCATCCACCTGTCCTGGCAGCCAGGCCACCAGGCCAGGGCAGACATGGCAGGAACAACAACCTGGGGGACACAGGGATGAGGCTTTGTCTGTCTGGGGCTGCTCTGGGAGGAAGGGGAAGGACTTAGTTCAAAGTTTGTGGAATGCAGCTCTCTGGGAGCTCAGAGATTCCCAGGTGGGAATTCCCAGGAGTTCCCAGTCCCAGGTAACTTCATCTGGTGGTCATGCATCTCCCACCATTTCCAATGGCTCTTGGCCCTTTTCCAGTTCTGTCCCCCTCCTCTTTCCTGTCCCATTCTGTCCCACCTTCCCTCTCTGCCACAGCCCTGCCACATTTCCCCAGCTCCCTTGGCTGCTGAAATCCTTCCCATGCCCTCTCCATACCTTTGCTTCCCACATACTTCTCCTGGTGGATTAACTGGGATCTGAGCATCTCTGGGTACAGAGGAGACACTGTCACATCCCAGAGTGGCAGTTGTGGAATTCTCTTGGCAATGAGCACCAGGGAGAGCCAATGTCAGATTTAATGAGGAATTTGGGGAGGAGGGAAGGGAATTTGGAGTCTATTAAGCCTTCCCTTGTAACAGCATCTCCTACTCACTTGTCTTTGGCCACAGAAACTCTTAATAGAGCAGGGCCCCTTTTCTGAAGGCTCTGTGACATTATTACAGAAAATAATAACTGAGCTTTTGGGGCAAGGGGAATAAATCAATGCAATGATACCAGGGTGAGGTGCTGTCACTGCTGGAATTTGATTCTGCTTTCTATGAGGCAAAACAAGGCTCAAATCACGTCAACAGGGCCCAAAAGAGCAGCAAAGCAGAAAATCTGTCTCTGGTGAGAGATCAAATGGCAAGTCAGTGTTGGAGGAACAGCTTCAGTACATCCAGTGACCTGTTCTTGGGGACCTGGCAAAGGGACACCTCCCAGGAACCCCTTAACCCTTCCAGAGCCTCATCCATATCCCAAAGGATGCAAAACCAAAGAAGTGAGAGGAGCTGTACAAGGCTCTGTTCCCGTCATCTTCAAGCCTTGGTTCAGCTGTGCAGGGTGAGCACTGAACTCCTCACTCCTGCCAAGGCTCCTCAGGAGCTCAGTGATGAAAGGGTGGATTCCTCGTGCCAGTAGTGCAAGGTCAAAGAGCAGGGATAAAGTCTCACAGCCCATGATTGAGGGATCATTTTGTTACATCTCTTTTTAGAATCACAGAATGTCCTGAACTGGAAGGGACCCACAGGGATCATCCACCAGCCCCTGTCCCTGCCCAGACCCCCCAACAATCCCACCCTGGGCATCCCTGGCAGTGCTGTCCAAAGGCTCCTGGAGCTCTGGCAGCCTCGGGGCCGTGCCCAGTTCCTGGGGAGCCTGGGCAGTGCCAGCACCCTCTGGGGGAATCTCCTTTCCCTGATATCCCACCTAAGGACCCTGAAATCATCCAACTGCCAAGTCAGCTGTTCATTTGTTTCCTGTTTGGCTTTCTTGGTTTGCTCTCTGTGCACTCAGAGGAGAGCTCTGTTAGACTTTGGAGAGCCCAGGTCTTCTCACAACCTCCCTTTCCCAGGAAAATCCTGAGGGATTGCTGTAAACCCATAGAGAGAAGCTGAACTTGGGGTCAAGGGATGCTCCACACTGGATGCCTGGCTGAGAGTGACATTCACTGCATTGCAAAGCCCTTGAATATTAAGGAATATCAGGATTGAAATATCCTGTGTCCATTCTTCCCCTCACCTGTAAGTGTTTCCATGAGCACTTGGAACTCTCTTCCAAGGCAGAGGGTGTAAGGTTCAGCTCATCCAGAGTCTGGACAGAGCTTCCTTCTACCAGGAGTGTCCCAGCACTGATCATTCCATGAAGAACACTCTCTAGCCCAATCAGAGCCTGGTTTTAGCAGGACCAGCACCCAGTGGACACTGGTATTGTTGGCAGTATAGGAAATTGGCTGGGAGAGCCCAGGGATGGCTCCTCCAGGACAGGCTCTGGGCACATTTCTGAGTCTGCAACAGTTGAACACAAATTGAATTTTAATGAATAAAAGAAAGCCGGGAGGAGGAGGCAGTGGGGAAGAGGGAAGGGCTGGGAGCTCTGGGAGTACAGTCTGAGGAGTGACCACACAGCTCTCCCTGGTGCCCACCCCTGGGTAAGGAATCCCACGGGAATGGGCATGGGAGGAGTTCTGCTGTCAGCCTTGCCCCAGGATCGTCTCCATTCTACGTTCTTCTTTTCCACACCTGCCCTGCTGCCCAGGGCAAACACCAGCCTCTCCTCTCC
>VWZU01016195.1:550585-579417 GCA_013397095.1 Sterrhoptilus dennistouni | reverse complement strand
TCTCCTCTCCTCTCCTCTCCTCTCCTCTCCTCGTGTCAGTGGGGAGCAAGGATGCTCCTGGGAGCAGCTCAGCTGCATTTCTTCAGACATCTCTGATAGCAGAGGCCTCCCTGAGCCCTGGAAGTGCCAATTTCTCTCTGTCAGCTGCAGACAGCCAAGACATTGAGCTCTGGGGATCAGGAGAAGATGGGATGCATCTACTCACACAGAGCTCTGTTTGGACAGATAAAACCCAAGCAATTGTTTCCACTTTTACACATGCCAGGCTCTGGAGGCAAATCTGGGGAGACTTGAGCAATAGGAGTTGTTTGATCTCCTGGAAGGTGCCGGTTTCAAAGCCAACAGTTTGTGCAGGGTTACACACCAAGGGGACAAGGAGCAGGAGCAGAATTGTCCTTCTCCAGCAGCAGCAGAGCTGCAGCAGCCTCAGCAGAAAGCTGAACACACACTCTAAAATCAGGGTTTGTGTGCTGAACACTCTTTCATCAGGTTTTGGGCTGACTGTGCGCAGGATTGCTGGAGGTTTCCCATTCTACTTCTCCCACTGGAGGTGGGTTTGGAAGAGCCTTCCTCCTCGGGTTAATTGGCAAAACGAGACAGAATCTGTGGTGAGGACAAACATCTAGACTCCAGTGCCAGTCCTGGGGCATCTCTGAGCTCCAGGGCCCCCTCCAGGATGTGCCTGTGCTGGGAGCTGCTGCTGGAGCAGGGGGATGGGAGAGCAGCCCTTCCCCAAGGATTGAGCTGCCCTGCTCAGAGGATGAGTTCAGTTACTTCCCATCATTGGAGCCTCTCTAATGAAACCTCCTCTCCCTGTCTGAGGTAATCTGCCTTTGATCAAACCCTCTTCTCCTCTGATGAGAACACAGAGCAGTAATCAAGGAGCTAATCTGAGCCAGAGCAGCTCCCAGACCCATCATCCCCCTCATCCGGCGGCTGCCTCACTTCCCTCTCCTCCCTGGTCTGTGCCAGGAATCCTCCTGGACTCTGCCCCTGGATCCTGCCCCTGGATCCTGACCCTGGGTTCTGCCCCTGGATTCTGCCCCTGGATCCTTTCCCTTGGATCCTGCCCCTGGATCCTTCCCCTGGATCCTGCCCCTGGATCCTTTCCCTTGGATCCTGCCCTTGGATCCTTTCCCTTGGATCCTGGCCCTGGATCCTTCCCCTGGATCCTGCCCCTGGATCCTTTCCCTGGATCCTGCTCCAGCCCCACCTGGCAGAGCCCTGCAGGGCCCTGGGCTCCCAAAACAGGGAGCAGAGGGTGGCTGCCCACACCTTTCCTTGAGTGACCTCTCTCCAAACACCAATGGGGCTTTTAAACTCGAAATCCAGCTTTGTTGGAATGTAAACTTGAATAACCACATTTCTGGGAAAGGAAGAACTCAGTGATCAGGCCAGATGGAATAGAAATAAAAAAGCTTGTAAAGAACTCCTTTCTTCCCCTTGTGTCCCCATGGCTGAGTCTTTACCCCCGGTTTGCTTTAGTCAGTGGTTCTCTGAGCTGTAACAGATTCTTTCTTATCCTCATCTTGTCCCTGGCACATCTTTCCCATTCTGTCACCTCACCCAAACCCTCGTCCCAGCTGGGAAAATGCCGTCCCACTGCATGGAAAATGCACTGTGCAGGATCAGGATCAGGAGGGTGACTTGGGAAAAACAAGATGCAGCCTGGCTGCTCTGTTGCTGATAGGAATTACAGCTGAGACAGGAATCTCCTTTGCTTTTCCATCCTTCCTCCCTCAATGGAGGGACAGAAGCAATTTTGTGGGAATAAACCTGGGAACACACCACAAAGCCCTGCCCCTAACTTGCTCCTTGCATTACATGAGTTGTGATCCAGACATGATGCCCAGCCCATGGGGGTTTATCTATCCCTCCCTGGTGTGGGTTCTTGGCTTGGCAGAGCTCCTCACAAACACTGTGCAGCACTTCAGGTGATGAATGAGCTGCTTTGCTCCCAGCGTGATCCACATGCACTCGTTATCCCACGTGCTCCCCTCCTCGGGTGAGCACTTCCCACTGAAGAGGCAGAGCTGTGGGACTTGAAAATGCAAATTCAGGCCTGAACATCCAAGGAGAAACATGGAAGCAAACACTCCAAAGGCTGCAAGGCTCCTCACACAGAGAAAGAGGCACCTGAGCCTCCTCGAGCACCTGGGCCAGGGATTTTGCTCTGCTCAGCAAGAGCTGCAGCCCTGGGAGCAGCACTGGCCTCACACAGAGTGCCAAGAGCTGGTTTGCTAAAAATGGAACATCTTCACCCATTTCCAGAAGTGGAGAATCCAGGAGTGCATCCCAGGGCTGCATTCCCGAGCAATGAAGCTCAGTTTCACAGCAGGCACAGAGTTGTGCCCCCCTGGCTCCAAAGCTTCTGGGTGTTGCAGTGCTGAGCTCTGGGATAAGGTGGAATTTCCACCAGAGCCTCTGTCCTTGTTTTCTGCACGTTGGAAGAGCTCCATGTCTGTCCCACAAGGGTGGGAACACAACTCCCTCCTCCAGCAGCAGCAAATAAGAAAAGTGGCCAATGTCTCTCCTGCATTTGGGGGTAATTCTTCAGCCTCCTGCTCTTCCCAATGGGGGCCTCATCCTGCTTTCTTCTTCCTCACAAGTGTGGGGCCAGAAGGAGCATCCCTGGTGTCCCACAGGCGTTCTGAATTTCCTTTGGGGAGATCAGCCTGCACCCCACATCCCCCTGGCACAGCCTCTCCTCTGTCATTATTCCTGCTGGCCCTCAGGTGGGCACAGCCACAGGATCCTGGGCTCTGCTGGAGCTGTGCTGTGACCTTGTCACAGGATCCAGGCTGGCAGGTCAGCCTGGGGGTGCTGAGTGTGACAGTCACAGCAAAACATCTGCAAATGCAGCCTTGCAGCAGCACCTGGGTCCTGCTGGGGCTCTGCAGGGCTGCTCAGCTCTGGGATGTTGGGAATGTTGGGCAAAGAATGATGGGCAACACCTGGAAGATCTGATTGGTGATCCAGTTGAAAACATCCCTGCTCACTGCAGGGGTTGGACCAGGTGGCCTTTAAAGATCTTTTCCAACCCAAACTATTCCATGAAAGCTTGGAACATCTCACTGCTAAATTCAGGGATTAAACCCACTCTGTGGATTTAACCTTTGTAGTATTTATTTTGTTCTCTTCTTACCTAGGGGAAATTTCTCCCAGGGATCTTTTCCCAGCCCAGTGCTGCCAGTTATCTCTTATTGATCTGAAACAGAAACATGACAATAAAAGAGATAATTTCTGGTAAAATCCACAGAGCAGGAAATGAACTGCTGCACACCACCAGCGAATCCTGGCAGCTGAGTCAGAGCCCTGTGCCTGGGGACTCTGTCACCATGGTGGGGTGGGGGTGGAGTGGCACAAAGCAGAGCTGCCCTGGCAGTCCAGTAGGTGTGGGAAAAGCCTCATGGCCCTGGGGCACCTGCAGAGCTGGTCACCAATTCTGCAGGTGCTTGATTCAAAACATGCTGGGCTCAGAAAAGTCACTGACTCACAGAATCAAAATAATCGCAGAACCACACAATGGTTTGGGTGGAAGGATGTTAAAGCTCATCCAGTGCCACTCCTGGCATGGACAGGGACACCTTCCACTATCCCAGGCTGCTCCAAGCCCCGTTCAACCTGGCCTTGGACACTGCCAGTGGGACACTTCCCTTCCCTTCTGCACAGGGGCCAGAAATACTTCCAGAGAAAATGACATTCATGGCTTCAGGGCTTCCTTGGAGCTTGTTAATCTCCTCTCTTAAATAAACCAAAAAGAGTGGCCAAAGTTTGGAGTGTCTCTCTCCAGCCCTCCCCAGCCCAGCTGCTCAGGTGTGGGGCTGCCTGGGGCCATGCTTTTCTTGCCCAGCCCCTCATCACTGTCACCCTGGGAAGAATGGGGACAATTCCTCATGGACACTCTATTTCCAACAAGGGAAATCCCTGGCAAGTTCAGTAATGTGTTTTACACCAAGAAGGGGCCATGGAGCCTCAGTCCATCCCAGGAAACCTGAGTGCTGGGGCAGGGGATGTGGGAATTGTTCTGAAAGAATCAGAATTCTGCACAAATGCCCAGAACCTACCAGATAGTTTGTGTCATTCCCTGCCTGGATGCAGGGAGCAGGTGAAGAATTCCCTGGCTTGTGCTCCCTCAGGACAGAGCAGCTCTGCTGGGCAGGGTGGCAGCACCTCCAGGGCCCTGCCCACAGCCTGGGAGTAAAGCCCATGTGGAGCTCATAAAT
This sequence comes from Sterrhoptilus dennistouni, assembly GCA_013397095.1. NCBI lineage: Eukaryota > Metazoa > Chordata > Aves > Passeriformes > Zosteropidae > Sterrhoptilus > Sterrhoptilus dennistouni. Next base: position 575,191 of record VWZU01016195.1, on the reverse strand, counting down.
CAAAGGTTTTCTTACAGAGAGAAAGAGAAAGAGCCGAGCTGAGATTGCAGCCACATCCCAGAGGGATTTCAGCTTTTCCCTGAAGGGGAGGCAGAGCCTGGCTCTTCCTCCTCTGTCCTCACACAGGAGTTGTGGCAGGTATTGGCATTGCCCTGTGATGCTGGGGACATCCCTTCTGAAGCTTTCCAGAGGCTTGGACCCCTCCAGGCTCTTCAGGGCACACTTGAGAGCTTCATCTCTGGGGCACAAGTGCCCTGTGGCACCACCTGCACATGGAAGCATTTGGGGTGGAATCAGGGCACATGGAACTGCCACAGAATAAATCTCTGGAGCAATAATGAGGGCAAAAAAACTGCTTTGGGAGCTTTGACAAAAGGAGTCCAGTGGGATCTTATCCAGGCCTGTATTCCCGGGGCAGCCACCTGAGCATCTCCTTTGCAAGGATGCCAAGGACACAGCACAGGCTGATCCATCCTCTGCCCCTCAGGGCTGTGAGAGCAAACCCAGGAGATTCCCTCATCCCTGCACAGCCCCAGTTTTGGAGAGAGGCTGAAGTGGGAGCACAGGGAGGTGCTGACACTGGAGAAAGGCCTGGGTTTGCTGGATCTTGTGTTGGGAGCCACAAAAAACTCCAAAAATAAATATTTCTCCAGAGAGGCCTGGATGCAGGGAGTGCTTTAAAATGCAAAACTCCTGGAGCAAAATGCTGCCAACTTCAGAATGCAGCTCAGAACTGGGTGCTGAGGGGTTCCAAAGGGATCTCACCTGCACACACACCTGCATTTATCAACTGTGGTTGAAAAAAGAAGGAAAAGCCCATCCCAACCTCACTTTCCACCAAACCCATTGCCAGAGGAGTGCTGTACTGACTGCAGTTCCATGGGGGGAGTTTCCTGGTGGATCCTGAAAGGTGAGGAAGGCAAAGGTGTGGCCGATGGTGGAGCCACAACTGTGGAGTTATGAGAGCAAATCTAATAGTGGAAATGTCTCTGCCAAGGATTGGAGCTTTTGCAATAATGCCGCATGTTTGATTTGGAGGGACCATCCCAGAAATCATAGGGAAAAGAAGGAATTTAGAACAACAGGGCCAAAGTCCCCTGAAAAGGGGATCCAAAAGGAGTTGCATCCTGGCTTAGGAGCAGCATTAAAATTTGTGAAAAGAAGATGTGATTCTGCTGGCAATTATTGTCCAAAGAGTGCAATTTAATGATTCTTGCTGGAATGAGAAATAAAATCTGGAGCGATAACAGAATGAAAAGCCAGACTATCACACACCTCACCCGGAGAGCCAGGCACAGAAGAATCAATCAGATTTCAGCCCTGCACACAAAAGAAGCGAGATCTGCCTTTTATCAGCTCAGGCAGTGAGAAAAAGGCCTCAGGCAAAACCCATCGTACGGTGGGAAGTCCAGAGGACTCCAGGGAACCAGGAAAGCAGCAGCTGATCCCAGGAGAAGGCCAAGCTGGATGGAACCCTGCAAATCCACAGGACGAGAGGAAAGGGCCTCAAGATGTGCCAGGAGAGGGCCAGGTTGGACATCAGGAGGAATTTCTCCATGGAAAGGCCCAAGGAGGTTTGGAGGTTTGGAGTGTCCAGCCCTGGAGGTGCCCAAGGAAGGCCTGGATGTGGCTGACCCTCAGGGCTCTGGGCTGGGGACAAGGTGGGGAGGGGTCACAGGTTGGATTCTGTGACCTTGGAGGGCTTTTCCAATCTCGATGATTCTAGTGAATGCTCTGCAAACACTTTTCCTGTAACAACTGCAATGTAAACACTGTGTGCTCAGGATTTGGGCTGGGAAACTGAGAAAACTCCATGAGAAGCAAGGGGACCATGGCAGGGAGGGGAGGGGAAGGGAGGGGAGGGGAGGCAGGCACATCCCCATGTCCAGAGGCACATCTGGAGGAGCTGTGCAGCTTCAGTGTCTTGTGTGGGCACAGAGTGGAGGGAGGTGCAGCTGGGCTCATTCGTGACCCAAATTACACAAAACCATCTGCAATGTTCAAAGAGCTCCTTACAACATCACTGCTGCACCCCAGCTCTGCAGGGCTGCTGTGGGACCAGGGCCCACACAGAGCTGGACACCAGAATAAGGCCAGGAATGGGATTGTTCAATGTCCAGTCAGCTTCCCATCAATGTATCCTTTATGGCAAGCTCAAACTGCTCCAGTGACTGTAGCCAGCAGAGTGGAGGGACCCCTCAGTGCAGCCCCTTGTTGGACACCTCTCAGGCTGACAGGACTGAGCACTTGCTCGGTGCACCCAGCACTGCTGTCCAAAATCTGGGGAAAACTCCATCCTGATACACCAAAGCCTTGTGGGTCTAAAGGAGATTAATGATGGAATCACTCAGGTTGTAGAAGCCCTCTAAGGTCATGGAGCCCAACCATGAACCCAGCACTAACCCACGTGCCCAAGTGCCACAACCCCACAGCTGCTAAACAGGGATGGGGATTCCACCTCTACCCTGGGGCGTTGTTGGTTTGATTGCTGACTCTCCCAGGTTCCTCCCAAGGGAAGTTTGCTCCTCTGCAGCAGGGTCCAATCCTCTTTCTGCCTGGTTTTGCCCCCATTCCCATAACACAGACCACACCGCCCCACCAGAATCCACAGAAAGATGTACATTCCCCCATTCCCCACAAAACCCTGTTGGACGGGTGCAAGGACCAAGCAGTACCTTCCTCCAGGGAGCTTTCATTCCACACAGCTTCGTTTTGTATCTGAATGAAGCACAGCACGAGGACAACACCACCCAAGTGATCAAAATGCAGAGCCTAGCACGTGTCTGGGAATTAATGAGCAGCTGGGAGTCGCTCTCCTGCTGGGATGGGACATGCTGTGGGTCACCGGGAATGAACGGGCGCACTCAGCCGTACTGCTGGCGCTGTCCAAGGTGCTGAGCAGAGACCAAGGAAAGGAGACTGTGGAGTCTGGGGAAATGCCATTAAACCTCGCCAGGATGAAGAAGTTGATCCCATGGGCAGGAACAGTCCAGGAAAGGACACAGAGGGGACAGGGCAGCCCGGGAGGCAGGGATGTGTGTGAGCAATGTAACCCTCACCAGGGAGCCAGAGAGAGGCCAGGGCAGCTGTGGGACCTCCAAGACACGAAGAGACCCAACCCCAGAGCTGCTCTTCCCTTCCCCAGAGCAGAGGATGGGCACTCACAAGGAAACAGCCCCTCCAAAATCACCTTCTCCCATCTTCACTGGTTCCCCAAGGTCTTGCCAGTGCTAAAGGATAATTTTTGCTTTTCTCAGTGCACAGTTATGATCAGCTGGTTCAGAAGAAGGTGCTGCATGGAAACAGTGACATTCAGGCTCTCTGCTGTAAATATTTTCCTTTCTGCCATGTGCCCTTTGTAGACCCACCAGAAAGAGCTTTCCCTCTCTGTGCCCATGACTAAATCCCTCACAGAGCTCACAGAGAGAGGATTGTGTGGGGATGATGCACACAGACACACAGATGGACACAGACTCAGGGCTTCCTTCCATGCAAACTTGTCCACAAGGATAACTGATTATATTTGTAATAAATAAATTATTGCAATTTTGCCATGAATTTCAGAATCTCTACTGACCATGCTGCTCACTCAGAACCCTCTGTGGTCTGCATTGCCATCAGAACAGTCTCAAAAAACAATGGCAACCAATTTAAAGCAGAAGAAGCTTTTGGGGTGGCACCCCTGAGGGGTCATTTTTCAACTGAAAGCAACAGCATTTAACAAATGTATTCTGTTTCGCTGAACCTGAAACCTGTGTTTTCACAATTTGGTAAAGCTCCTTTTCTGAGTTCCTGTGAGCATATGAGGCTGCTTGGGTGGTTTTAGGGCTTCAGTGAGGTTCCTGAGATGAGCAGACTCCCACGGGCATTAAATCCCCTCTGAGAATTCCTGGCTAGAGTGGGACTCTTGCAGACCTTGGTCACCTCAATACACCTATGAGAAGAAAGCCTTGCACAGATGGGGTTTGAAGGGTTGGGGCCAATTCCATCCCCTTTTTGGAGAACTGGGCTGGTTCCAGGGATGTGGGACCCTGAAGAGAGTTTCCAGCAGTTGCAGCTCTGTTCAGATCCAGCACATCCCAATTTCCCATAAATTACAGTTTCACAACTCTGGGAATGCTCCTCCTCCTGAGCAAATCTTGGCCAAATGAGCCACTGGGCTGCAGGAATCCTGCCTGGAAAGGGAGAAGCCAGCCTGGAAATGCCTGCATGGGCACAGGGTCAAAGGGGGGAGCTCAGAGAGCCCCAGTGCTCTCATCAGGACACTGGAGTGCAGCAACATGAAATGGGACACCTGTGAGGTCAGGACTCTACATTCCCATATGGAAATAGGCCTGGTTTAAAAACCAAGCTTTGAAATCCCAGTGGTCATTCTTAGGGACACAGGGAAATGTGCAGCAGGACAAGAGTCCTTGGACAACCAGAAACTCCTGTAAGAGTGGACTTATCCCACAGGGAAATGCAGAAATCTCCCTGTTGGGGAAGAGGCCAAGATTCCACTGTGGGTTGTATTCCATGATCTCTTTGCTTCCTGCAGCAAAGCTTTAGTCTTTCTGATTCAGAAGCCTCACACCAAGGAGTGTCTGGGGATTAGTTTTTAGTTTGATTTCCTTCTTCTGTCCATCCTTGGGCTTGATTCTCTCCCTGGCTCAGTGACTTGCAGAAACCTTGTGCTGCAGATGCTCCAGTCTAAGTTAATATTACAAACAAACCCGGTACAGATTGCATCTTCTCAGAGCCTGCGGCTGGGCAAAATGAACAAACAATTCATGAGGGAGGACCCCACAGAGCCAGGCCGGGCACAGATCTCCAGCAGCCCCGTGCCAGCCAGGCCTGGCATTTCCTACCAGATAAACAGGAGACAAATTTCCCACAGATCAATAAAATGCTCTGTATTCTGTCACTGCAGCCAGGCATCCAAACACCTTGTCCCAGCACAAAGCAGACCCCAGGGATCACAGCGGGGTCGCTGCCTTGAAGGAGCAGTGGCTGGAGGAAATGCTACACACCCAGGAAAAACTCATATTGCTCCTCTTGTTTTCCTATTACCTGAGTGCTGGAGCAGCTGCCAGAGCAGTCAGTGCCATTTTCAGCAAGAAATTCTTTCACTGGGGATAGACTTTAACGTAAAAACTTCTAAAATATCCTTACTATGTCTGTAAAGAGCTTTTTAGCCCCCAGATTCCTTCTCTCCTCTCTTTCTGCTGGCACTGAGGGCAGTGGACCCCAAAGCTGCTCCTTAGGTCAGAGCTGTCTCCTGCTCTGATCTTCAAGTTGCTGTCCTTGGGATCTTGGCTCTTTAGAGGATAGTCAAGACCAGGCAAAGGAGACTGGAAGGAGCAGTTCCTCCTGATTTGAGAGAAATGCACCCCTAAAATAAGTGTCTCCCTGGTTTTCAGGCAGATTCTCCACAGTGTTCTCTTGCAGCCACTGCACACTGCAGGGCTCAGAGGCTCCTCCTCTGCTCAGCTGTGGCCTTCTGCCTCCCTTACTTCTTTTTTCTTCTCCAATCTCCTGTTCTGAGACTCTTCCAGAGCATCCTTACCCTGTGACATGAAGGCCCAGCTGGACTTCTCCAGCTGTGCAGCTTGAGCTGAGCATTGAGGGTGTAATTCCCCATCAGGAATCAGAAACACGTGCCAAGAACAGCTGGAAAACTTAATCCCTGTAGGACAGCAGCCAACAGCCACAAGTGTCACTGCTGAGGAGAGGGCAGGGCTGCCCCAGGCCCTGCTCCATGATCCTCTCCAAGTGCTGCAGTGACTGGGCCCTGTGCTGACTGGGCTGGGCTTGCTTGAAGAAAATTCAGATCCCAAGGTCCTGTGGGTCTCTGTGCACTCCCACAGCCAGATTTCTACATGTCCTTGCTCCCAGCAAGAATCCAGCAGGGTGGGACAGGCAGGGAACAAGCAGATCATGGAGAACCTGTGGAAAAATGTTCCCAGAGCCAGGTCCTCCTGTGGCAGAGCTGACCCCACCATCAGGCAGATGGTCACCTATTCCCCCTAATCAGTCCATCAGGAATTAGCCAGGAACAAGCTCCTCCTCAGCCTAAAGGGATGTTATTACAGTCTGTGGGGTGGTTGCTACCCGGGTAGTTCTGGAATTGCTTCAGAAGTTCAGGTGTGATTATTGAGCAGTGGCAGGGAGAGGAAATGAGGGGACATTGGCCTTGTTTGAATACGTTTGAATAAGGGGTGGAAGGGCAGCAGGAATTAAAACACAGACACAGATGTAGTGAGCAGGAACAGAAGTAGCAGCTGGTTTGTGGTCATCCAGGCTGTGCTGACCCACAGGAGCAGGGCTGGGATGGACAAGCACTGGGAATATTGGATGGGGAACTGGTCTCGGCAGGTCAGCTCTGCCTGCGACATGCAGATATTTCCCTCTGCTTCCCAAAAAAATGCACTGAATCCCCACATCCTTGTGCAGCTCTCCTTGCCCTGCCCAGCACTGCCCTGCTCAGGTCCCATAAACCAGATCCCATGTCTGATAAACAGACAAGGACGGAGGAGAGTCTCAGAGGGGTGGCAGGTGTCTGTGTCCCACTGCAGGGACATGGTTTGGAGTCCAGAATAGATCCTGCATCCCAAAATAGGGAACAAAATTAATAGTAACATGTGAATCACACAGTACCTTTGTCAGGGCTCCGAGCCCTCCATTGCCAGATGGGCTTATCCTTTATCACTCCATTTGGAAAAGTAAGTGAAAGACCTGGGGTAGAAAACAGGAGGCACGATTCAGTTTTTCCTGAACAATGACTGGAAGATGAAGACATGGAGTTTGGTATGAAATGGCAACTGAATCACGAGTCCAAGGTTTGAAGTGGCCTCACAGACTCCTCCTTCAGAGCAGCTCAGTTGCAAAGCTGCATTTTTGGAAAAAGCCACAAGCCAGGCTCTCCTCCAGCCCAGAGACCCCCAAGCCTGGCAGGGATCCTGCTACAACCCAGCATTTCCATCCCACAGAGTGTGCAGCTGAAAACACCACACAAACCTGTCAACCCTCTCCTCTCAGCCTTGTCCTTTTATTTACTCACACAAGATGATTTTACCTCTCTGGAAAATCCTGGGAGGGTCTGGAGGGGGATCCTGCTGAGGAACAGCAGCCAGGCGTGACCTGTGAGTGCTGACACACGGACATAGCGAGGGATGAAGGCTCGGACAGGAGTCCCCAGGGGGCCACAGGTCTCCAGGAGCCTCATAGGGAAGGGCTCAACTTGTGGTGCCTCTCATGCCAGGATGCAAAACTGAAGGCAAAATAAAAGAGGCAGGAGAAACAGAAAAAATGCACCTGGAGAAAGCGATCTGACCTTGTTTGCATCATGTTGTGGTGAGCAGAACAAAACCAGCACCTGCAAAACTGGGAGAGGGGGTCAGGAAATGCTTAAATTTCCTGAATTGAGCCCCTGGAAAGGGCGAGAGGTGATTTGTGACCAAATGCAGGGTCCCAAACACTGCCCCAGCCCTTCACTCATGGCTGCAGCAACACCCAGGGAGCAGGACCATGGCTGCTGGAGAGAGCTCGGGTCAGGGTTACTCCAGCTCTGCCATTCCGGTTCCTTTGCTCCTGGAGAACTTGTTTCTCTCTGCACTGCCAAAAGCACAGCATGAACTGTCAGTGCCTGGGGTGTTTCTGGGTGACACAGTTTTCAGCAGGAATCAAAACAGATGCCGCAGAGAGCCCTGGAAACAGAGTCACTCACAGAATGCCTTTTCTTCTGTTTTCTTTACCCAGAAAAAAAGGGATTATTGAACTTGTGGAAAATGATAGCAGGAGTGAGGAGAGCAGCACAGTCCTAGGGCAGAGCCCACAGAGACTCTCACCCTGTTGATCTCTCTGAGCTCCTGGATTTTCACACATTTTCCTGCATCTTTAGCCTGTGGCACAGATCAGAAACTCCACTAAGTATCACTGTTTAATTGGGTTCCTAGGATCAGCTGCTCCTTACCTGTCTCGCTCTCGTAATCCACCCACAGTCTCAGTTTGGGATCTGCACTCCTCGGGAAGGATTTTTCTGTCACCACCCACTGCTGCACTGGAATTGACCCCCCATAGCACACAACCCCAATTGAACTGCTGGGGAGATTTATTCCAATCGCTTTAAATTCATGTCCCCTTTGGGTGCAGAAGTAATTAAATCTTACTATCATTATTGTGTAATAAAGGGCAACTGAAATTTATTTAATATGTGCTGGGTGAGAGGTGCTTCATTATAAAACTCCCTTATTTATCCTCAGGGAACAGTGCAGGGAGCAGAGCAGCAGCAAATGGAGAAGCAAAGCTGTCTGGGAGGAGGGAGCAACTTCCTTGTGCCTGGGGAGTCAGCCAGGACCCCAAGGGGCTGATGTGGCATTTGGGGATGTGGGATGAGGAGGGAACATTGTCAGTGCAGACCACTGCTGCTGGGACCTGTGTCAGCACAGGAAGGCAGAGCTGTCATGACAATCAGCTCCTCAGAGCTTGGAGAAAAGCTCCCTCCCCTGGGATCCGGATCTTGGGTATACTTTAGTTACACTGCACATAAATCCTGGCCCAGGCTGATTCATCCCAAAGCTGTGCAGGAGGCACTGGGAGCACCGGCTGCAACACGACTTCGTGATCCAGGGAGGAATCTGTCTCCCACTAAAAGGAAGCATTTGCAAACAGTCCTTTAAATTCAGGGTTTAATTTAGCACTTCTGCAAAGCCCATGGATAAATGGAAATGCTCCCCAGCACTCCTAACCCTGCTGTCCCTGGGAAGCAAAGCCCACAAGGAATCGGGCAAAGAGTTTTAAAGCTTCTTGAGCTGTGCTTTTCTCTCAGGACCTTCCTGCACGTGGAAGCAGAGCCTCCAGCCCTCTTCCCATCACACTTGTGTCACACCAGTGGCTCTGCTGGGAATATCTCAGTGGGACTAATTATAGGGATCACCTGGAGGAACAGGAGCAGGGTGTGGCTGGGACTGATGTCACAGCTCTCGCAGGTAACAGCAGCTGCTGGCGCTTCCCAAGGCCTGTGAGTCACTTCCAGGCACATGAAGCTCTGAGCCTTGTGTGATTCAGGGGCTGATGAGCGAGTTGGGTGAGGGAGATGAAGGAGAGTCAGATAGGGGGGATGAAGGACTGGTACAGTGCTCTGGAGAAACTGCTCTCACGTCTCAGCTGCCTCTCACATCTCCACCCCAGGGCTGGCTGCAGATGGGAGAGGATGGTGACACACTTCCAGGGCTGGAATCAGCTTTTATTCAAACCTTTCTCCCTTTAGATAACACACAGCATTTTTCAGAGGTGGCTTTGAGCTATTCTTTTGCTATTGTCACGCATCCTCTGCAAAAATACTTCAACTGCACCTTTGATTGATTCACAGACAGCAAAGGCAGGAGGAACAGTCAATCAATCACCTGGACTGACCTCCTGTGTGGCACAAGGCAGATAATCCCACCAGGACACCCTGCCTAGAGACCAAAGGCTTGCTCTGACATCCCCTGGGAGGGTTCCCAGTCACCACCTCTGAGGGGTTTTTTGGGAGCTGAGTCACCTTCCCTGCATTCCACATGCTTCCAGCAGCACATGACTGCTTGCACAAAGAGCTGAGGCAACAAAGTCCAGGGACTCCAGCCTGGTTTGGCGTCAGATCATGGCTGCCAGAGGACCTCTGGAAATTTCCAGAACTTCCTATTCCCCCTCTCCAGCCATGACATGGGAGGTCACCCATGAGGGGTGGCTGTCCCCAGTGGGGAGAACCAGGAGAAGTCCATGCTGGGGAGCTGGAATGGGGAGTCAGGGCTGCAGTGTCCCAGGGAAGCTGTTTGGGACTGGGTATGCATTCCCACAGGCCCAAGGACACTCTGACCCTGTGAAGATCAGCACTGTGTGTGTTGTGTAGAATTACAAATATGGACTTGTGGAAGGAGATGCTTCCAGGAAGCCACAGCCAGAAGAGAAGGAATGACACAGGGAACTGGAGGGGTTTATGGGATCCTTCTGGCAAAACCAGATCTCCTGATTTCAGGCCATGCCCTCACCAGCAGGAGCAGCATTGTTTATCCAGCGTTCCATCCCTGTGGATAACACAGCCTAAAGAACATGCCCAAAGGCCATTCCCCTCTAGAGAAAGGTGCCTCCAGCAGCAGAAGTTCCGTTCTCCTGGACTGACCTCCTTGGTGCAAATGTGGGTTTGGACTCGTGCTTACAGAAGGATGTGAACCAGGGCAGGAGCTGAGCCCTGCAAATTTCCCAGTGAAGTCAAAACCAGCAGAGGGAATGGGGTGGCTGTCAGCACTCAGTGCCTGGGCCATTCCTGGACCCCACAGAGCTGTCCCCAGGAGCAAGCAGCTGCAGGACAGGGGCAGCCAGGCTGGAGCCTGCCAAAGGCATGTGGGAATTCATTTGGCAAAGCACAAACCTGGATCAGGAGGTAGAGGTGCTCTCCAGGAACAGTTTTTTCTCTAAGGCCTGTTTTAGACACCACAATCCTTACTTTAAAAAAAACCAAACACCTCTGAGCAAAACATACCACTGATAATCATCTGGATGCAGCCAGAAGAAGAAAAAAAGGAGTACTGATTTCTGCTCCTGAAATACCAGGGACAGGGTTTGTGGTGCCCCAGGCCCTGCATCTCCCCTGGGCCAGAGGCTGTACCCTCATGGCCTGCAGGCTGCAGCTGTGCCAGCTCCAGGGCCAGCCTGTGCAGCCCGGGGCAGCTGTGCTTGGCAGGACAAAGCCTGGGAGCTCCCACCTGCTGCACTCAGCTTCCCTCCCCTGCCTTGAGCTCTTTATTCACATTCTGCCCCGTGCCCCTCACCCCGTGCTGGCTGGCACTGGGTACAGCAGTGCAGATCCCTATTCCCTATTCCCAGCCAGCTGGCCTGAGTGCTGCCAGCCTCCTCCTTGCCCAGGCACAGCCAGAGCTGAGCCGCCCCTCCCCGGTGGGGTTTGGCACCAGGGACCTGCTCAGGGCCCAGCTGGAGCAGCCACCGCCAGGACCGCCCTGATGTCACTGTCACACGGCAGCCTCAGCCTGGGCTCACACAGCCACTGCCTCCCTCCTGGCTCCAAAGCCACACCAGCACAACCCTTCTCCTTCCTGCTGACACGGGGCTCTGGGGCCAGAGCCGGGATCCCAGCTCCAGGGCCGTCCCAGAGGGAGAAGCCTGGCTGGGCACAGGGAGTCCTGCAAAGGCAGCTCAGCCCTCACCGTGATGGGGTGAGTGCTTGGAAACACTGGAATTCCCACAGGAATCGTCCCAGGAGGAGCTGATGTAGCTCTGATTAGCAGTAGCTGTGCTCTGTGGAGCTGGCACTGCCCCTGCTCTCATTGCTCCTGTGGGCATAGGGAGCTGCTCTCCTTCCCTGTGACCTCCTCTCCCAGCATTCTGACCACCAGCTCCCACCTCCAGGAATGCATTCCCTGCAGGATCCAAGGAACTTGTCTGCTCCTGCCTAATCGCTCTGGAGCTCTCTGGAGTGACCCTGCAGCTCCACCTCGCAGCAGAGCTGATGGAATCATGCCCTGGGAGGAGCAGGGAATGCCAGACCCTCCTCCCAGCCAGCTCCTCAGCACCTTCGTGAGCTCAGCCCGTGGCTTTCAGGCAATGATTTTCCCGTGTCCCATGGAAGGGGACATTCTCTGGGCCATCAAGATCCCATTCCAGAACAGATGTCATCTGTCAGAGCAGACCAAAGCCTTGGCCATGATGCCTGAAGTTTTAGCTTTCATATATTTCAGGTTCGGTGCTGCCCAGGGGGGCAGCTCTGAGCTCACAGTCAGTGTCACTCAGCTCTGCACACAGCAGGGACACAAAACAAATCCTTCTCCTGATGAAAACAAAAGACAACCGTCCCAAGTTTTCAGGCCCAAAAGCACAAACAAGCGTGGGCTGAAGCGAGGAACAAGATGGATGGGACCCCACAATCTGAAGCTGTAATTGGACAATTAAACCTCAATATGCAAATGGACCAAAACTTATGAAAGTGTGAGACCTTGTGACTGGCCAGCCATTTTGTGACCATTTTGGGTCCACCTTGGGTGTAGCCCTGGTCAGGCCCTGTCCTGCCCAAGGTGTACCCTAGAGGCCTTTCAATAAATACCTACTTTATTCTCCAGCTCTGTCCAGTCTCTGTTTCAGGTCAGCCTTCCCAAGGTATCAACCACACCACAGGAGTTCCAAAACTTCTCCTCTGGGAGCCCAAGCATCTTCTGCAGCCTCTCCCAGTGCAGCCACATCTCTGCTGTCAGACTGATCAGAAGAGGGACCTGGCCTGGCTCATTCTCTCCGTGGGAAGTGGCAGAACCAGCGGGGCCAAAGGTGCTGCTGGCACTGTCCTTGTCCTTGCAGCCTCCCTTGGGAGCTGAACCACACACAGGTGAGAAAGGTGCAGACTTGTGGCAGCTGGGGATGTGATTTGGGGGTGATTTTGGTGGTGCTGGGCTGATGGCTGGACAGATGATTCTGAAGGTCTTTTCCAACCTTCATGAAAGGCATCACTTTCCCAGTGAGGCTCCTGCTTCATGTTCCCTCTTTTGGAGGCCCTGACCTGTGGAATCACGGTGCTGACATCTGGCTGTGGCATTTCCATGTAGGATGAGCTGAGCTCTGCACCCTGAGCTCAACTACGACCCTGGATTCTCCTGGACAAGCTGCCCATCAGAGATCAAGGCTTTGTGGAAGCAGCATCCCTGCTATCACCTGAAAAACTTCCAAACTCAGGGCATGAGACAGCAAAAACCTGTCTGACTGGCCTCCAAGCTACCAGCAGAATCTGCAAATCACTCCTCCAGATGCTTTTCCAGCTGCCACAGCCCTCGGAGAGTTTTCTTGTTAAACGAGCAATAAAATGGATTGCAGGGAGCTGACACGGGAGAGGAGCAGAGCAGATGTGACTGGTGTGTGGAGCAGGGAGGGAATGGGAGGATGTGTCTGGCTTTGAGCAGCAGAGCAAGTGAAAAAAAGGCGCTGGGCCACAGAACAGGTATCCAGTTCTTGGTGTGTGCTGGTCACAGATGGAACCTCCCTGCTGGCTTTGCAGCAGCTCTCATCAGGGTCAGGTTAAAGGCAGGGAAAATGTTACATCGAACCTGTTAAAGGACATCTTATGTGGCAGGAGGGACCAGGAGTGTGGCAGCAGGGGTGACACCAGGCCTGGGGTGCAGCTGCTGTGTCCCAGGGCAGCACTGCCAGCACCAAACTGGATGTCACACCCAGCTGAGACTCCAGCATTGCTGTGGTGGGAGGCAGTCCCAGGGAGGACAGATGGCAGTTGGATAGAAAACCCACGGAAAGGAAGATTTCACCAGATTTGCCCATTGGTTGTTCCCCAGAGCAGCTCCAGGGACAGGCAGGGCTCAGGTGCTGAGCACAGCACCCCAGCACCCTCTGTGCTCACTGAAGGGAGGCACAGGCCTCCCAAACCTCCCATCTCCTCCTGTTTGTGGACACAGGAGACTCTTCCTTCCCAAAACTTGGATTTCACTTCCCAAAGACTGCAGCTGAATCCTGGCCCCAGCTCTGTAGGCTGGACACACCAAGGACAGCACATTCACCAGGGCTCTCCGGGGCTCTCTGTGCCCTCTCCTCTATGAGGGCTCTTAGAAGAGTATAAGTCTTTCAATGGGAGAACACATTCAATGGGAAAAAAAGCCTTTCAATGGGAAAAAAAAATCCCTGATTAATCAGAATAAACAAAGAATAATTAACTCATCTAAAAGAACAACTTCAAACAATCAAGAAAGGCAAAGGAATATTGGAAAAGGCTTATAAACTGGCTCATGGTGGTTGTAGGGCTCTAGGCAGGTTTTTGCCTCCCTGTGTGAGTTGTAGAGAGCTCTGACAATTCTCCCTCACTCACCTGCTGCACCCTGGAGACCTTCTCCAGCGGGTGCTCCTCAGGGAAGGACATTCCCATCCCTTCCTGTGCAGAGCTGCAGCAGAGCTGTGGAACCCAGCCCAGCTGGCCACCACAGCTGGATCCTCCAGGGCAGTGCTCGGTCTCCCACACCTTTCCCAGGCCCAGGGTTGGTGTCCCTCACAGTTTGAGCACGTTCCTCGGGGGGGGATCCAGCTGTGCCCCGCAGGGTGGGCAGCGTGGGGAGGATGCCCCAGGGAGGCCCCCCAGCCCTCAGGAGTGTGCAGTGCTCCCCCAGGAATGCCCTTCCTCACCCCAGGGCAGCCACTCCCTCTCGGGGTGCCTGGCAGAGCCATCCCTGCTCCACAAAGGAGCTGGCCCCCACTACCAGAACAGACTGGTGACATCCGAGATCAGCACTAATTACCCGGGTTGGAAAGACGGCTTCATTTGCATTTCCAGCCAGACAAAGTCAGGGAATCCAAGCAGAGGAGCAGAAATCATTAATTGCCACCCACTTGCTGGAAGGCTCTGAGTCTTCTACCTCTGCCCAGACCAAACCTGAGCAGCTCAGACCACAGTGCCTCCAGCACCTGGTCACACCAACCTCTGCCTTGGCAGGAGCAGCAAGGGGACACTGAGTGCAGCCACCAGGACCTTCAACACCTTCACCATGTCACCTTTGCAGGTCTCAGGCTCTTCATTCCCAGGTTTTCCCACATTTAGCACCCATGTTCACTCACCAAGCCACCCCTGTTTCAGATGTGTTGGGATACAGTGGAGTTTCCAGAACATTTTTATTTCTGGTTGATTTCCCAACTGAAGGACAAATCTTGCTCAAGAGGAGACTGTGAGGTGCCCATCAGTGTTCATGGAGGTGCAGGTGCAGAAGGGTCAGAACCTGCAGGTGCTGGAGGTGCCCAGGGCACAGCCCTTTCCTCAGACAGCCCCACGTGCCCAGTGCCCCCACCCTGATACATCAGTGTCTTGGGGGACACATCACCCCTCCAATGCCACCAGCTCCATCTGAGCTCACCCAGCTGCCCTCAGGGGCAGAAGCTCCTCCTGACCTGGTGGTCAGAAATACAGGACCTAGAGCCAGATATTGTGACTGTTTTCCCTTCTTCCTAAACTTACCTTGAGTGCAGAATTGCTCTGTCTCTACAGGCATCTCTAAGGAAGTGTGGATATTTACTGGGAGCACGTGTGGGGTGTGGTGGGGAAGGTGTTGATAAACTCCTAACTTTCCATTTTTTGCTTTTAATTTTTTCATTTAAAGAGTTATAACTCACCAGTGCACATCCCTCATAGGCTTTCAGTGTCCCTAAGTGGTGCTGTCAGATGTGAGGGGAGGCTCGGGCCTCCCACTGGAGGAAGCCAGGGCTGGAGCTGGGCCAGGGCAGGCTCAGGCTGGAGATCAGGAAAGGTTCCCCCCCCAGAGGGTGCTGGCACTGCCCAGGCTCCCCAGGGAATGGGCACGGCCCCGAGGCTGCCAGAGCTCCAGGAGCCTTTGGACAGCACTGCCAGGGGTGCCCAGGGTGGGATTGTTGGGGGGCTGGGCAGAGACAGGGGCTGGGCTGGGTCATCCCTGGGGATCCTTTGCACCTCACGATATTCTGTTATTCTCTCTCTAGAGACACATCAGTGGTGTGACCTCTCTGTCCCATTGTGGCAGTGGTGGTCTGAGACTGCAAATGAAAAAGAGGCACTTGAGTAATCCATGTGTTATTTTACCTGTCCAGCTCCCAGTCTGACACCTGTGCCATTAGGATTAATTAAGATTAAAGGCACTGGTCACTAAGAGAAGAGAGCACAGCTCGCCCAGTCTGGGCACTTCCCTGCCAGCTGTACCTGCACCCTGCCAGCCCCCTGGATGCTCCACAATGCACCAGAGCCCCTTTCTTGCTGAGGAAAGCTTTGTCCTGGACCCACAGCTGCCAGGGACATCCCTGCTCTGCATCTGGCTTTCTTTGAACTGCTCTGTTCCAAGGAACAGCAAAAAGCCTCACTCATATCCAGTCACTTCCCAGGGCAGGAAATGATACGAGAACATCTCACTTTCTTGTGATTTGATTTTGCAGCTGGATGTTTGTCGTGTAATACATGCCAAAAATGAGAATATCCTGGGCATTAGGAGGGCTCAGGGAGCTTTGCGCTAATGCTGGGTGCAGATGATGCGTTAATGTATTTATCTGATCCAGCTCAAGCTCTCCCTAATCTATTAACGTGAATGTCTGGGGTGGGGATAGAGCCACACACAAACCAGGCTGTGCAAAGCCTGACTCCACACACTCCTGACAAGGGTTTGCCACGCCAAACCCCTCCAAGCTCACAGCACTTGGGATCTGGGACAAAGCAGGAGGAGCAGAGAACTCCTGAGCCAGACTTCCCACGGTGGAAAACCCTCTGGGCTTTGGGCATGGTCACTTCTAAACACCTTTGAGCTGACAAACCTCACTAAGAACAGCCCTGGATGGGGCAAACACTGCTCCAGAGGTTTCCCCTTTTGCAATAAAAACAGCAAAAAGGAGAGCTGAATCTTGGTTTTCACCTGGCCAGGACAAAGCCCTTCCCTCTCTCCTCTTGTGTGGATCCTGAGCCTCCCTGGCTGGTTGCCTTCACCAGTCAAAGCTGAGGATTTTCAGGGACACACAGCAGCAGGAGCTCCCCTGGCAGTGAGTGTCCCTGGGGATCCCATTTCCATAAAATCAATTGTCCTATACTGTGATTTAGTGTTCTGAGACCCTGTTACAGGGCATGGGCTTCCTCTGCCAGCTCTGCAGGGCTGGGAGGCACATTTCAGTGTCAACTGCCACCTGGAACCACTTCCCAGAGCAGAAACGTGCCCTGGGACAGACCCTGGGCTCGGCTCTGTGCGGGACCAGATGCAGGAAGCAGCATCCTCATTCCCCAACCTGGGAGCAAATCCTTCCCTGCCCCTCCTGCCACGGCACCCTGCAGAGCACGGTGAGGAGTCATGGGTTATTCCTACAAATTCTTCCCATTTCTGACCTGGGGAGGAGGAATAATATCCATTTTCCTGGAAAAGATTCTGCATTTAGCAGCGGGGCTCAATTGAGACCATGGGAGAAGAGACAACACTGTTGCAGTAGAAATAATTAGGATGTTAATTGAGCAAATTTCTGTGGTTGTCCTCAGCCATGGAAGTGAGTTTAGCCCCAAAGATGAAATATCTCTCTGTGGCTCATAAATCAAAGACAGAGAGACAGACTGAGCTGGATCTGCAGCATGTCCTTCACCTGAAAGCAGAAGTCAAACATTTGACTCTGAGATAAGCCCTGGGTGAGTAATGCCCCTGCCTCCTCTGCCAGCTCCCAAAGACAGCACACAAACATGTGCAACTGTGGCTGTTATATTTACAGGAATTAGAAAGGTCTGGTTTAATTTGGTTTAGCTTGTTTCCCAAATACGATTTGCATTCTGAAAATGATACAAATTTCATGGCCTAAAGGAGAAAATGATGTTGAAAGGTGCAGGCATCCAATCCTGACCTGTCTGCAGGCACTGCTAGAAACAAAGACTTGCAGTTAGAGGCCAGGACAAGTAAAAAGGGATGCAATCCATGGAAGGGATAAGTTACCAAACCTCTCAGACTAAGGAGCACAAGAGGGGTTTTGTTAGAAGCTACCTCAAAATATTGAGGACCATCCAGGAGCTTCAAGCAGCACATGGGGAAATGCAGATAAATGGACAAACAACCCCAAAACAGCCCCCAGGAACTCATGGCAATGTGGGACTCTGCCAAGTGTGGACAACCCCATGCTTTCTGGAGGGGTTTAGGGCCAAACCCACATTGTTGTCTTCCCAAAGAGAAGTCCAGAACTTCCTGCCAGCTGATTGGTAGGACAGGAACCCTCCTCCAGAGGGAATAGCACAACACAGCTGTAAATTGTCCTGGCTGTCTTTTTAATCTCTGAAAGGTCTGTCTGTACCTGGGAACTTGCTGGGTTTCAGTTGTGACCCTCATTTTTTATCTTTTTATTCTGCATCAGTCCAGGAAAACTTCCCACAAATGACCTTGATCAATTGTTCTTGATCTATTTAATAAATCCTATTCAATTCAACTCTTGTAACAGCAGGGCCACACTCCCAAATGTGCCATCACAAATGCACCTCTCTCCTTGGAGAGCCACTGCCAAAGGTGAAATGTGTATCAAATATTGAAGAACTGAGAAATGGCAACTAAATGAGAAGGCCAACAGATTTACACTGTTGTCTGACTTTTAAAAAAAAGTCTCCAGACTGAATCTGTGTGTTCAGACAGACAGACAGATCTGGGTGTATTTACACACCATCAGTGCACTGTTGATGGTGGCCTTTGCTCCTGGATGGAGGTGTGGGTTGGCAGGTGTGCATGTGCTCACACACACACATCACACACACTCATGGATGCTCCTGCTCAACCACAGCCACCCCCAGGCACAATCACAGCCCCTCACTCATGACAGGATCCACTCCAGGCCAAGCAATCAGTAGATAAACTCAAGACTGGCTGCTTAATCACCACTGAGCTGCTCATGAGAACTTCTTAGGGGGCAGAGTTTAATCATATCATTATTCACTGCTTCTTGCACAAAACACCTTTCCTTTTCAGCAAGCAGGCTGGACCTGCCTGGCAATTACTCTGGTCTGTGTCATCAAAGGATCTGAACATTCTTGTGACTGTGATGTGGAACAAAGGTTTGGAAAAAACAATCTGTGCCTGCTCCTCCCACAGGATCACATCTGCTCCTTCACAAGGGACTTAGAGTAAGAAGGGATTGACTGAGAGTAAGACAAGTGTTCTCAAAGCATGTGCCCTTCTTTTTCTGGCTGACCAGCTCCAAGCCCAGGTGTGCAGGAGAGCCAAGTGCTCCCATCTCCATGAGAGACTTGAACACTAAGTAAAAGGTTTTGAAAGACAGCTTTGTGAAGAGTTAGATCCTCCATGTCTGTTCTATGAAGCTGTGCCAGGGGACACTTAGGTGGAGATCAGGAAAGGCTCTTCCCCCAGAGGGTGCTGGCACTGCCCAGGCTCCCCAGGGAATGGGCACGGCCCCGAGGCTGCCAGAGCTCCAGGAGCCTTTGGACAGCACTGCCAGGGATGCCCAGGGTGGGATTGTTGAGGTATCTGGGCAGGGACAGGGGCTGGGCTGGATGATCCTGGTGGGACCCTTTCAACCCAGGATATTTTGTGATTCCATCATTCTACGGAAAAACAAGGGGAGGTTGTGACCTGGGTGCCTGGAGAACCACCCTGCGCCCATGGGACAGTGGCACTGGCCGCTGGAGAAAAGGACAAACCCCTCAGTTATGCCATACACACTACAGAACACCCTGCAGGGACAGTGTGAGCAGGGCAGCACCAGTGTGTGCAACAAAGAAGGGCCTGAGGTGGCCAAAAGAGGTAAAATATTCCAGAGGTGTTCCTTTAGCACCTTCCAAGCAGCACACGGACTGAGGCACAGTCCATGGGACAAATGGTCTGTAGCTGTGACATTTAAGAGTAGGGAACAATACATACAGATAAGGAAGCTGGGATTATTAACACATAGGTCATTCCTAGCCTGACATTTCCCATCGGCTCCCATTCCTGTAAATCAGTTCTGGAAGGCACTCTCCAGCTGGAGCAGCACCCCCCAGACCCACTCCTGGTGTTGTGAGTGCTTTGTATCATTCCTTTCTGCACTGCAGAGTCTCATTGAGGGACACATCAGCTCAAACACTCCCTAAACCAGGAGCCATTCCCCCTGGAATCTCAGCTGGGGTGGGGTGGCCAATAGCAGTCCTTGGGACTCAGCAGAGCAATGGGGATCATGCCCTGTTTTTGCAGCTGCCCAAAACACTCCCTGGCCTGTTCCTGTGCCACAGCTCCCTTTGCCCTGTAGTTGCCAGGACTGCACCAGCCCACAGAGTCCTCAGGGAACAGCAGAAAAGGCCCAGAAAATGCAGAGGCCCCATGCCTGCCCCACCATGGAGCTTCTGGGGGAGTTGACAGTGAGTGTGAAGGGAACAGCACACAGCAGGAGAGGATGGACAGCAGAGCTTCTGGGTGAGCTAAGGGCATCTACTGCTCTGACAGCCCAGATTTTGCTTTCAGCACCCAGAGCTTCTCTGCGCAGCAAAACAGCCAAAAGACTGAGGGGACATCCCAATGCTAGGCAAGTGACATGAGTTTGAGCAGCACTTGCAGCACGACAGGCTGAACAAAGTGATTGGCAAAGAAATCAAAGGGGAAATCAGCACAGCTACTCCTCTGCTCTGTTCTCCTTGGGTCATGCCTGGCATTGCCCCCCACTGGAATCCTCCTCACCCACCTCACACACAGTGAGCATTCCCTGGAGAGACAGTCCCCCTACCTTGGTGATCCATCCATCCATCATCCATCCATCATCCATCCATCCATCCATCCATCCATCCATCCATCCGGCTGCTCAGCCCTGCGGGGACAGGGAGTGGTGGAATGCAGGTCCTGGTGCCTCTATGCAGGTGGAGTCTGTGTTGGCAGCACAGCACCAGCCCCCCACGGCCCTGGGGCCGGGGCTGCTCCCCCAGCAGAGCCCCAGGGGCTGCATTCTGCCCCAGGGGCTGCCCAGGAATTGTTCCTTCCAAATGTGGGAAGGGTTGTGACTGAGCCTGAGCCTCAGCAGACACACCCAGGGCTCTCCCCTGCTGGAGGGGGAACTGTGTCCCTGCGCAGACCCCACTCCATCCAGTCCTCTCTGGGAGCTGCTCAGCCATCCCTGTTCCTTAGGGCTGGGGCCAGGGGGAGATCTCCATCCTGTACTGCCAGGGCGGAAAGCTCTGCTGGCATTTCACTGAAAGGGTTGGATGAAACAGCAGCTGGGTGTGCACAGAGAAGGGCAGGACCCTCACAGCTGGGTGGGAACTGTTCCTGTGTGAGATACCAGGCCAGCACACGTGGCTGGAGAGGCAGGGAATGTGTTTGGGAGGCAGTGGAATACAGACAAGCCCCCAGGCTGGCTGTGACCCTCCCTGCTTGCAGAGGTTTCCCTCGTGCCTCAGGCTGCTCATGGCTTTGCCACGCTCCCACCAGTGACAGGGGACTTGTCCTCTGCTTTATGCCCTTCTCAGTGTGCTCAGAGCTGTTGCAGGATGTCATACTGCAGGAACAGAGCACATTTCCAAACTCAGAAAGGAAGGCTGGAAAAGGTGAGTTTGGGTCAGAGAGCAAGGAATGAAAAAATTACTGTTTTTCTTTTATGAACTCTCCAGACCCTGAGTAGGAGCAGGAGTGTTAAATGGTGGGCTGGGCCTCTGGGTTTATGAACTGGTGAAATGCAGCGCTGCAAGGTGCAAGTGCTGAGCTGAAACCCCTTCTGTCCCAGGAACAGCATTCCCCTTCCCAGACAGGGTCCTGCCTGGAAGGAGGATCCCATCTATGGAAATCCTCTGTGTCCACAGCACAGGGACTGTGAGTGTGTCCCATAGCACAGGACTGGTAAGACACTGCCATGGATCCTAAACCATGTTGGTGTCAGTGAAAAGGCTACAGCCTTTTTTAGGGTATCCCCCCACCCAGTCTGATCCCAGTTAAATAAATTTTCCCTCTTTACAAGTATGCTAGGAAAGGGTCTCTGTCACCTGTGGGGCTCTGGATCCTGTCTGCACTCAGTTCAACGTTAAACACTCTCCCTGGCAGTCACACCCCAGTGATCTTCTGGGAATACTGGAGTCTATTAGTGATGGATAAATAATCAATAGGACATCTCATTGCTACCAGTGGTAGGGCCATTAGCACACCAGCAGAGCCTGGCTGAGGCACACCCCAGGGCACATGGAGGGGAAATCGTCTGTGACATGTGGCAGCTCTGAATGTTTGTAATCCAAAATATCCTGTCCACAGGAAAGGAGAATGCAGCTTGCTGCACGGGGAACCTGCAGGTCTGTGCACTTCTCCCTCTGCTCTTCCCCTTGGGGCTGCACTAAACAGCCAAAATCCCAGCTCAGAGCCAGCCAGGACAGGAATTCATTTCCTGAATGATTGAGTTAATACAACCATATTACTGTCAAACCCTACAGAAGTGCCCCTGCTCATGAAAACCCGAAGCACTCCCTGACACCACCACAGCTCTGCCTTTAAAGGCTCACTTTAAGTCCTTGAGCTCTGCAAGCTCCTGAGCCCACCAAGGTGCAAAGGGTGAAATCAGGGGCCAATTCACTTCCTTATAAAACAGAGGGGAGGTGGGGGAGGCCTCCCCCAGCTGACGTTCCTGGGCTTTAATCAGGCAGATGGTTTTGTGACAGACTCTGGGATTCAGAGCAAACTTCATAGTTGGGCAGTTCTACAACCAGCCTGGAATGTGACAGACCCCTCCAGCAGCGCTGCAGCTCCTGCAGGGACTCACCCAGAGAGCTGGAAACCACCTGGGGACAGCACGTGGTCCTGGAAAGGTTCTGGAAAAGCCAGAACTACAGAACAAGATTTTCTGAAATCTTCCTTTGTCTAAAAGGGTGTCGAAGTCAGCATTGCTTCTGGATTAACTGTGCAAGGAAAACCTCCCAGTGAATATCAGCAGGATCAGGGCTCTGACCTGGCAATCCAACCTCTGGACATGCAGCACCAAGGGATAGCTCTTTGGATGGCTGGGATGGTGATGAGACATGAGGTAGAGATGAGAAGGAGAGAGCTCTGAATCCCAGACTGGTTTGGATGGGGAGGGACCTTGCAGCCCATCCATTCCCACCCCTACCAAGGGCAGGGACACCTTCTGCTATGCCAGGCTGCTCCAAGCCCCAATGTCCAACCTGGCCTTGGACACTGCCAGGGATCCAGGGGCAGCCACAGCTGCTCTGGGCACCCTGTGCCAGGGCCTGCCCACCCTCCCAGGGAACAATTCCTGCCCAATATCCCATCCATCCCTGCCCTGTGGCAGTGGGAAGCCATTCCCTGTGTCCTGTCCCTCCAGCCCTTGTCCCCAGTCCCTCTCCAGCTCTCCTGGAGCCCCTTTAGGCCCTGGCAGGGGCTCTGAGCTCTCCCTGGAGCCTTCTGTTCTCCAGGTGAGCACCCCCAGCTCGCCCAGCCTGGCTCCAGAGCAGAGGGGCTCCAGCCCTGGGAGCATTTCTGTGGCCTCCTCTGGGCTCTCTCCAGCAGCTCCAGGTCCTTCCTGTGCTGGGCCCCAGGGCTGCACAATCTTATTTATACTTTGAGGCCAAAACCTGGGCTAATTGGGAAGGCACTAATCCTTCTAGGGCAGGAGGAAGGAGATTTTGTCTCAAGATCCTCTCGCCTGTTGTCTGCTCTTTCAGTTTCTGCTATACCTTGAACAGGTGAATTGAAGTGTTCATAAATTCCATGAACTTCAGCCTGTCCTTACCAGTCACACAAACACTTTAATTGCCTGGGAAGGGTTTGACATTCAGCCATAAGGTGTTTTGCATCAGAATTCCATAACCTGAGGTATCCTTTGCTTCATGGCTATTTCCAAGGGCATGGAGTGACAGGACAAGAGGCAATGGATCACTCGAACACAGAGTGGGTTTAGGTGGGATATTAGGAAAAAATCCTTCAATGTGAAGGTGGGGTGGCCCTGGCACAGGGTGCGCAGAGAAGCTGTGGCTGCCCTTGTATCCCTGGAAGTGTCTGGACAGGCTGGATGGTGCTTGGAGCAGCCTGGGATAGAGGGAGGTGTTCCTGCTTATGGCAGGTGGTGGGAATGGATGAGATTTAGAGCCCCTTCCCACCCAAACTATTCCATGATTCCATGATTCCACACTCAGCCCCATCTTCCCTGTGTCTCTTTGACCATCACAGGTTTTCTTACCTTCCTACCAGGTCTGTCACTTTCTCCTTCCATCTCCCCAGCAGTAGAAATGTGCCCTTGGCCAAGTTCTGGCTCAGAGCTGAAGGAGAGTGCTCCAGGGAAGGGAAATGGGCATGCCTGATGCTCTGAACATCTGTGATCCAGCCCCTGCTGCAGAACTTGTGCCATTCCAGCCACAGTGCAAGGGCATCTCCAGCCTGGGGCCACCCAGAGCAGCCAGTGCTGCCCATGGGAAGTGTGGCTCGGGGTCCTGCTGGGATAAGGGGTTCCGAATCCCCTCTTGGTGCGGAGGCAGGAGCAGCCTGGCAGGAGCACTGGAAGGGCCACAGGGAGCCCTGAGCCCTGTTCCCACAGCTCCTGCTCCATCCTTCATCCTCTCATTGGGAATCCGCCCTCTTTGGGAACACACAAACCAACTGCTCCGGGCCAACTCTGCTCCTGGCTGGCATTTCTCAGCTGCCAGGTGCTGACAGAGGTCCTGGCTGTGGGAATGTGGCCGTTAAACCCCAAACTAGGCTTTGCACCACAATTAATTACCTCCAGCACAAAATCAATGGTGCCTTTATTTCACTCTGCACAGCAGTGATGGATAAGGAGACTTTTCGTCTCCTCTGCATTAAATAAACATTTCCTTAGTATGTCCCTGGCAAGGGACAAATCTGCATGTGCTCCTCCTGGTCACTGCAGAGACTGGGAAGGATCATGGCTTAGGGCAGATCCTGAGGAACTGTGTTGGAGCTCCCCAGATGACAAGGACTTCCAGTGGCCAAACTGTTCATGTCTGAGGTAAATAAATCCATCACATCTTTTTCTCCTGTGGAGCTCAAACATTCCATAGGCCCAGAGAAGGGGACACATTTAAAGGGGGCACATTATTTAAAGGACACACATAGTGTCTGTCCTTAGATATGGATGTACTCAATTTTTATACTCATAGATGTATTATATTATATTATATTATATTATATTATATTATATTATATTATATTATAT
>VWZU01016195.1:524640-550498 GCA_013397095.1 Sterrhoptilus dennistouni | reverse complement strand
TTATATTATATTATATTATATGCAACTGCACTTGCACAGCTAAAGGCCAGGGCTGAGTTTTGTTGCTAAATCTGAGATTCAAACAGCTCCTTACATAGGAAGGAGGCTTCAAAAAAAGTGCTTTCAAGAAATACATTACTCTAATTAATTGTTGTGTTAATTTTAAGACAAGTGTTTTTAAAAATGTACCACTGTTTGGGGCCATTTTGTTCTTACGAATATAGGTTAGAGCAGATTTGCCTCTGAGTTAAAACTGTATGAAAGATGGTTTTTTGGCAACATTTGAAGTCTCACTCTTTAGGATTAATGCCCTTGGATTTTGTCCCACCCCCAAGGGTTCCTTTGGGTGTGATCACCAAGCTGAAGGTTATTACAAATCTCTCTCTCCTGGGATGTTGCAGTGCAGGAGGTTCTGCAGCTCTGTGCCTGCCCCCTGCCCACACTGGGGTGGCTGCAGTCCCTCTGGAATGTGCATGGAAGTGCTGGCTGGGCTCTCACTGGGAGCAGGGGATGCAGAGAGCAGCTCCCACCCTGGAGTTGCAGCAGGAGCAGCCCCAGACTCCACGCCTCTGCCAGAACCGAGGCTCCTGCAGAGCCCAGCAGAGCAGCCGGACCTCGGGAGTGCACAGACAATGGCACTGAGAGCAGCCCATCTGTCCCTGATCCCCACAGCAGGGCAGACACAGACACGATTCCAGCTGAGGTCACCCCAGAGCCCAGGGTGTGCCTGGGGTGCTGCTCCCCTCCCTTGGCTGGCACCAAACCGTGCCCCAAAGCAGGGCTGGGGCTGACACAGGGTGTTGTGAGCCCCTCACAGGTGAGTCACCTCTGGGGTTGGCCAGCAGCCCCAGAAAGACTTAAAATCTTAGTGAGATGGCATCAGTGGAGATGTTTGAAAAAAAAATGTTTTAATTAAGATGAAAATAGCAAACTATACAGAAAAAAGGAAAAAAATCTGTGCCAGGTGCAAGGAGGACCCTCATACCTGCTACAACACCCCAAAAATGTCACAAAGGCCTTTGTGCTCTCTTTTAAGTGTGCAATGACTGAGGTGGGATTCCTGGAGTCCTGCCCAATAGAAATAGCAACAGGTTTTGAGGTGCAGCTCTAAAGATTCAACTGGTGTCTCTGTGCTGGCACACGGTCAAATAAGGTAAGAAAATCATCAAAGTCTTTGCATTTTTACTTTATAAATGAGACAAAGAGCAAAACCCAAATCCTTCCCTAATATGGAAAGCCCTGCTACTGTGGGGTGCACACCCCACCATGGGGAGATGCATTTCTACACAGGGCTGCTGCTGGGCCAGGGCACCCTGCAGGGGCTGCAGCCCCTGGGAGCACCCCCAGCCCCCAGCTGCGCAGGGACCAAACAGACCTGGCTGCAGCCTCTCACCCACAGGGCTGGGGCATCACCAGGAACGAGGACAGATCCCCTGCTTCAGGAGAAATCCCCTGCTCCAGCACAAATCCCCTGCTCCAGGAGAAATCCCCTCCTCCAGGATAAGTCCCCTGCTCCAGGGCAATTCCCCTGCTCCGGGACAAATCCCCTGCTCCAGGACGAATTTCCTTGCTCCAGGAGAAATCCCCTGCTACAGGAGAAATCCCCTGCTCCAGGACCCTCTGCAGGCTGAAGTGCAGATGGGCTGAAGGGATGAGGCACAAGGGATTAAGGCACAACCACAGAATCCTGAAGGTTGGAAAAGACCTCCAAGGTGATCAAATCGACCAAAACACCCTCGTGGCCCCTGACCACATTGTGGAGTGTCACATCTACTGCTTATTTGGATAATTCCAGGGACAGGGACTCCACCACTGCTCTGGTGAGATGAGACAGCCACGTCCCAGGAAGAGCAGGGATGAACTTTCCTCGTGCTGAGGAGCATTAAAACCACACAGTCAGCAGGGCAGCCAAACCCCCAGTGCTGAGCCCTCCCTGCTCTGCAACAGCCACACAGCAGGGACATGGCCCTGGAAGGGACAGCTCTGACTGCTACAAGGGACAGCAAAGGGAGAGAGATTTGGCATCAGTGCAGCCCAGAAGGTTTTGGCTCCAGCACTGCACACAAGGGGCTGAGAGATCACCAGAGCAGGCTGAGCATCAGCCCCTGCAGCAGCCAGGCTGGGGCTGGCAGGGGACAAACTGGGGACAGACACACGTTGACCCCACAGCACCCCATGAAGAAAGAGAGGAGAACATCCGTGTTTTGTGTGTGTTCCTCCTCTTGGGGGAACAGGAAGGATTTTCAGGGAGTTTTGCTTGTGAAGACCAGGAAATTTCTATTCTGTTTGTTTATAATGAGATTTTTCAAGAATTTCCATTGAGAGTAAAGCAAACTGAGTTTCCTCAGGGTCATCCAAAGTTATTGGGTTTCCTGGTATCCCCAATACCCCCCAGGTTCCATGGGGTGCTCCTAGCAATGGCAGCATGTATAGGAATTCTTTCATCATGGAATCACAGAATGATGGAATGGTTTCAGTTGGCAGGGACCTTACAGCCCATCCAGTGCCACCTCTGCCACGGGCAGGGACACCTCCCACTGTCCCAGGCTGCTCNCCCACCCTCCCAGGGAACAATTCCTTCCCAATATCCCATCCAGCCCTGCCCTCTGGCAGTGGGAAGCCATTCCCTGTGTCCTGTCCCTCCAGCCCTTGTCCCCAGTCCCTCTCCAGCTCTCCTGGAGCCCCTTTAGGCCCTGGAAGGGGCTCTGAGCTCTCCCTGGAGCCTTCTGTTCTCCAGGTGAGCACCCCCAGCTCTCCCAGCCTGGCTCCGGAGCAGAGGGGCTCCAGCCCTGGGAGCATCTCTGTGGCTTCCTCTGGGCTCTCTCCAGCAGCTCCAGGTCCTTCCTGTGCTGGGCCCCAGGGCTGGGCAGCTCTGCAGGTGGGGTCTCACCTGAGTGGGGCAAAGAGACAGAATCCCCCCTCCCCTGCTGTTCACACTGGGGGCTCAGCCCAGGACATGGGGGGTTTCAGGGCTGGGGCAGGTCCAGCTCTCACCCACCAGCACCCCAAATCCTTCTCCCAGGGCTGGTCCACCTCTTCATCCACTGGCCCTGTTTTCAAAGCAGCTGAAGTGGGTTTTTTATGGAACTCTGAGAAGGAACACACAGACACTCCTAGCCTGAGATGGTTGATATGGGAAACATCAGCCCAATCCATCACCCCGTGACAAAAGCCACTGCAAACAGGAGAACCTTGGAGCATCAGCTGTACCAGATCCATCTGTGACACAGCTACAGATCCGTTAGTTATTTTGGCTGAGGACAATTTTTTTCCGTCAGAAAATGGAACTATCAATGTAAACAGTTTGCAAAGCTGTCAAACCGCTCCAGTCAAAAGATGAAGTTTTTAAAATGCCCCCAAGGTCCAAAATTTTGCAGTTTTTCTGTACAGCAGGGATTTGTTGGGGTTTTTTTCTTCACTTCCACTCTTTCATTTTGAAGTACTTTGAAAAAACTGTTACAAAAATGCCCTGACACCACTCAGATGAAACAGTCCTTGGCATGTTCTGGTGAAATCCTCTTCTCAACCCAATATTACGGCTTGATTGGTCGAAGAAATCCAAAACCTGAGGTGTTGGCCCAGCTCAGGGCAGGAATGACCTGTGAATGGATCCTTGCTGTGGTTTTTGTTGTGAGTGTTTGGGCACTGGGGACTCTCAACACAAGGAAAGGAAGGCAATTGGAGGTCAGCTGCAACTAAACAAGAAAAATAGAAATATCTGTGTTTTTTCCAAAGAAGCCCTGACAGCCCCCAGGTGCTGACACTGACTGGAGCGGTGGGGATGGTGGCAGTTAATTGTAAATGTCTAATGAGCCCCTTGTACCTCCCCTGCCAGCCCAGCCATAATGAGGCCACTGTCAGTGGCGTTTCCAAGTGCAGCCTACACTCAGCCTGGAGCCTCTTTCCCTCCACATTTGCCAGAGGCTGTCTTTAGCACTCCAAAATACTATGGAGTAATCTGAGCTACTTCCTGAATTTTATTTCCCAAAATCACAGCATTTTGATTGACTAAGCGGCAACGAACATCAGAGTTGTTTTTATTTTATATCATGCCAGTGGAAACATTGAAGTCAATATCCATCAGATTTGTGAAAAATGAGCAAAACCTGGCCCTTTCCAAGCATAATTAAGACTTGGGGAATGGTGTTGCTTTTATCTATAGGTCAGTACCAATGTTAGCAACTTGGCTCAATCTTTTATTCTCATTTCCAGAAAAATTCCTTTTTAGTTACATCCACCAGAAAGAATCTTCCAGTGACATAAGCACAACCCCAGGAAGGCTAGGACTTGAGGAATTAGAAGCAAAACTGTTGAAGCCTAAATAAATTTGCATAAAGCTGGATGCGGTTTTGTTGTGTTGTCCTCAAGGGTCAACATTTCTCACCTGGAGTCCTGAAGCTCATGGAAGCCACTGCAAATTCCACATCACCATCATCATAGACTCATGGAATGGTTTGGGTTGGAGGAGACCTTAAAGCTCATCTCATTCCACCCCTGCCATGGGCAGGGACACCTCCCACTGTCCCAGGCTGCTCCAAGCCCCAATGTCCAGCCTGGCCTTGGACACTGCCAGGGATCCAGGGGCAGCCACAGCTGCTCTGGGCACCCTGTGCCAGGGCCTGCCCACCCTGCCAGGGAAAAATTCCTGCCCAATATCCCATCCAGCCCTGCCCTCTGCCACTGCCCCACATCTGCCCTGGAGCCAGAAGAAGGAGCTGGAGCTGCTCCTGGGCCAGGAAAGGTGCTGGGCAGTGCCCAGGTGAGCAGCTCTAGACACACCTGCAGAGAGCCCAACAGCGGATCTGGGCAGGCACAGCTGCAGCAGCAGCTCCAAAGCTTTGTGTGACACCCACAGCTCACACGAGCCCCAGTTTCTAGACCCTGAAGCCTCTGCAAAACAGAGCTGGGGGACTCTGCAGGGCCCTTCAGGGTTTTTAGGGTCTGCTCTTCCCACCTCAGAGCTCACGGGACAGGGCTGGAGAAGGGGGATGGCAGGGAAATGGTTAAAAGCACCCACGTATTGAAGTGCTTTGCTCCAACACAGCTCTTTTTTTCCCCGTGATTAGGAGTCCTGGCTCTAGTAATTATCAGTTTTGTGCATAACTCCTGCCCACAGACAACTTTCAATTCACAGGCGAGCAGAGCCTGCTCAGCTTTGTTCAGCACAAATAAAGATTTCCCATATTCGAAAGGGGAAGCTCAGCTCAGACTCTCATGCCCAAAACAGGAAAATTCAGCCACAAAGTGCTTCCCCCTGTTCTTTAATGGTGGTTTTTCATTTCCCAGTCTGGGCTGCACTGGGTTACACATCAGGATTATCTTATAGATTCCTCATAGAAAAACTGGGTTTATCTGATCTCGTGACCACACGCAAGAGACAGTTTGATTACACATCCAAGGACATTGCTTGGTTAATTTTTACTCTACTGGTGTAAAAATGGGCAAAGGATGGAAACAGAAAGTCTGGTTTTGCATAAGCCCCTTTGCTGAGAGAGAAAAGACTTTAAATTCCACACCACTGCTCTGAGAGAGCAGGCAAAAGCCACAGTATGGGCAGGATGGGATTGCCAGGGGCAGAGCACATGGGGAGCAGGCTGGGCACACTCCATGCAGTCACTGCACATCCATCTTCACTTTACAGGGTAATAGTGTGTGGTGTCTGTGTGCTGGGGAGCCAAACTGCCTGAGCAGGCAAGCTGCTCCTAATGATCCTGGGATTGCTGCTGATGGATCAGAGTGAAAGCCAAGCCCAGGAACCTCGCTGGTATCCTGCAGGAATGGAGATCATCCCAGATGGTACAGACAGGCAGATGGAAGGAAAAAATCAGTTGTGAATAATCTGCAAACAGAAGCTCTTCGACAGCTGCTGCTCTGAGTCAGGGCATCCACACCATGCAGCTCCTGTGTGCACAGGGGAGGGAATGATGCTCCAAGGGCTGGAGCCCCTTTGCTCTGGAGCCAGGCTGGGAGAGCTGGGGGTGCTCACCTGGAGAACAGAAGGCTCCAGGGAGAGCTCAGAGCCCCTGCCAGGGCCTAAAGGGGCTCCAGGAGAGATGGAGAGGGACTGGGGACAAGGGCTGGAGGGACAGGACACAGGGAATGGCTTCCCACTGCCAGAGGGCAGGGATGGATGGGCTATTGGGAAGGAATTGTTCCCTGGGAGGGTGGGCAGGCCCTGGCACAGGGTGCCCAGAGCAGCTGTGGCTGCCCCTGGATCCCTGGCAGTGTCCAAGGCCAGGTTGGACATTGGGGCTTGGAGCAGCCTGGGACAGTGGGAGGTGTCCCTGCCCACAGCAGGGGTGGCACAGGATGGGCTTTAAGGTGCCTTCCCACCTAAACCATTCCATGAGTTGTATGAAAAATGAGGGCAGAGATGCCATAGCCAAGGCCCAGCATGTGCTGGGGAAGGATTTACCCAGAGGGAGCTCTTTGGGTAAAGCTCTTGAGCTGTTCCTACCCAAGGGCTGTTCCCACTGGTGGGAGACATTCGGTCAGAAGGAAGCCACACATAGGAAATAATCTTGATCTCTGGTTTGCTGTAGGCCATGGCCAGAGCCCAGAGTGCTGCCCCTCCTCTGGGAACTGCAGCCCCTGGTCCCTGGGCTGACATGGAGCCAATTAGTGGCTCATTAGCAGTCAGCAGCAGGGACAGAGCTGCTGAAGGCAGGGCACGCTCAGTCTGCAGAGGAGAGCAGCCTCTCCCACAGCGAGCCTCGGGCACAGCAGTTCAGGGGCCAGCGTGGGCCAGGGGGAAGGAGAGGCTCAGGAAGCACAGGGCTGCCTGTCCCTGTCCCTGCTGTGCCTGCACAGTGTGATGGCACTCACCCCAGCTCAGATCATTATCCCACAGCCCCTTTCTGGGAAGCACCACCAAGAATAGGTGGGTTTGGAGCCTGAGGCAGCTCCTTCTTCCAAGGCTCTTCAGGAAAGGCCAGCCCAGCATGCCTGGGGGACAGCAGTCACAGACACTGTGCTGTGCCACACCCCTGTGCCTGGGGGGAAGGATGTGACAAGAGATGGTTCACTAAGGAGTTGGTAATTCTTGGAATAAAGGCCATGTTTAGCCATTCTCCAGAACCCTGTGCACCAGCACAGCCTGGGCTCCTCCCTATACTCCGTGCCCTTCGTGTCACCCTTCCCATGGCCACAGCAGCTCCTGCAGCTCAGGAGCCTTCCCTGTCCCCCAGAATTCTCACAGCCCTCCCAGCCCATGCTGCAGCATTCTCCTTCCCAGGGGCACCCCAGGCTTGCCAATACCATCTGGGAAAACCCTCACATCCAGAAATGATCCTTCTCCAGCTGTTGTGGAGGAGCAGTCTCAGACCTCAAGCTGTTTGTGGTTAGAAAAAAAAATCCCAAAGCCTTTACCATTTACTCCCAAAGGGAAAAAAAGAAAGGATTATGCATTTTTTTCACCAGGGAATATTCTTTTCCCATGGAAGCTGCTCACTTTTCATCTTAAAAACAAAATCTAGGAACTGTATATCAAAATGTGTAATTCAAAAATGGAGCTGAAGCATTTCACAAGAGGCTTCCTGGGCTGTCTTCAGTACTCCCTCCCCTTTGGGCTTTTTTGGGAATCACATTGGCGCAGGTTTACATCTCTCACCACTCCCAGAGTCCACAGTGACACTGGCTGCCCCTGCACGGTCAAGAGAAGAGGTCCAGTGACTCCTGGAAGCTGCTGGAGATCAGTCAACAAATCTTATCCATAGAGAAGGGCCTGGAGTGGGAAATGACAATTCCCATTAGACACAGCAGCAGTCTGTTGTAATAAAAACCCAATTTCCCACTCAGATATTTAAATTTTCAAGGAAATTCTTATGCTTCAATTCCTTACTGGAGTTTGGGATTTTCCTACGGTCCTGCTGTGATTTCCTGCTTCCTCCACCAGTTCTGCCTGGGCTGTGCAGCCTGTCCGTGCAGGGGTGTGGACCTGGGGAGGGGGAAGCAGAGCCTGTGGGGCTGGGTTTGTCTCCTGGTGGCTTGAGGGCTGCCCCAGCCTTGGGCACAGGAGGCATGTTAGGAGCAGCTTCATAAATGCCCATTTTCAAATAAAACCTCCTCTTCTTCTCCCAGCCCTCCGTGGGTGGCATTCAGGAGGAAAACAGGCAAATTGTCCTGCCAGGATGTCACCTCATGCCAAGGGGACAACTGACCAAATGAAAAAGCCTCCTGGCAGTGTCCCCAAGGCAGGAACACTGTGCCAGGTCTGTGTCACAGTGTGGGTCCCCAAGTTCCACACTTCAGCAGCAGGATGGGGTAAACATCCCATAGGTTTTAGGGGCTGCTGCCCCTGCAAAGCTCTGCCCCAGGACAGTCCCCAAATCCCTGATACTGACACCTGTAGTGCACGCTGCAAACCATTCCAGGTTTTCCTTGCTGGAGAAGAAGGAGCTCCCTGACATCTGTTCCGGGAGCTGTGGGAAGCCAATTACCCTTGAAGGCAAACTGTCCACAGATAATTGGAAATATAGACTTTTAACTGATGGAGTGTTGACTAAACTGCAGCTCCTGCTTCGCTGGTGTCACATTGAATCTCAGAAGCCTCTTGTAATGTTTAGCAGGTGCATTATCCTGTCACATCCAGACAGGTACCACGGCTCTGCTCCTAATTGGAAACCAGGTTTGCAGTGCCCCTCCCACCGCTGCTCCCGTGCGAGTGTCACTGGAGGAACTCTCCTCCTCTCCAGCCCCAGGCTGAGCAGGCACAGCCAGGGGCTGCAGTCTGGGATCCAGTGGAGCACCTGTGGCTCCACTCCTGGCTGCAGAGCAGGAGGCAGCTCTGTGGGCAGTGGAAGGTGGGAAATGGGATGAGGGATGAAAGAGAGCAGCCACAACCCCCTGCCCAGAGCCTGAGTCCTGCCACTTAACCTAGGGAGTTCATAGGGCTCTGTCACCTCTGTCCTGGATGTCTTTGGTCTGCTGGAGTGTTCCAGGTCCCCTGGGAAGGCAAGCAGAGGCTTTGCTCATTGTTTGTGCAGGGGGAAGCCCTTCCTTGGGGAATTGTATCCCTGAGGGAAGGGCTGGAGCTGGGCCAGGGCAGGCTCAGGCTGGAGATCAGGAAAGGCTCTTCCCCCAGAGGGTGCTGGCACTGCCCAGGCTCCCCAGGGAATGGGCACGGCCCCGAGGCTGCCAGAGCTCCCGGAGCCTTTGGACAGCACTGCCAGGGGTGCCCAGGGTGGGATTGTTGGGGGGGCTGGGCAGGGACAGGGGCTGGGCTGGATGATCCCTGTGGAGCCCTTCCAGTTCAGGACATTCCATCATTCTGTGAAGTTGTGCCATTCCAGTCACTGAACCATGTACGAGGTCAATGGAGAGTTCAGGATGCAGCAGCTTCCTACAGCAAAACGACACAACTCTGCTCCCTGACCCCATTCCACAGGCACAGGAACCCCCCAGCCCAGGCTGCACAGGAGGGAAGTTTGGCCCCAGCAGCTGCTGCAGACTCAGCTCAGATTCTTGCAGCAAATAAAACAGGCACAGTTTTCATGATGCAGGAACAGAGAGTGCCAAACCTCACCCAGCAAAGTCATCTGGTCACTCCATGGCCGCTCAGCCGCAGTCACACTCACCTTTTGCTTCATCACAATGCCATGGGCACTTGAGAACGAAAATCAGCCAAAAGGAAGATGCTCTTGAGACCCAACCTGCAGTGCTGTGTCCAGGTCTGGAATCCTCAGCATATGGAAACACATGGAGCTGCTGGAGAGAGTCCAGAGGAGGCCACAGAGATGCTCCAAGGGCTGGAGCCCCTCTGCTCTGGAGCCAGGCTGGGAGAGCTGGGGGTGCTCACCTGAAGAACAGAAGGCTCCAGGGACACCTCAGAGCCCCTTCCAGGGCCAAAAGGGGCTTATGAAAAAGGAGGAGAGCTGCATTTTACTCAGGTAGTGACAGGACAACATCTTCACCATCTTTAAAATAAAAGAGGAAATTGTTCCCTGGGAGGGTGGGCAGGCCCTGGCACAGGGTGCCCAGAGCAGCTGTGGCTGCCGCTGGATCCCTGGCAGTGTCCAAGGCCAGGCTGGACATTGGGGCTTGGAGCAGCCTGGGACAGTGGAAGCCCATGGCAGGGGTGGCACTGGATGGGCTTTAAGGTTCCTCCCAACCCAAACCATTCACAATTCCATGAAGACCTGTTTTTCTGGTACAGTGCTCCAATCCTGTGTCTGTGTCCCAAATCCCACAGGTCTCCCAAGCTCAGGCACTGGCATTGTGCACTTTTACTCAACAGAAAAAAACCTCTGCAAAAATAACAGTGTCAACACCTCAATGTCTCCACCAGAGATGGAAGTGTGGTATTGCTGAAGGAGAGCCCCTGAGACAAACTATCCACAGGGAATTCCCCGGGACAGCAGGATATCCTGCAGGGATAGCTGGAGGTTCCCATCACCCTTAAATACTCTCAACCTTTGGGCACCTTGCTTCCATCAGGTGATCAGTTCTTACTAACAAACAGTACATATTGTTTGCCAGGGCATACCCTTGCATTGAAGTGCCTTCCTGGAGGAAATGGGGAATCCCAAGGCTTGAATCCTCTGAGAGAGGAGCAGAATGTGCAGGTGGAGCTGTCCGGGGCTGCAGGGGCAGCTGCTGTTCCCACAGAACCGGCAGGAAGGGCTGCACTGACATCATGGAATCGACAGCCCCATCTCTGCTGTTCCTCTGGCAGCACAGCCCATTTGTGTTGGTAATTAACGCCCAGGCTGGGGGAAAATAAATGCTCTGCCTTTATTGTGAAACAGAAGTAAATTCTTAATAAGGTCCAATTAGTGACAGTTTCCAGTGGAAGCAGCTCTGCACCCTCCCAGCAGCCCTCCAGGAGGAGGCAGGAGCAGCTCAGAGAGCCCCTTCATGAAGGCCCCCCGACTCCCCAGTCCCTGCAGGGGCTCCCTGGTGGGTATCAGGCTCTGCAGCATCCTGGAGATGTGCAGGACCCCCCTCGTGTGTCACAGATTCCCCATGGGCAGCTGGGAGATGAGGATGGGAGCAGCTGTGACACACAGGGCTGTCCCCCTGTACCCTAGTTTGGCAGTGTCTGCCCAGACTGCCCTGGAGCAGCATCCCACAGAAAGCCCCATCAAGCTGTGGACTTCCAGCACCACAAACCAACCCCAGCAGGTTGAGCCAAATGGGCGTGGGCTCTCTGCAGGATCTGCAGATAGTCTGGCACAGCTGCACTGACACAGGTGTGCCAAAATCCTCAGCTCTGGGAGAGAGTGATGGTCATTTTCTTGAGGACAAACTCGTAATTCAAGTCAATGGCTGGGCCAACACCCAGGAGGAGAGAAGGACAACGAGGACAGCAGCTCCATTTCCAAGAACCCATCTCAGAGAGGCACAAGGAGGAGAAGCTTTTCCAAAGTATTTGCAATGCTCTGCTCATGCTGGAGAGGTTGTTTTGGCAAGGGAAGTGAGACTGCAGATCCAGTGACTTCCACAACCTGCGCTTTCCTCAGCTGTGCCAGCAGCCACAGCAAACACAGGGCAGAGCCTTGCATGGGGCTGTGCCCCCAGCACGGGGCTCCCAGGGTGTCTGTGACCCAGACACAGGCTGTCTGTGACCCAGGCCAGAGCCACCAAAGGAGGGGCACAGAGCAGCCCCACATCAGGGCTCACATTTAAACTTTGGTCAAAGACACAAAGACTGCCCTGATCACTGTGAGCTGCCTCACAGAGAGACTCAGTCAGGAGGGAACATCAGGAGTCCTCACTCCATCTCCAGACCCAAATCCTGTATCAGACCAGGCTGCTCAGGTCTTTGTCCAGCCGGGGCTTGGCATACTCCAAGAAGGAGCTCCCATGATCTGCTTGGGGCTCTATTCCAACATTTCACTCTCTTTACATGTATTTCTTATATTCTGCCAAAACCTCCTTTACTTCAGTCTTTAACCACAGTCTCTTATTTACCCACAAAATTTCTCAGTAAAGATTCTATTTCCATCTTCTCAAAACCTCATTATAAGTACTGGCAGGCTGGTATTTAGAATTACTCTTCCCTTCCCCAGGCTGAATAAGCAAATTCCCTCAGCCTCTCCTGGGCTGTCACAAGAGCACCAGCCCCGTGACCAACATCTTTATTTCCTGGAAGACACCCCTCAGTTGAATCCTCTTTTCTTCCAGGAGCCCAAAGGGATCAGATTTCTTGAGAGATCCCTGTCCCAGCCCTCCTGCACTACTGCAGTTGTTCTCTTTGAACCTTTTCTCTTATCCCAAAGGTCTGAGAGATCAGTGGAGAAGACAAAAAGAGAACAGGGAGTCCTTCCACCTCCTCTGTTCCAGTTGAGTCACCCTCTTCTCATTCAACAGCAAACCTAGTCTCCTTATTACCTATTTTTGCTGCTGTCACACTTGTGGAAGCTCTTCTTATTGTCCTTGACACCATCTTCCAGCTGAGCTTTGCCCTTCACATCCTCCATCCCCTGTCCCACCCCGGCTCCCTTCAGCACTGGAGCTCAGCTGTGAGCTCCAGTTCAGCCAAGTTCCCCCTCACTCTTGGTGATGTCTCATTCCATGTCTTTGGCTGCCCAAATCCCACCTCAAGTGTGGCTGATCAGCTTTTCCTCCACTCCATTTCTCCTCCACTGGCCAGAAAAGCCAGGCCCTGCTGGCTCTTGGCAAGCCCTGCTCAGCACCAGTACCTGCTGTGGGCTCAGTGAAACTTTGCAAGATGCCCTATTACTTAAAAACAAACAAACAAATCAAATTTTAGCCGTCATTCCACGAGGTTTGAAGTGGCTATCCTTGATGGGAAGGCACCTGCTCTCCTGTCCCATCTTCCCAGCATCCATAGCCAGCCGGGGCTTTGGCCATCACTTCTTCCATCCCATCTTCCAGTCCGAGCCATTCTGCCACCCTCACTCCTAAAATGCCACCAAACTCAGTGACATGGCAAAGGCCAGCTGGCATTTCGGGTCCCTTCCACACCCTGTTCCCCCTCCCTGCCTCTGCCAGCAGAGCCATCCCCCCAGTCCCCACACTCCCTGCACCCTTCCTGCAGTGCCCTCCCTGGGCAGGCAGCCTAGCCCTCTGCTTTAGGGAGCAGCTTTCAGACTTCTTGGCTTCAGGAGATCCCCTTTCCAGCCTTTTTGGCTTTTTAGAACCTTGCCTCCCAACTCAGTCCTGCTGCCAATCTCAGCTTCAGGTCAGCACTCACAGCTCCAGGGTTCTGTAGATCCAGCTGGGAGCTCCAATCCCATGGGATTCCATCTGCTGGGGAGGAGCTGGGCTCACCACACCCTGCCAGGGTCACTGGGGCAGCAAAGAGGGACCAGGAGTCCAAAGGAAGTATGAGCACCAGCAGCAGCTGCTCTCTCCTCAACTTTCCTTTCCTGTTTCTCCCAGCATCCCTAAGAATGTTTTGTGTCCCTTATCACACAATGAAAGCACAAAATGGGTTTGCAAAGCACATCCTGGGTAAACAGGACAGGTCTGCCAGGGGCCAGGCTCAGAGATGAGCACAGACACAGCTCTGTGGTGGGGCTCCAAGACAGAGCTCCTGCAGGACACAGCTCACCCCAAGCACTGCAGTGATCCTGGTGCCACAGGGGATGAGGAGAAACACCTGCCTTTAAAGAAGAGAACAGGAAAATTCATCCTGGCAGCTGCAGGTGGGCAGCTGAACCCAGGAACCTGAGGTTATTAAAGACACATTTTCCCCAAAAAGGGCTGAGAAGGCTGAGAAAAGCCTTGAGCATGGCTCAGGTGCCCACCTGGGGTCAGGTTCCTTTAATTCTCTCTCTGTGTGGATGAGCAGCTCAGCCCCGAGCCCTAAAACAGCCCTTTCTATTTCTGTGCCTTCCTCCCCCAGCTGATCCTGACACAGGCAGGGCTAAGTGAGAAAGCAGGAGGGAACAAGGAAGTCCTGAGTTTAACAGCCAGACTGAGAGGCTTAGGTTCAGCTCTGCACAGCTGCTCTGGGAGGGGCTGTGCAGCTCGGGAGTCTGTCCTTGCCAGCTTGAACCCCTTCCAAGGTGTTTGGAGGATACAAATCAATTCTTAATACATTTTCTTTTATAATACTGGAACTGTCCATATTGTAACAACAGAATTTATTTTTAATCCTACTAGGGGCATTTTGAGGCCCTTTGCCACTTGCTAAGTCCTTGCCATTTTCTAAGACAGAGTTTATCCACAGAATGGAAACTTTTTTCAACAGTTTTAATTTAAAATTTCATAATTATTTGAAGAGCCTGTTGGTTTGGGGTTTTTTTTTTCGTAAAATGAAAACAATCTCCTTTCCTCTTACCCTACTAATCAGAAACTGTAAATAAGTGATCTTTAACAGAAATACAATTTCTTCCCCTGCAGAACAAGGCTGATTAATGCCACTCTATGGGGGATTGGCATCGTGTGAATATCCCATTATTAAGGTAATTTCAGCCAAAGCAGTGACAAACACAGCCACTGAGATCCTGTCAAGGGATGTAGATTTTTTTGGACTTTATTGACGTAGAGCCATGACCAGACCTAGAGCATGATGGCATCACCTGGGCCTCTGGGACTGGGGAGGAGGAAGGAAAGAGCAGAGACGAAAACAGAGATGAGGACACCCAGCAAGTCAGGATCAGGTGTGGAAAACTGATCCCACTTCCCATTCTGGTACCTCAGGAGTCTGTGCCTGCCTCTTCTCTTGGGAGGACAAGCTGGGAGGGAGGGTTATTACTGCATAAACTCCACAGACTCAACAGTGTTTGGTCACTGCTCCCAGGGATGCCCAGGGTGGGATTGCTGGGGTGTCTGTGCAGGGGTAGGGGCTGGGCTGGATGATCCTGGTGGATCCCTTCCAGAATATTCTGTGACAAAAGTCTGTGGTTCCCTCAGAACACACCAGAACTTCAGTGGTCTCCTTTAGCTTTAGTGAACTTTATTCCAAGCCAATTTTAGGCACACAAAGCACAGAGGAAGGAGTGAGTGTCCAGCTCCCCATGGCCTCCAGCAGAGCCTCTGCAGCTTTAATGGATGCTCTAAAACAGGACAGAGCCCCCAACACCACTCTCAGCCCAGAAATTAATTGCTTGGCTGTTGGCTGTCTATATGTTGTTATAGGAATGTTTTTACACTTGAAGCTCCCTGAAGGCCTCTATAAGTATTCTGCTCATAAATACAATTATAGCAGAGCTCTTGCTAGAAACAGCCATCTATTATGGGATATTGCAGTCTCATCAACATACCAAAGACACTGCAAAATCCAATAGATCAAAAGCAAAGAGTTATCACCTGAGCACTCGCCCTGGTGGGAAGTTCAGCACCAGAATACTGAAGATGCCAGCGTTTCCTCAAGGCTTTCCTGCAGGATTTTGCAGGTGGAGCCTCCTTTTCTGGGCCTCTCTGTGCAGATGCAGGAAAGCTGAGCACTTTATTTCTTGTACACTGGCTGGATGTGCCCTCATCAGGAGGAGAAAAATTGCTTCCTGGAGGATTAGGTGATGAGGTGGAACTCTTACAATTCATAAACATTGGCAAAGAGAGGCACAGCTCTGCTCTTCTGGAGGCTTCATTCCCTCTGGAGGCTTCCTTAATATTCCAAAGGACAAACCAGACTGATCCTCTATTAACCCACAAGGACAAAATGCATTGAGGTGCTCAATGTCAGCCTCTCACTGTCACCCTCTCCTGCCAGAAGGGCCCTTCAGGCTGCTCTGGAGCCAAAAGGAGCCTGCTGGAAAGAGCATAGCTGGAAACTAGTGGCTGTGAATGAAGGGATGTCCTCAGACAGCACAATGAAGCCACACCAGCTGCCAGGGAGGGCTAAAAACAGGCACAGAAGGGACTTTGGGAAAGTCCCTGCCCCGCGGGGATGTGAGACCTGAATGCCTCTATCGAAGTGTTTCCCTATGAGGATCTTTGTCCTAGTTCTGCCCTTGAGGGGATGGCTCTGTTTGGAGATGTCTGGGTGTGATGTTCTGTGCCAGGCTCAGGGACAACACCAAGCAACCAGCCCAGATGGGACAACTAATGCAGAGCATGGAACCAGGGACTGCTTTGGGTGGGAAGGAACCTTAAAGCCCATCAGTGCCACCCCTGCCATGAGCAGGGACACCTCCCACTGTCCCAGGCTGCTCCAAGCTCCAATGTCCAACCTGGCCTTGGACACTGCCAGGGATCCAGGGGCAGCCACAGCTGCTCTGGGCACCCTGTGCCAGGCCCTGCCCACCCTCCCAGGGAACAATTCCTTCCCAATATCCCACCTAACCCTGCCCTCTGTGAGTTTAAAACCACTGTCCCTTATCCTGTCACTGTGCCCATATGAAAAGTCCCTCTCCCTCCTTTCTTTAAGTCTCTAAAGGTACTGGAAGCTGTAGTGAGATCTCTCTGAGAGCTCCCTGATTTCTGCTTCTCATTTCCCCTCTGTTCCTGCAAGTGTTCTGTTTTCCTCAAAATTTAACTGTTCAAGAGCAGCCATATCTCAGCAAAGACAGGATCTCCTCTGTGAGGAGGATGCAGAGCTCTGCAGGTTGACTCCTGCTTACCCACAGCTCAGGCACCTCATGGTTTAATGCCCATGCTGGCATCTCCAGGCCTGCACCAGAGACACCAGAGGACAAGCCCTGATCTCTGAGGTGTTTGTTCAGCCTCAAGTCCATTCATTGTCTCCTGAGCTGCCTTGGCTCTAGGATAGGCTGTAGTTAAAGAGATTAAAGCGAACAAGGCTGCCTTGCTGTTTGCCACAGCTCATTAGAGAACTATTAGGAAGCAGCTCATTAGAATGTAGAAAATGCTGCATTGTTGTTTTCTTGGAGGTTTGTTCACACAGAGCAAAACAAGAACTTAGAGGACAATGAGTAGCACGGGAGCCATGTGACTCCCAGAGAAGTGGTTCCTTGCCATCACTCGCTAGTCCCAAACTGGAAACTTTCCCAACCCTGCTCTAAGGAGCACGGGATTGAAAACCATCTCAGGAAGAAAAAGTTGCACACTCGAGCCTTGGGTTCTGCAGGTGCTGTGGGAGANTCAGGAAGAAAAAGTTGCACACTCTGTTCTCGTCTCTGCTTGGGAGCCTTGGGCTCTGCGGGTGCTGTGGGGGGATCTGTCCTGTGATGGACACAAGGTGCATGGACCTGCCTGCTGAGGGCAGTTGGATTTGTCTGCTGCCCCTGCTCTCTGCAGGTGGCTCAGGCAGGGATGATCCTGCAGCTGCTGCACACAAGGAGCCTGGGAAATGCACATGTCCTTGTCACCTTCGGTCCCCACAGCACCACAGCAAGGCTGGGCCACACCTCTGCCCAAGAATGGTGTTTGTGCCCATTTTCCTCTCTTCCCACTGCCCTCCCCACATCACGTTGGGCACAGGAGGCAGCTGGAGCCTCTTGCAAAGAAAACAGGAATCAAACTCCCATAGGTGAGATTGCCTTCTCCCAGAAAATGTTGAGTTTGAACACAGGAAAAGTCCTGGAAACTGAGGTTTTGTCAGGCCATGGGTTACAGGGGTGGGTGGGCAGGACTAACACAGTTGCCTGAGGATTCTCCTGGCCTGGCCATGTGTGGTGGGACAGGAATGGACCTCATCCAGCATTCCAGGGACATGCTCCCAGCTGGCCCCAGCTGCACAGGCTGAGGGTGTCCTTCTGACACAGGGACTTGGAGATGGAATTGGTCACAAGAGCTCAAACCATCCCAATCCCCTGAGCTTGCACCAGCTGACTCTGCTGTGCCCATGGCGTACAGGGTGCCCATGAAGCCCTCAATATTCTCCTGGAGGAGAGGAGTCCATCAGACAGGGAAACCCTGGTGCTGCAGAATCACAGAATGATGGAATGTCCTGAGCTGGAGAGACCCATCAGGATCATTGATCCAGCCCCTGTCCCTGCCCAGACCCCCCAACAATCCCACCCTGGGCATCCCTGGCAGTGCTG
This sequence comes from Sterrhoptilus dennistouni, assembly GCA_013397095.1. Lineage (NCBI taxonomy): Eukaryota > Metazoa > Chordata > Aves > Passeriformes > Zosteropidae > Sterrhoptilus > Sterrhoptilus dennistouni. Next base: position 532,643 of record VWZU01016195.1, on the reverse strand, counting down.
TCCAAAGGCTCCTGGAGCTCTGGCAGCCTCGGGGCCGTGCCCATTCCCTGGGGAGCCTGGGCAGTGCCAGCACCCTCTGGGGGAAGAGCCTTTCCTGATCTCCAGCCTGAGCCTGCCCTGGCCCAGCTCCAGCCCTTCCCTGGGTGCTGTCCCTGTCCCAGAGCAGAGCTTGGAGCTGCCCTTGGGAGGAGCTGCAGCCCTGGGGAGGTCTTGTCTGTCTATAGACACATCTGGATGATGCATCTGGATTGCCAGTCCCTGGGAACAGTCATCACAGCCAGCTCTGGCCACCTAAACCAATCCAGATTGCAGAGGCAGAGCAGGACTCATCTCCTGGAAGGGACAGCCTGCAGCTGGAAAACCCCAAACCCCACAGAGCACAGCAGGTTCCCCCCTCAGCCACCACTGTCACACCAGAGAGGGTCACAGCTGTCAGGGGAGTCCTGCTCCTCTCCAGGAACACCTGGTGGCTGAGGGCACCTGATGGCTCCCACTTGTCCCCAGACAGCAGAGGTTGCTCTCTCTTCATGGCTTCTTCTTGTGGTTTGTGACTTCCTCAGAATCACTTAATTGATTTATAACCCAATAATCCCCGCCCTCATTAGGCACAGTGTGTGGCCATTCATCATTCCCTGCACAGGAGCTGCTGCCAGGCCCCTCAGTACCTGACCTGAAACACTTATGGGCCTGCAGAGCTCATCAACCCAACCTGCCTGAAGGGCATCGTCCCTGAGGGTACAGCAGGGTTTGTGTCACCAGTGCCACACACTGGGCGGGAAAACTGCTCACGGGCAGCCCTTCTGCAAGGTCCATGTTCCAAGCACCTGGAGCTCAGCTGTCACAAGGATTCTGGGGATGGGGAAGTGCCCTTCAAAGCCTTCTGCCCCATCAAGTTCTCCCAGTCCTTAAAAAGGGCAGATTGCTCAGACTCTGAGCGCATCAAGGGGGGTCCCACTGCCTTTACTCAGACATCCGCCCATTATTTTCATCAAGAAAACGGTATTTGAAACATAATCACAGAATCATAAAATCACAGAGTATCCCAGGCTGAAATGCACCCACCAGGATCACTGATTCCAGCCCCCAAAGCCTTTCCAAAATCCCACTGAAGTGTCCAGGGGTCATTGTGTTTGCAGGGAATGTGACATGCAGCTGTGACGTGTCCAAAGGTCTTGCAGGATATGGAGGGCAGCCTTGGGCCACTGTGGGAGCACAGATTCAGGGCCAGGAGCAGGGATGTCACCTCAGGGCTCCAGGAATCCCAAGCTGTCAGGGATGGGGAGGTCCAGTGGGGCTGGTTTGGGGGGCAGGCAAGCCTAGGAGAGGATGTGACAGTGCCACAGTACCCCAGCAAGAGGGGCAGTGATGGCAGCCAGGGCCAACAGCCCAGAATGCTTGGAGAACCCATGGTGATATCTTGGGTATAGGGCAGACAAAACAACCCCAAGCCCACCTCAAACCAAAGCCAAAGCTTCACCTTTGAGCTTAAATGCACCTTGTGATCCAAGCTCCAAAGCAGGTGGGGCAGAACAATTAAAGGCTGGAGTTGTGCTGGGCTGGATGAAGCAGTCAGGGCTCCTGGAATGCTGGAGCTCCCAGGATGTGACTCCGCAACCTGCCCTGCACACCTGCAGCCTCGGAGCCTGCCCAGCCCTCTCCCCTGGCCGGTTCAGCCCAGGGATCAGCACAGCTCTGTGTTCATTCATTATTCACTCCTTCCTTCCTTCCAGCAGGAGACAGAGAGCCTTTCATGATGAATGCCGTGGTTGTTAAAAATAGTTTACTACAGCTCAAAATGCAAGAGCTGACTCTTCCGTCCCTGATGAGGAGTAAATTGGAGTGACTTCAGTGGAATCTGCAGTGACACACAGAGAGGAGGAGAGGGAGAGGGAGGCCAGACAATCCCTCCTGACACCTGATTAGCCCTGTCTGGGCACAGCTACAGCCCAAAGGTGCCGGCACCTCCTGCTTCCCGTGCTGAGCAGCCTCACCTGGGCAGTTCTGGGACGGGAACTCCACCTCTGGCAGAGCACAGAACCACCCAGGAGCAGACACAGAGAGTCTCCAGCTGTGCTCCTGAGCCCTAAACAGCTCCTCTGCTGTTCCCACACTCCAGCTTCCCCAGCATGTGATCACAATGATCCCCTTTATCACCTGAGACATTTGGGAGCCATTAATGCCAAGGTAGAGGAAGTAACAATTCCAATCTCCCGGTGCCAGCGTGTCTGGAGCACAGCCCTCCCACCCGCGGAGCAGGGAAATGCTCTGGAGAGGAGAATGTAGAACCACCACATCACTCTGGAAGGGTGTGGTGGTTTGAAAGCAAAACGAGTGAGAGGCTCCAAGTCAGAGATATAATATAATAAGAAGAAAGGTAAAAAGGTAAAAATAAAATAAAAGCAATAACACAAAGGACCACTGACAGAGTCAGAATACAACCTGAGCAGGATGGTAGAAGCAGTCCAGGTGAGGTGCTCTTCCTGAAGCAGTGATCCTGTAGAAAGGTCTGGGAGCTCTGCTCCTCTGGGAATCCAGTGAGTCAGGGCTGCTTGTGCTGTCCCAGATACCAGCTTATATCCAGGTGAGAATGCTTGGCTCCTCCCCCTGGGCAGAGCATCTCACAATGGGATGAGGAGTGTGAAATGGGTCCTTGATGGCCCATTAAACAGAGATAACTCCTGGAGGGAGTTACTTGTGACTCATGGGCAAGGCGTTAATGGGCCATTAGCAGAAGACACCCCAAAGGTCATTAGCAGAAGATACCCCAAAGGCCATTAGCAGAAGAGGCAGGGGGCTTGGGAAAACACTAGCCCACCTGGTTTCAAGAGTTCATGAAGATGGTGATAGAATAAATACTTTGTGTACATCCTGCACTGCAACCCAGGACAAAGGGCAAAGGGATGAGGCTGATTTCTGCTCCTGGAGGCAGGAATTCGCTGAGGTCTTTCCCAGGGGTGGGAGATGATCTGCTCTGTCCATGACTTGAGAAGCTCAGGCTGTACTGAGGGATCCAGGTGATCTTTCTAAGAACTGAGCAGGGCCCCAGGAGGTGTGTGAGAGGGAGGGAGGGCAGAGGAAAACAGAAGAGAGGTGTGTGCATGCAGCCCGTGTGGAGGGCTGTGTTAGCTGTGCTGCACAGAAAATGTCAGCTCAGAGTAGCCCAGTTATCAAGGTTCAGTTTGTTATAAGTAACTGTGGAATTATTGGCTTTTGCTGTTATGTGTTGATTTTTGCAAATTATTATTAATCGTAACAGTTTTGATGTAGTACTATTTGTAACTCCTTTTAACTACCTCAATACAGTATAATCTGTCAGCTTTTGTATGCATGTAAATAGCAGTGTGATAAATATGTGTATTAGTTTAGGTTTTTTCAAAATACATTAACTTGTGCAGGATGCTTTCATTTTGTAACTAGTTGACAATAGTGAGAATAGCTTAGAAATAGCTAAAAGTGTCTGTATGATTAGGTAACATTGAAGGGACCACACTGATAACATCAGGAAAAGGATGTGAAAAACCTCCTGCTCCTAACCCTGTGGCCATCAATAATTCCCTGACTGTCATTGTGAGGAAATGGCATATACGTTGTGAGGAAATTGCTTATACATTGTGAGGAAATGACATACATGACTCCGAAAAATCAAATCTACGCTACTGTACACGGGTCAAGGGTCGAACAAAGTTAAAAGAATTCCTGGAACAAGTAAAAGAACTCACAGGAATGTTTGAATATGTATAACCTTATGAATATGTATGTAACCAGATTAATGAAAAAAAGTATATAAGAAAATTGTTTTAAGCTAATGGTGTGCTTCTGGCAGTCTGCAGGCACCCCAGCACTGGATATTGTCCCTTTTATCTCTTATTAAACCTTTAAAAAATTTAAAGAGTGAGGCTAGTTGCTCACAAATTCAAACTATACTAATTTTATTTCTGGACTGTTTCAGAGAGTCAGGATCCCTGGAGATGCCACCCTGAAGAGAACACTCCCATGTCACAGGAAACAGTCCCTCCTCACAACTCTGTCACACAGAGAAGACAACCAGGCTGGTGGCTGCCACAGGGAGCCTTTCTGCTGCTCAGCCCATGCCCAAAACAGCTCCATGAGGGTTTCTCAGGGAACGCTTCCCTGCCCAGGACCTCCAGAGCTCCTGGTGCTCTTTGCTTGGATTCCCTGCCTCAGCAGGCACACTGCATCTCTCAGCCCTGGGCAGAAAAAAAACCTTAGGCAAAGAAAATATCGATGGAGAAGATTTCTCTGGTGATACAGTTTAACACCTGTCCAGAGTGTCATGAGCCACCTGTAAATGTATCAATCGCTGAGGGTCCAGCCCTTGCAGATTGGCTTTAAAAAACTTTAGCGAGACTGCTCTTCACAGGTGTTTTGTAAAGTAAAAGGTTGAAAAAAAAATATAACAAAAGAACAAATGTTACAGGAAACAAAAGAAAAACAGTGCACAGGTGTGGAGAAAACCTCTGACACCCTGCTAGAAACACTCCAAAAAGCCCTTTACTTCCTTTGTGCTCCTTCCTACATACTGAATGTTTTAGGAGGGACAATTTGGCTTGCTGTCAATAGGAAGAGGTGCAGGATTTGAAGAACGGTGGCAAGGTCCAACAGGCTCTTCTCTCTTGGCCCTGAGCCAGTCACTGTCAGAAGGGTAATGGAAAGTTCAAGGTAAATTTCCTAAAATGTCTAAAGCTAAACTGAAACTCTTTCTTTATACAGAGATGCTCACTCAGAGGTGGGTGATGCTTTACTACACTCTGGGACTTCAGTCATGAGGTTATTCCACAAGTGTGCAAAGAGAGTGGGCTCTGCCAAGTCCCAGGGGGGCTCACCCCTCCTGCTGGGAGTTCTCCACGGGACAATCCCTCTGGTGCAGCCCCAGGCCGAGCCCTGGGAGGGGCGGGGGTGTGCCAGCTCCTCCCTAGGCAGGCAGGGCAGCCCTGGCAGAGTCTTGGGAAGAGCTTTCAGAGTCGGGGATTTCACACACAGTGCCTGGAACAGCTGCAGACGGGGAGCCAAGGAGGGCAGGGGATTCCCTCAGCCCCAGCACAGCAGAGGGGAACAGCTCCTCAGACACCTCAACAGCCTCTCCTGCATCCCAGCAGCAGAATCTGCATCTCCAAGGAGCTCGCACTTGTCCCAGAGATGGTGGCTGACGTGGTACGGAGGATTGTGCTCTTCATGCCTGGCACTGATCCATGCACAGCCAGGAAAAACGGGAATGTGGCAGCAGAGCCACACCACGGGCAGTGAGTGACACGGGGACAGCCTCACCCAAGTGCAGGGTCTCGGGGGGAAGCTGTGAAGGAGCAGCTGAGGGCACTGGGTTTGTTCTGAGGGCTGAGCTCAGAGCTCACTCCGAGGGGCACAGGAGGTGCTGGGNAATTATTATTAATCGTAACAGTTTTGATGTAGTACTATTTGTAACTCCTTTTAACTACCTCAATACAGTATAATCTGTCAGCTTTTGTATGCATGTAAATAGCAGTGTGATAAATATGTGTATTAGTTTAGGTTTTTTCAAAATACATTAACTTGTGCAGGATGCTTTCATTTTGTAACTAGTTGACAATAGTGAGAATAGCTTAGAAATAGCTAAAAGTGTCTGTATGATTAGGTAACATTGAAGGGACCACACTGATAACATCAGGAAAAGGATGTGAAAAACCTCCTGCTCCTAACCCTGTGGCCATCAATAATTCCCTGACTGTCATTGTGAGGAAATGGCATATACGTTGTGAGGAAATTGCTTATACATTGTGAGGAAATGACATACATGACTCCGAAAAATCAAATCTACGCTACTGTACACGGGTCAAGGGTCGAACAAAGTTAAAAGAATTCCTGGAACAAGTAAAAGAACTCACAGGAATGTTTGAATATGTATAACCTTATGAATATGTATGTAACCAGATTAATGAAAAAAAGTATATAAGAAAATTGTTTTAAGCTAATGGTGTGCTTCTGGCAGTCTGCAGGCACCCCAGCACTGGATATTGTCCCTTTTATCTCTTATTAAACCTTTAAAAAATTTAAAGAGTGAGGCTAGTTGCTCACAAATTCAAACTATGCTAATTTTATTTCTGGACTGTTTCAGAGAGTCAGGATCCCTGGAGATGCCACCCTGAAGAGAACACTCCCATGTCACAGGAAACAGTCCCTCCTCACAACTCCGTCACACAGAGAAGACAACCAGGCTGGTGGCTGCCACAGGGAGCCTTTCTGCTGCTCAGCCCATGCCCAAAACAGCTCCATGAGGGTTTCTCAGGGAACGCTTCCCTGCCCAGGACCTCCAGAGCTCCTGGTGCTCTTTGCTTGGATTCCCTGCCTCAGCAGGCACACTGCATCTCTCAGCCCTGGGCAGAAAAAAAACCTTAGGCAAAGAAAATATCGATGGAGAAGATTTCTCTGGTGATACAGTTTAACACCTGTCCAGAGTGTCATGAGCCACCTGTAAATGTATCAATCGCTGAGGGTCCAGCCCTTGCAGATTGGCTTTAAAAAACTTTAGCGAGACTGCTCTTCACAGGTGTTTTGTAAAGTAAAAGGTTGAAAAAAAAATATAACAAAAGAACAAATGTTACAGGAAACAAAAGAAAAACAGTGCACAGGTGTGGAGAAAACCTCTGACACCCTGCTAGAAACACTCCAAAAAGCCCTTTACTTCCTTTGTGCTCCTTCCTACATACTGAATGTTTTAGGAGGGACAATTTGGCTTGCTGTCAATAGGAAGAGGTGCAGGATTTGAAGAACGGTGGCAAGGTCCAACAGGCTCTTCTCTCTTGGCCCTGAGCCAGTCACTGTCAGAAGGGTAATGGAAAGTTCAAGGTAAATTTCCTAAAATGTCTAAAGCTAAACTGAAACTCTTTCTTTATACAGAGATGCTCACTCAGAGGTGGGTGATGCTTTACTACACTCTGGGACTTCAGTCATGAGGTTATTCCACAAGTGTGCAAAGAGAGTGGGCTCTGCCAAGTCCCAGGGGGGCTCACCCCTCCTGCTGGGAGTTCTCCACGGGACAATCCCTCTGGTGCAGCCCCAGGCCGAGCCCTGGGAGGGGCGGGGGTGTGCCAGCTCCTCCCTAGGCAGGCAGGACAGCCCTGGCAGAGCCTTGGGAAGAGCTTTCAGAGTCGGGGATTTCACACACAGTGCCTGGAACAGCTGCAGACGGGGAGCCAAGGAGGGCAGGGGATTCCCTCAGCCCCAGCACAGCAGAGGGGAACAGCTCCTCAGACACCTCAACAGCCTCTCCTGCATCCCAGCAGCAGAATCTGCATCTCCAAGGAGCTCGCACTTGTCCCAGAGATGGTGGCTGACGTGGTACGGAGGATTGTGCTCTTCATGCCTGGCACTGATCCATGCACAGCCAGGAAAAACGGGAATGTGGCAGCAGAGCCACACCACGGGCAGTGAGTGACACGGGGACAGCCTCACCCAAGTGCAGGGTCTCGGGGGGAAGCTGTGAAGGAGCAGCTGAGGGCACTGGGTTTGTTCTGAGGGCTGAGCTCAGAGCTCACTCCGAGGGGCACAGGAGGTGCTGGGACAAGCCCCACGGGCTGCAGTGCCCTCCCTGCCCTGGGCTGGCACGGGGCTGGGGTGGCACCTGGGGATGTCTTTGGGCTCCGTGCCTACAGCATCACCAGCTGCTCTGAGAGGTGTTTGCAGATCCCCTCCAGGGCCACCCCTGCCCACCCTTCCAACACCAGCGTTCCCTCCTCCCTGGCACAGAGTTCTCACTTCGGGAGGTGCAAAACTGCTTGGTGTTAAAAAAACAAACCAAACCAAAGAAGCCCAACTGTGTCCCCGAGTTTTCTGGAGCTCAGGCTATTGATTATAGCAGGTGGGTGACAATGAACCCACCCGCAGTCACACTAAAGACAATGCAAATTAACACTTTATTGATTGCTAAAAGCAGCTCCTACTGCTCACACCAGAGCAGCAGAATGTAATTGTGTGATCCTAAAGATCCTTGTGCCTCAGGGTCCTCCCTC
>VWZU01016195.1:468223-520912 GCA_013397095.1 Sterrhoptilus dennistouni | reverse complement strand
AGGAGAGGAGAGGAGAGGAGAGGAGAGGAGATCAGCAGCCCTGGGTCCAGCATCAATCCAGCCCACAGGGAGTCCAGGGGCACCACCTGGGCTCTGTGCAGCACATTTTTAGAGGGAAGATTTGCCTACCCCGGGATTGGGTTTCTCACTTGTCATGTAAATCCTGTTTTTCGGGACCTGTCTGGAAATGGGTTAGGTGGCTTTTGGTGGTCTCAATGCCCCCCTATTGATCTTGCCCACTCCTTGACCCCATTTCTGCAGTAGCACTGTTTGTTGTGTGGTCACCACAGACCTGAGCAGGAAAATGAGCTCCAGAAAGGAGCTGCCCCACCTCTGTACAGCCCCTTTCCAGGCACATCCTGTTCTAACTTCCCTGGCCATTGGTGTTTGAGGCACAGCCACTCTCTAACTCCCTCCAGGCTGCTGCACTCAGCAATGGGGTTTTCCATCAGCTCCTTGGAGCAGGACCCTGCAGCTCCTCTGACTTTTAAAGGTGAATATCTCCACACCAGACGTTGCCAACATTTTGCTGTCCTGCCCTAGGTGAGCCGGATATACAGGACTGCACAGCTCACTGTGCTTTTAGGCCTCTGCAATTAGAGCAAATTGATAGGCAGAGCAGCCACTGCACACACCCCACACGTCCCTGTACCTGCACACACTGGCTGATGGACGTGCCAGCAGAAGCCTCAAATTTGGGCAGGGACGCCTCTTGCATCACAAATGCACATTAACAGAAAGTGCAAATGGCCATGTAATAAACAGAGGCAGGGAAGCTCGTGGATGCAATGAGCTCTGGCATAAGGAACACAAATAATCACCCTGGAGCAGAATGAGCAGCACCAACCCCGCGCCACGTCCGCGTGTGGGGCCAGCTGGGGACCCTGCCCTGGCCTTGCTGCTCAGCAGCCGGGCACAGAGAGAAAGGGACGTGCATTGTAAAGATGATTTCCTGTAAACATCGATCCACCAGGCCCAGGTATTGCTGCAGGAAGTCCTCAGGAGCCCTATTAGCGATCCCACACTCAGCTCACTGAGCTCTCCCTCGCACCAAGGTGTGGAGCTGGAAGGGCTGACAGTCAGACTCGATGGTTGTTGAGGCCTTTTCTGATGTTATTGATTCTGTGATCCTCAGGTCGGTGCCCTTGTGGCTGCAGAACATGATGGGGAGCAGGAGTTCAACAACAATCTTGAGATGTTATCAGAAACCCCAGCTGTGGAATGCAAAATCATTGCCTTGAAAGAGAGGCTGGACCTTGAAAACCCTGAACCCAGCCCCAAAGTGCAAAACCTGCTTTTAGACGGATTACAAATATTTGGCTTTTTCTCCTTGTGAATTCCTTGCTCCTATGGGTAACACAGTCTCACTGGCAGCTCTCCCACATTAAAGGGCAGCAAGGTGAGCTTGTTCCAGCTGCAGAACCTCTCAGAACAGCAGTGCCCAGACATGCTCCAGGGAATCTGCAGTCCTGAACAAACAATCCCGTGCCATGGGACCCACAGCACTGTGTCCACTTCTGTAGGACACAGGTGAAATGAGTTGTCAGCCCCTGCCCAGACCCTTCCCATTCTTTGGGAATAATTGTGAGAAGCCAGATGGAGAGCTAGGGTGGATCCCTTCCCAAAGTCAAGGAGTCTCACCACCCCATCTGACCTCACTTCAAGCCCATCTGGAAGTTAGAAGGTTCCAACTGCTGCAGCTGCAGGCAAAGGCAGGTGGGCTGTGACAAGGCTCTGTGTGTTGACAACTCTGGTTTTGGGTACAGAAAATCCCAAGTAATGTTAACCACATGCAACCTGTGCGGCTTCAAACTGACCTTCCTTCAACCAGACTGATTTCAAAAGCTGTCAGGCAGAGGAAGGCTCTGATCCTGCTCCTTTCCTCTGGAGAGGGTCAGGATGCCAGTTGCCATTTCTGTGACCAAAAAGCATCGAACCTTTATAGACACAACTAAGTCACAGCCCAGGCTCTGGAGAAGGGTTGTGTATAAACCCAGGTCAAAGGCAGCTTTTCCAGAAGAGAAACTAAAGTTCTTGAATACCTGGTTTCTGTTTGATTTAATTTGTTGAATTTTGGGTCTCTGAGATTTGAACGTTGCTGAGACAGTCATGGCTTGAGCCCCTCCTCAACCTCCAGCTCTTCAAGGAACTCCTGCCAGGTTTCAGGAGGCCAGGCCAAACCAGCAATTGGAAGAAGATCTTAATGCTTAAGGAGACAACAATTCAGCTTTTACTGGGGTTTCTAAGGTTTGGGATGCAGACACATCCCAGCAAGCAGAGACTTGTATTTACTGCCCTCATCCCATTTTTGTGCCACTGCACAGTGCCAGCAGAAACCCAGAACCCCACCCTTTATTGCTCACTACAGCCCTCCTGCTCTCCACCCTTCAGGGGTTTTGTTTGGTGTCACTCCCTCCTTCCTGGTAATGACTGAAACAACTGCAAGAAATGGCCTCAAGCTGTGCCAGGAGAGGTTCAGGCTGGCTGTGAGGGAGACTTTCTTCATAGAAAGGGTGGTCAGGCACTGGCACAGGCTGCAGGGCAGTTGTGGAGTCACACTATCACACCATCCCTGGAAGTGTGCAGAGATCAAGAGGATTTTGGAGCAGCTTCATGGGTGCCAGGATGCCAGGTTTACATGAAGACATTCCTGTTCTTTCCCCTGCCAGACCCTGTAAGAAGATGCTGGTTCCTTTCTCCGTGGGGACAGAGAAGATCAGGGTCCAGACACATCTTACATGGCTGCAGCACATCTGTCATGAGCTGGTGACTGTTATGAGCAACCTAAAATTTTAGAATTAAGCCCGTAAGTTCAGCTGAAGAACCTCAGCCTGTGACCTCTGCCTCATACTCCGTAACTCCTGGCTCAGTTACAATGGTTCTTGTAGAAAAAACACCTGATTGCTGCTTGAGTGCTGAAAAGCTTTCCTGGCTTCCAGCAGTTCTCTCCACTGCCTGCTACAAGTGTCTTCCCTAATTCCAGTCCCAATGTTCTCTCTCTGGCTGTGGCATTAAAGAGCTGCTCAAATCAGAAATGTTCTCCCTGTGATCTTGGCGCCTTCCCTGTGATGAGTTAAGCAGTGAGATCTCCATTTATCTCTGCAAAAACACCCATCTTGCACCCAGGATTTTTTTTATTCAGTGCAGCAGCATCTTCCAGGTCTTGCTCAGGACCCGTGGCTCATCTCAGCAGAAGGACATCATTAAATCAAGGCACTCCTCCGAGTGGAGCTCCTGCTCATGCCTGGCACTTCTGGGCCACAGGGGATTAGCTGGGAAGCATTTTGAAGCCATGGAAAAAAATCTGCATCTTAAAGACATTATTTAAATTCAGTTCAGTCCAAGCAGCCCTAATGATGTTACCCACAATATATCTTAATTTGATGTTGGTAATAAAGTTCAGTGTAGCTGGAGCGCTATCATACCAATGTACCAACATACAAATGAATGTTACCCATGTCATTTAGTACCTCTGGCTGTTAAAATGTCACTTAAGCCATATATTTAATAAATAGGTCCTTTTATGACTATAATACTGATAAGTATTCAACTAATTTCCATGTATGTTGCATTGTGTATGTTGCTAGGGATTTTACCAAGGCCATCACCAATAGCAACTGGGACAAGGAAATAATAAATTCAGGGGGCATTCAGAAGGATCTACAGTGTGGAATCACTTTGTAACAATACAGGAGACATGAATCACATCGGTGGCTAATGGGAGGGCTTGATGTGATCAGTTTAAATCCCCTCTGATAGGAAAAGAAACCTCTCAGTGCTCAGCCCCAGATCTCCTCTCAAACTGGAGTAAAACTCGCCTGGAAACTTTTTCCAGGTTCACGATCCCTGCCTATTTTTGTCTCTGTAGCCTGCGCTGCCTGGCTCTGATCAGCAGCGCTGCAGCAGTGGGAGGGAGGCTTCAGAGACATCTGGAGTCACAAAAGGTGCCAGAGAGCTACATCTTCTGGCCTTTTCCAGCAACTGAGCCGCGCTGCCGGGAGCGTTCGTCGTTCATCCTGCGCTGGATCAGCGCCTGGAGCCGGCCCTGGCCCATTGGAGCCCGCCCGTGCCGCTGGCTCCGCTTTCGTGCCTCCCTGCGCCCCGCCAAGCGCTGCCTTGGCATTTTAATCGCTGCCCGCTCCAGCAGGGGCTGCGGGGATGGCTCGGCAGCAGCGTCCTGCCCGCGGCAGGGACAGCCAGGACACCCCTGCCAGGGGGATCAGACCCGGCCAAAATGGGCATCCTCAGCCCCAAAGCCCCCGGTGCCCCCCCCCTCGGGGCTGTTTTGGGGTCACCTCTCTGTGGTCGGGGGTTCGGTGCTCCCGCGGGACAGGGATGCGATGGCCTTGGGGCAGGGATGTCACCTGCCCGGGTGGCCCTGAGCAGCTCCTCACCGCGCCTGTGTCTCCAAACCCCACGCTGAAGTCGGTCGTGGCTTCTCATGCCCATCAATGACATAAATTCCCTTCCCCGGAGCCGGGAACACAAAACTGCTCAGGAGAGCTCCGGGTAAGACCCAGAGCTGTGAAACACCCTCGGCTGGAAGGGACCCACAGGGATCATCCAGCCCAGCCCCTGGCCCTGCCCAGACCCCCCAACAATCCCACCCTGGGCACCCCTGGCAGTGCTGTCCAAAGGCTCCTGGAGCTCTGGCAGCCTCGAGGCCGTGCCCATTCCCTGGGGAGCCTGGGCAGTGCCAGCACCCTCTGGGGGAAGAGCCTTTCCTGATCTCCAGCCTGAGCCTGCCCTAGCCCAGCTCCAGCCCTTCCCTGGGTGCTGACCCTGTCCCAGAGCAGAGATTGGAGCTGCCCTCGGGAGGAGCTGCAGCCCCTGGGGAGATCTGAGCTCAGTTTGCTTCACTCCAGCTGGACAAACCCACTGCCCTCAGCTGCTCCTCAGCCAGGAGAAGACAGACTGGCTGGTAAGGAATGGGTCGAGGCAGGAGTGGGGCAGGCCCACAGTGCCTCTGCCATCTGTCATTTGTGTGTGCTCGGGGCAGTGACCCTCATGAGGACCTTCCTCAGCTGCACCAGCAGAGTTTGGGACAGGTGAGGCAGATCTGGACAGGCCCAGCTGCTTTGGGAGGGAAAACTGGTACATTTTTTGTGAAGGACCTCAGTCAACTCAACTTTGCATCTCCCTCCTAGGACACCTCCAGGGACAAACAGTGCATTTCAGGTGGATCACCCCATCCCTACAGGAGTCACCCCAGACCATGGCCTCACAGCCCAACTCCCTGTGGCAGGCACAGCCAGCTGCATCCATACCCTGGCACCCACTGGACCTGCAGTTCCAGACTCCTGCAGTGCTTCCCAGTCCTCTGAGGACCACCTTTGGTGTGTAAGGATGTCACAGGTGGCTGAGCTGAGGGAAGCTGCTTAGAGTGCAACTGGGGGGAATGCAAAAGGAAAAAATAACTGTCTGCTTTCTTAATAAATACAACCAGATCAAACCAGATGTGGAAAGCAGGTCCTGTGCCCCTCATGTGCCCTGGCTGAGGTACTGAACACCCAAGCACAGCCCTATTCCTGCAGCTCCTGCCTCCCTTGTCCCCACAGCATGGGGGTCCTTCCCCCCTGCCCTCCAACCTCATCCCATGGCTCCTGCCCTGCCTCTGCTCCTGAGACCCCCCTTCACACACAGCTCTGCCCCCGTCCCCCTCTGGTTTCCTCCTGCAGGAGCTTGGCTACACACACCTGAGCATCCCTTCCACTGTTCTGTGCTGAAACTGTCACTGTCCCCAGGATCTGAAACACCACAAGGCAGCTCCCTGTACCTGCCAGGTCCTTCCATGTCCTGCATGCACAAACCCTGCCAGCAGCACGCCCAGCTCCCTCCTCTGCCTGCCTGGCGCCTTCCCCCAGGACACCCAGCCCCTGCTCCTGTGTGCTGGCAGCAATCCCCTCCTCAGCACCGGCTGCTCCCATCCCTGGGTCTGCAGCGGTCTCCTCCATGGAATTCAGCAAACCCCACTTGGCTAAATAGGGCCTGGACCTGGATCCCGGCAGCCACTCTCCTGTTCCCAAGGCCAAAGACCAGGAGCCCTTTCCACTCTCTGAAGAAGGGACAGCACTGGAGGTGTGCCCAAAGTACAGGCACAGCTCTGACAGTCCAAGGCTCCCTGTGGGGAAGGAATTGTGCACAGACAGCCCAGCTCAGACACACAACACCCAACCAGAGCCTGTTGTGTGTGCAGAATGAGGAGAGCTCTCACACTGCAGGCCATGCCTTGTGAGAGTGCTGGCACCAACACTGCACACAATCCTCGTGCCCCAGGGGTACCCAGGGTAAATCTGGTGCCCTCTGTGCCCATCACAGAGGTCTCTCGCCCTTTGCAATTCAGAGATTCTATTGAGCAGACTCTCTCCCCAGTTCAGGCAGGTTTTCAGCAGTCAGTGCAGCGGGCAGGGGTGAGGTCTGTGCGCTCTGTGGTGCCCAGTTATGGGGACATTGTTCCATGGTGAGTCCCTCTAATGTATTCCTTGCATGGTGCTGCATTTAAGCCACTCATTTCTGTGCCCAGCTCACAGCATACCAATGAGCCAAGGCTGGAACGACAAGGTCAAGCCTGAGCAGAGCTCTCCTCAGCCCTGGGAATGGCTCTGGCATGTGCAGGATGTGGTGCAAACAGGGCCCTGCTGCTTTACCCTCCCTCGGCCATCCCCATTCCCCAGCAGCATTGGGAATGCTGGCCAAGGAGGCTGGATGGAGGCAGGGCCGAGCTCACAGAGACACTTGGCACAGGGGACACTCCCCAGGGGTGTTTGCAGTAGCAGCAGGATCCATTTGCCCTCAGGAAAATGATCCTTACTTACCAAGCTCCTCCTGACAGCCTGCTCAGCTTCAGGCTGGGTCACAGATCTGCCAAAGACAGAGCTCTCAGGGGACAAGTCCTTCAGGTGACACTGATTCCACAGAAAAGGATCTCATGGACCATCCTGGATACACCTTTTCAACAGCCCAGGCTAGGCCAAGCTTGTTTTCTGAGACTTGTTCTCCTGCAGTGTCGTGGGTCCACTGCAAATGCAGAACTGGATGCACTCACCTGGACTGTGGGGAGAAGACCACTCCCCAGGGTGCTCCTGAAGGGACAGGAGCAAGCAAAACCGACAGGGCAACTTCAAAAGGACCCTTCAGAAGATGGACAGCCACAAACAAAACATTGGAACATAACCTATGCTTCAACTGGGCCCCTTCGCACTGTGTGGGATTAAGAGCTGGGTAAAGGTTCTCTTTGAGGCAAAACTGCAAACCATCATCCCTGGGCAGCCTGTGACTCCAGATCAGGACCAGGAGCACAACAGCTGCCTGAGGATAAAGGATGCTTCCCAGGAAAGTAGTTGAAATCTTCCATCCAGGGGGACGGCATACTTGGGCTGCAGCTGGATGCAGCATCTTTCCCACAGTAACCCCCGTTCTGGCTGCCCTTTCCAGAACTGGCTGAAAAGGTAAAATCCTGTGCAGTTTTCCAGCACAGGAAGCTCTCCTGAATTCCCACTGGCCAGCTCAGACAGCTCCTCCATGACCAAAGGGCTGAATTTCAAGCACCTTCTTCATTCTCAGAGAATCCCAGGATGGGTCAGGCTGGAAGGATCCTCTGATCCAACCTCCCTGCCTATTCCAGAGCTCATGGCACAGGACTGTGAGCAAAGCTTCAGTTGGCACTTGTGCTCACACCCAAATCCTGGCCACCAAGCTGCCAGAACAAGCCTCCTCACACAGACCCAAGGGAAAGCTCTCATCTAGGTGGTAGATGCCACCACCAGCTCTGGGTAGTTAATTTTATTTTCCCAAAGGGAGAAAAAAAATCAGTAGAAAAATCTGGTTTGGCAACTTTAAAAAGCTGCATTTGCTAGCAAAATCCTGTGTCAGAGAATGTGTTCCTGGTTCCTGCAGGTCAAAATGCATCCAAGGAGAGAGTGCAGGTCCTGGGCACATGGATACACATTTAGTGCTGGGTGGTTTTGTTCTTGGAGGTGCTTTAGCAGGTCCCACTGCCTTCCCTATTGCCAGTTCTGGCAGTTCTGTTCTCCAGCTTCCACAGAAACATTGTAGAGAGCGTTACAGTCAGTAATTACTGAGCTGCAGTAGAGCTAATTGCCTCTTCTCTAAAGATTTATCAGTTCCATGGAGCAATTCATATTAAATACCTGCAAGTGAGCTACTCAGGGTTGCATTTGCTAATTGATTTGAGTTGTTTCTATTAGAGACGGAGCTGTTCTGCTGCTCACTGGAATAATGCTGAGTCATTCATTTGCTCACACTGAAACTTTCCCAAATAACTGAGTTCTGCATGGTGGGAGCAGCTGTGACTGTGTTCTCACAGCATCTGCCACGGGAGGTCTCTCAACTGCACAGGTGTCCCCTCTTGTCACCATGTCACAGCAGTTGTCCTGGTTCTGTCATGTTCATCTTCTTGAAGGGCAGCTCCAAGAGAGCTGGAGAGGGACTTGGGAGACGGGATGGAGGGACAGGACATGGGGAATTGCTTCCCACTGCCAGAGGACAAGGATAGATTGGATATTGGGAATAAATTCTTGGTTGTGACGGTCATGGGGCCCTGGCACAGGGTGCCCAGAGCAGCTGTGGCTGCCCCTGGATCCCTGGCAGTGCCCAAGGCTAGGCTGCATGGAGCAGCCTGGGATAGTGGAAGGTGTCCCTGCTCATGGCAAGGGTGGAATGAGATGGACTTTAAGGTCCCTTCCAACCTACGCCAGCCTGTGATTCCCTGATTTTTTGATTCCACGGTTCCATGGGTCATTGCTCACAGGAAGTTGCTGTGATCCCCAACCAGACTGATGTGCCTGAGAGCTTGGAGGGCTGTTGCAATGTATTTGAACAGCTTGGGCCAGAATGTGCCCCAGCCAAACCACCTGCAGTTATTGTTATCAGAACCCTCAGGAATTTGTCAAGGTTACTGAGAAAAACAGGGCTAAAATAAGAAAAGAAGAGCCTGAGAAATAGAATACCAGGAATGCAAGACCTTGATAAAGGAGGCCCACAGAGCAATAACCTGGGACCAGTCATGTCTCCTGGAGGGTTGATATGGGATGTGTGGGCAAGACAGAGGAAACAATCAAATAATGATGAACATGTGAATGAGCAGCCTTAGAATCTATAACTTAATGTAAACTTAATATAGCTTAATGTAAACAATAAATGGCTTCTGCTGAAATCATATTGGTTCTCTAGTTCAGAGGTCCTGAGCTCCCACAGAGAGTGCTGGGATCAGGCCAGGGCTGTGTAAGAAGCCCATACGCTGCAGCCAAGCTTGAGAAGACATACCCATCCTTGGCAAGAACTTCCAGGAAACTTTTTTAGTCTTAAGAAGGATGTGCAGGAAAATGGCAGTGCCCAGGGAGCATTCCAGCCCCATGGACAAGGACAGGAAAAGCGGCTGGACACACCTCAGGTGAGTGAGATGGATGCAGTGTGAGTGTCCAAAGCAGCCTTGTGCTCCTCAAAGGTCTGGAGAATGTGGCTGGTCTGGGAAGTTCTGTGGGCCTCAGTTCCTCTGTGTTACAGCCCTTCCTGCCCTCAGCAGGTCCAGGGGTGTGGAAAAACCACAAATGTCACCTGGGACTTGTCTGTTGCAGCACTTGTCTGTCTCCAGCATTGCTGCAGCTTTCCCAGGTCAGGCCCATGTTCTGAGCCAGGTGAGGATTAAGCCCATCACAGATTAGAGAATGCACCTGACCAGACCCAGAGCATCCAGTTCTGCCTCTGTCTCCTTGTCCAGCCCAGACTCCTCCCTCCCTACTGAAACATTTGCCCTCAATACCCCAGAGCTCCATCCAGCCCTGCCCAGGTGAGGAGCCTTTCCCAGCACAATGGGAACAGATCCCAGGCCTGTTGTTTGGAGTTTGGTGCACCCTGGCAAAGCTCAGCATCCAGCCTCATCCCAGCAGGGCTTCTCCAAGGCAGTGCAGCAGTGTCCCTGAGCCTGAACCCCACTCTGGCTGCTCAGCAGTGCCTGGCAGTGAGCTCTGCCATCCTGACACATTTGGGATCATGGTTTGTCCACAGGACAAGGCGAAATGAAACCTCCTCCATTTGCCCAAGCCTGATCAAATAGTGGCAGCCAGGGATCACTGAGACCCTCATGTCCAGCAGATTTGGACAGGTCAGGTGGACTGTGGAGCCACTCCAGTGACTGGAAATGCCAGGGATGCTTTTAACCCTCATGGAAACTGGGCTGTAATGTTGGAGAAATACTGAGAATGAGAAGAAGAAGAAGAAAAAGAAATTAATGAACAGCATCTAAGGCAAAAGCGGAGCTCCAGCAAATCATGGGATGCAGGTAACAGAGCCAGAAGGGCACAAAGTGTGTTTCAGGAATGAACAAACCCCCTGACATTTCCTTCTGCTCCGTTAGAGAGCAGAGGTAAGGCAGGAGCAGAGGAAGCAAAGCAGATGTGAGAACCCCCCCCAAACAAAGCTCAGCCGAGTGGGGCTGGCACGGGGCCGGCTGTGCTCCATCCCTAATCCTGAGCAAACCAGAGTAATACATGTTAAATATTAAAGGCAGGGATCTATAAACGTGCAGGAAGATGGAACTGTGAGTATCAGAATCGCAAAAAGACATTACTGGAAGGACTGATTGGTGTGTTTTTTTAATAATAGAAGGCCTTAATTAGTGCATGAAAGCCTATGATAGCAGCAGCCTGTCTGAGTTTTATTAAAACATCTGATGCATTGTCTCACGAAGCCACACTTGAAAAATTAATTCAAACTGACTTGGCTGTAGCTGGAGTCACATGGGCTGGGGATGAATGGAGATCCAGGGAGTGCAATAATAACCCATTATCTGTGGCATGGAGCTTATTTCTATCCAAATGAACCCTGCTTTGTGCAGAATACAGGCAGCTCTTCCCTCACTTTATCAGGCAGGAGTGGCTCCTGCAAAGGCACCGAGTGCCAGTGAAACCCACCCTGAGCCTGGAGAGCTCTTTGTTCCCCATGCCATCAGTATCTGTGGAAAGGAGGCAGCTTTTGGAAGTGTCAGGGATTTCACAGCTGGCGTGTTTGCTGCCTGCCTGCCTGGGAATGCCTGCTGTCTGTAACTCTCACAGCCTCCCTCTCAAGTCAGCTGATACTTCATGTTTTTTCGTCAAGCCCCAGCTGCTGAATCTGTGTTGTTTCCTCAGAATATCAAAAGTAGATTTCCAACCTTTCCTTTCTCTGAAAAAAAACAGAGAATATTGCAGAAACCCTCCAGTGCCCATTAACACACGTGGACTGGGTAAGTGTTGAATATTTTCTGCTGGTTTCTCTGTGGTTTTTGATGTTTCCCCAGTACTTTCTCAGCATGCACAATTTTTGGATGCTGAAGGGAATCATGATGGTTCTCATTCACCTTTAATTGTGAAGTGGTAAAGTGTCTCTCCTGGTAAAGTGTCTCAGTACCCCAATAAAGGTGGAGAAGTTGTCCCACCTGGCCCAACACATGCGGGGAATGGTTAATTACCCATCAGTCCTCACAACAAACAGCCTTTGGTAACACTGGAGAGTAAAAATTATTTCCCTGCACCTTCAGCATCCATATGAATAATGAATCCATTTGCAGGACTCAGCATCAGCTCATGAATGAAACTTCAACCAAGGAGCACTGAGAAATACAACAAAAATTAATCATTGTGAGCTGTTTTCATAAAGGCACAAACTCCGAGCTCAGGGGGGACCATCGCTCAAGCCGTGCAGGAGAATGAGTCTAAGGAAGATTGTCACAAGTTTTCCGCCCTAGCAGAAATGAGAAAGGTTTAAAAAAAAGCTCTGTTCTCCTTTGCAGCCTCTGTTCCCATTTCTGCAGTCGGCGTATGTGATTACAGCAAACTTCTGAGCTGAAATTAAGGACTTTCTTTAGAATCTCCTGTTTAAAAATGGAACATGGCATCCAGATGAATATTTTCTATCATATTTTATTGTGAAAAATGTCAGCCAAAAGCTTCAGCCTCACATAAATAAAGAATCAGATCAGTTTGTCAAGTATCAGAACTGGTTTAATGCCTTCTGCTTTCTTTTTTGAGCATATTAGAGCAACCAGAGCTAGGAAATGATACATGTAGGATTCCTTGCTAGAAGCAGATCAGAAAAACGTCAGATAAAAGTAGCAAAATATTTGGTATAAAGAGTTCCTGGAGGTTTGAAAGCTTCCCTGGAGATGGCACCCCTGGCTGAGGATGAGCCTTGTTTGCTCCATCCAAACCAGAACAAGCCCAGAGTTATCAGCAATGGAGAAGAAAAGTGCAAAGGCTCTTTTTCCTGGAGACAATTCCAGCACAGGGTATTTCCAATGCCTTTTCCCAAACTCCCTGCTGTTGGAGAAGGCGTATGAGGCAGAGCCAAAGCCAAAGCAATGAGAATGCTACAGGCAGGCAGGGAGAGGCCAGGCTGGGAGCTGGGTTTTCCCAGGATGAGGACATAGAGGGTTGTCTGCTGTCTGGAGGTGCCTGGGAGGTGCCACCCAGGAGTTCCCTCAGCTGAACTGCTCCTAGGGAAGGACACATGGGATGGGCTGGGACCTCTTCCCACCTGGAAGCTGCTGTCTATGGTGATGAGGCTGGTTTGGAAGAGTTTTTATGGGAATGTCCTCAGTCCTGGTGGATGTAGGACTGAGGCACTGAGTTGGACTCAGTGCCACTTGTGGGTTTCTTCCAGCTCAGGATCTCCTATGATTCCATGCAGTGTTAACATTTTGGGTTCACCTTCACACCAAACCATCCCTGCCGGGGTCATCTGCAATATAACCAAGCTACAAACTGCCATTCATTCTCCTGACCAAAAGGTTTTGGTCTGGCTCAAATGGCTGGGCTAAGCTTTAGGGAGAAGGGGCTCCTGTCCCTCAGTGGTTGGGAGTTAAAGCAGGTCCTTCCCCACTGTGCAGCCCTGTCACTGTCACACCGATGGAGAGGTGCCCGGGGGTGTCCTGCCCCCACTGACCTGTAAGGCACAGGTAGCTGTTTCTGATTTAATAAATGTGCTGGTTTTCCCCAAAACAAGTGATGAAGGCTCTGCCCACTCTCAGAAGTGCAGCAGTCCAAAGAGCTCTTCTCTTTTGGTGGGGATGGGATAACAATCCCCTGTCACAGCCCTGCTGCCCATCAGGCACGGTCACCACATCAGAGCCCCGGGGGATGAATGCAGAGCAGCCTTCCCAAAGAGCCCATAGATCCTCCTGGACACTGAACACCCCACAGCCTCTGCCCCTGGGGTCACAGCCCACAGCTCTGTGGCCACCACAGCAGCCACAAAACCCCAGAGCAGAGCTGTGCTGTTCTCAGCCAATCTCTGCCGTGCCAGCCCAGGGGCACCCAGGGAAGGGACTCCAGCACCGCCCTGGGCAGCTGTGCCAGGGCCGGACTACCCTTTCCAGAAAGAAATATTCCCCAATATCCAACCTGAGCCCAGCCTGAGGCCGTTCCCTCTCCTCCTGTCCCTGTTCCCTGGGAGCAGAGCCCGACCCCCCCGGCTGTCCCCTCCTGTCAGGGACTTGTGCAGAGCCACAAGGTCCCCCCTGAGCCTCCTTTTCTCCAGGCTCAGCCCCTTTCCCAGCTCCCTCAGCCTCTCCTGGGGCTGCAGCCCCTTCCCCAGCTCTGTTCCCTTCCCTGGACGTTCAAATGCTGAGCCGTGCCTGGGTCCTGCTCGGTTCACTCAGCTCCTGCACCCGCCCCCTCCAGGATAACGCTCCTTCTCACCATCCCCACCACCGGCCTGGCTGTGGACCACCCGCGGCAGCCAAAACGAGGAGAACTGGCAGCAGAAGCGGTGTCAAAGTGCAGGACCCGCTGCGTCTCTGCCTGAGAGCCCGGAACCCGCAACCAGACCCTGCCCGGGAGGGAGGAGGAAGAAGCCCAGCCCAGCCCAGCCCATCGGCCCGGGCTGTTAAACCTGGAGCAAATGTCGTGTATTATTACTTTTTTTCTTTCCTAATTGTTATCTCCTGTGCGGCTGGAGCAGGGGGCGACACCCGGGAACAAAGACCTGGAAATAACCTGCGACGGGAGCTCCAAATCACTGCCGGCAATTTAAGTGGCACTTGAGGGAGGT
This sequence comes from Sterrhoptilus dennistouni, assembly GCA_013397095.1. Classification (NCBI taxonomy): domain Eukaryota; kingdom Metazoa; phylum Chordata; class Aves; order Passeriformes; family Zosteropidae; genus Sterrhoptilus; species Sterrhoptilus dennistouni. Next base: position 506,866 of record VWZU01016195.1, on the reverse strand, counting down.
CAGCCGAGGCAGACGTTAAACCTACGGATTTCCAGGCAGGAGCCGTAGCGACGGAAAACCTCGGGAAGCTCAGCAGGATCCCAGGGAAAGAGTGGAGCATGCACTTCCAGTCTGGTGGGGCACTGCCCAGTGAGGAAGGTGGGGGTTACAAAGAGTCTAGTGGGGCTTATCCAGCTGGGAAAGTCATTTCCAGTGTGCCAGCAGCTCCCTGTGGGACTGCCTTCATCATCACAGTGACTCCCAGGGGCCCTGGGAGAGCTGGGGATGCTCCCTTACAGTTTCTGCGGGAGGGAATCAGGATCATGGATGCCGCCGGGGGCCCCCGCGGGGCAGTGCTCGTGTGCTGCTGATGTTTGTTTGGTGTCACACTGGAGTCATCCCCTGAAACAACCTGGGGAAACTCCCGCATGGCATCCCAGAGTTCAGCTCAGCCCAGAACCTCCTTCCCCTGCCTCTCTTTTACCAGCACTGGAGTGCTGGATCCAGCCCTAGGGCCCAGCACAGGAAGGACCTGGAGCTGCTGGAGAGAGTCCAGAGGAGGCCACAGAGGTGCTCCAAGGGCTGGAGCCCCTCTGCTCTGGAGCCAGGCTGGGAGAGCTGGGGGTGCTCACCTGGAGAACAGAAGGCTCCAGGGACACCTCAGAGCCCCTGCCAGGGCCTAAAGGGGCTCCAGGAGAGCTGGAGAGGGGCTGGGGACAAGGGCTGGAGGGACAGGACACAGGGAATGGCTTCCCACTGCCAGAGGGCAGGGCTGGATGGGATATTGGGAAGGAATTGTTCCTAAGGAGGGTAAGGAGGTTTCAAGGTAAGTTCTAAGCTCCCTTCCAAACCAAAGCAATCTCTGAGTCCATGATGTGATTCCATGAGTGTGGCCCATGGCAGGAAGAGGAAAAGCTGGATGCAGAGGGATGGATCTCAAGCCCAGGAGTGAGATCTCCCAGTTGGTGCCTTTGCAGGACGGTGCCCACCCAGTGACCCCCGTGGAGCATGGCACCAGGGTCCCATGGCAAGATTTATCCCCAGTCAGTGCAACAAATCCAACCCATCACCCACAGAACTTGGGATCATTCCCAGAACCTCACAGAAAGTTGCCCCTTTCACTGTCCAGCTCCCTGGAACACCTCCTGGGAATCCTGGGAACCTCAGGACCCTCAAGCTGAATCACAGAAGGCATCCAGATGGAGGAGCCTGATTCCCAGACTACCCTTTCTCATGTGTCTCCAAGAGACCAGTGACACTCCAGTCTCCTCTTTCTGTTCCATCCAGCAGCCGGAAGACACTGGAGTTCTGGCTCATGCAGCTGCAGTTCTGTCACTGCTTCCTGTGCCGTGTGACATTCCCAAGTAGTTTTTGAGCCAAGGATGGGGCTCCCTTGGGAATTGGCTGTTTTCAGCACCTGCTCTGGGCACAGGCAGCTCACTGGGTTAAACTCCAGCACCCAAGACCACACCAATAGCTAAAATGAGGTGTTAGAGGTGATGTCCCCTTCCAGAGGAAAGAAGCAGGACACTTATGCTAATTAATGTATTCCCAAGATGCTCCTACCTGGAATTCCAGCATCTACAGGTACCTTGAGGCAGGGAAGGATGTTGCTCCTCAGGGCCCCAGGCCTGTGCAGGGAAGAGTCACCCAGATTTGAGGAGTGGGTGGGATGTAGAAAGTCAGTGTCAGAATAACCCAACCAGTGCTTCTAAAAATTTCCCCCAAATTAATAGCTGTCCACAGCGAGAAAAATAATGCAGTATTGTTAACTTTAATTTGCTAGAATATAATTTTTGGAAAAAGAACCCCAAACATTAAGCTCCTTATTTAGTGAGAACATGACAGCACAAAACAACTCCTTTTGAAGTGTCACAAGGTAGAGAAGCAGAGCTGCAAACACTGCCCTGCCAACATTCTGCATGCAGCACCGTGCCTGAGCCCACACTCGCAGGATTGCCTCGCTCAGAGACAACACAGGACAACAACAGGAGCTAAATGAGGATAAATTACATCAGAAGCACAATGTTTACAAGGGCTGGTAATTCACCCCCAGCACCAAATTACTTTTACAGCAAGAATCTGCTTTTCATGGGCTTGGCTGTTGTGAATGAGGGAGCCTCCATTGGAATGCAGACAGAATTTACCTTGGAATGGTTTAGTCACCCACAGGGATGGATGGATGGATGGATGGATGGATGGATGGATGGATGGATGGATGATGGACAGGCAGACACACAGGCAAGAAGATACCAAATCAAACATCTGTTTTTCTTTTAAGTGATGGTATTTACAGAGGAATTTTAGAGAATTGTACAATACCAAAATGCAGAATTATACTCATGAGGCATTTGCAGAAGACACAAACACATCTTTCTTTGCTCATTCAAATTAAAACTTACTCTGAAGGCCCCAGACTGCTCCACTTGCAACTCAGCACAAAGGTGAGCTCATCCCAACTAGGAAACTGTTAGACATCCTTCAATTGCCAACATAAAAAGCTACCACTAAAGGAGCAACAAGTGGCTCAGCAAATCAGAGATCACTGCAGAAAGCCAATATGTGCCTCTTGCAGCCTCAAAATTGGTTATCTACAAACATATGGAGTGGAGGTACTTCATCAGAATTTGAGAAATTATCCAGGAAATAGTTTGATTGTTTTAGAAACCTTGCAAAGAAGTTCACAGAAAGATGTTGACAGTTCAGGGATGACCCTTTTCAAGCAGATTTACATAAAACAAATTTCTGAACTGGGATCAAGAAAAATTTGGGAAGATGGGCAGGAAGGTAGAGAAAGAGGAAGCTCCCACACTGCTCCTTGAAAGACACAGTAAATTGTGAAATGGACAGAGAATCCAAAGGCACCTGGGAAGTGACAAGTGTCCTTCTAAAAAGGAGATCAGCAGGTTAGACCATGGCTGTGCCAAGCCATGCATTCATGCAATGCCAGACCTACAAGTTCATTGAGTCTACCCCTACCAAGGGCAGGGACACCTCCCACTGTCCCAGGCTGCTCCGAGCCCCAATGTCCAGCCTGGCCTTGGACACTGCCAGGGATCCAGGGGCAGCCACAGCTGCTCTGGGCACCCTGTGCCAGGGCCTCCCCACTCCCACAGCCAATACCCATCTCAGTTCCCATCTTCAGGCAGGGGTTTTTCCTAGTTGTTGCTGGTCAGGAGCTGGGCTCAGGCAGTGCCAGCTCGGGGTGGTGCCAGCCCAGCAGAGCTGCTCCTCACAGGCCCTGCTCTTAATTTGGGTGGTGCGTGCACCAGCCCGCCCACAACTGATTCCAAGCTTGGCTGGCAGCTGGCAAAGCACCATAACAGGACAGTGTAGCAAGACCTTGCTTTAATTTTATCCCCTGGTTTTGTTAACCGTGTAAAACAGCTCTGGTTGGAAAGCATATGGAGCAGTATAAAAATCTCCATAGGATGAATTACGGCAACTTCACACAAAAGATGGAGAAGGATTTAGAAAAGCATTTCAGCAGATTTTAATAGAAAATATCTTATCAAAGCCCTCATTGGCTGGTAGACCAGGATTTCAGAGTGGCAGCTACTGCTTTTAATTTTATACCCACACAGACACCCATGTATCCCACAGCAGGGTGTCTCTGAGTCCCAGGGATGGATCCCTCTGGGGTTGTGGCATTGTGCTGCATGTCTCAATACAAGTGCCACAGTTGGACTCAGACTGTGCAATCTGATCTCCTCATCGATTTCCAGGGATGGGATGTAAATAACTTTGCTGTGTACATGGGATCAATGGGGACAGAGCAGGGGTGTCAATGCTCAGTGTTATGAGCCTCATTCATTGCAGCAAATGATCAACACAAGAGAACTTCAATAAAAACCACATAAATTAATAATTGCTTTGCAGCTTCTGTCCTTTTCTGTCATTTCAGCTCTTTGGCAGATGAAGTTCATCCCCTCCCAGCTCTCATGCTGTGGCTGATTGCCCAGGCAACTGGAGCAGAGAGACTGGATTAGAGGAGGCTCCACAGTTCTGCACAAACTGCAGGTTCTTTGTCTGGGCTACTAATAGCAAGTTCATAAAAATTGAAAGAGTTGTCAGCACTTGCTTATTGATAGTCCCAGATGAAAACCACAGGACCTGGTTAAAAAGCTGTATTAAGATTGTTAAAGACATAAGAATTTCTCAGGGCATATTTGGCTTCATTGGACTTTGTGTCAGGTTCTTGTGAAGAAATAAACTTCACTGAAAAACAGCAAAAAAAAGACTTAAAACAGAAATGTTAGGGAGCAGAAAAATATTCATATACAGTGCTGAAGTCTAGCTAAGAAAGAGGAATTCTTTGTGAAATTCACCGTACAAGAAGCTGGCTCTGTGCCCCCACTGGGCAGGGGGTCCAGGGCACAGGCCTGGGCCATACAGGTGCTCAGGAACCAGCTGCCATCTCTCCACGAGGACTGGTCACTCCACATTTCACAAGGGCTGCAGGCTGAAATGTGGGTCCACACCAGAGCTGCTTGGCCCACACAGTTCTGCAGGGCTCTCGGGAACTTGGATGGTCCATCCCAGGCATTGCAGCCAAGGCAAGGCCCACAGCAGCACCATCCAGCAGGTGAAGGTCCCAGGAGTGACCCCAAGTCACAGTGCACAAATCACAGACTCAGAAAAGCTGGAAAAGGCCTCCCAGACCATTGATTCCAGCCTGGGCCTGAACATCAACTCAACCAGAGCACTGAGTACCACATCCCCTTGGTCCTTGGACACCTCCAGGATGGGGACTCCAAACATCCCTGGACAGACCCTTCCAGGGCCTGACCACCCTTTCCAGGGAGAAATTTTCCCCAATATCCACCCTGACCTCCCCTGGCGCAGCCTGAGGCTGTTCCCTCTCCTCCTGTCCCTGTTCCCTGGGAGCAGAGCCCAACCCCCCTGCTGTCCCTTCCTGTCAGGGAGTTTTGAAGGTGCCCCCTGAGCCTCCTTTTGTACAGGCAGCAGCTGGGGAGATGGTGCTGAGCAGAGCTGTAGGGGCTGCACATCAGCCATGTCTGCAGCAGTGAGGGAGGTGGAACAGTCACCAGGATTCTGATTACAGAGGGGCTCAGTGCGGCCCAGGCAGGTCTGAAGCCAAACAGCCCAGAGGGGCTGGTCCATCCCTCAGGTCTCAGCACCAGCCCTCCACACTCTGCCTCAGCACAGCCTCTTCAAAGCACAGCTCCTGCACTCAGGAATGGAATTCCCATCCATGCCGTGGCCCCTTCCCCTGCCCAGGGCTGGGGGTGGCAGCATGTCCCTGAGGCAGGGACTAGCACACAGGGCAAGCCCAGCCTGGTGCTGAGGCAGCAGAGCAAAGGAAACCTGCCTGAGGAAACCCCCAGCTCTGAATGGAGAGTAGGTCTGAGGGTGCAGCAACCTGTTCCTGGAAAATTCAGAGAGAAAGAAAGGCAGCACAGCCTGAATTAATTATTTCATGGAGATGATTCACTTGTCTCTAATTATAGATGAGCTTCTAAACACAAATGTCAGTTAAAATGTTATAGTTCTCCTGCAGCTGTCATTCATGTGCTGGTGAAGAGATCAAGGCCAGAGCTATTAAAAACCTTGGGAGTGAAAGGAAGTGAAAAGGAGTTCTTGGTGGAGTGAAATTAAAGCAGGAGTTTGCCCTGAGCATTTTAGGCCCACAGAGCTCTCACCTGTATCCCAAACCCGTACTCACAGTAGGCAGTCGAGGGCCTTTAGGGCCAGTTTCTCATTTCTGAAAATGCTGTGGTGCACACTGAGCCCCTGCCACCCTGAGGGGGTGAGGGGAGCAGGACAGGACCTGCTGCTGGCTGCCCCTTGCCCACTAACAGGAAATGGAGAAAAACTGGGAAAAAATCTTAATCCTGCGTGAGTGGCCACAGGAGACTCCCAGCCTGAGGGATGGCTGGTGATTGCAGGGAGTGGATGTCTGAGCAATGGAAACAGAACCATGGAATGGTTTGGGTGGGAAGGGACCTGAAATCCCATCAACTCCACCCTCGCCATGTGCAGCTTCTGCTATCCCAGGCTGCTCCAAGCCCCCATGTCCAGCCTGGCCTTGGACACTGCCAGGGATCCAGGGGCAGCCACAGCTGCTCTGGGCACCCCCAGGGCCTGCCCACCCTCCCAGGGAATAATTCCTTCCTAATATCCCATCCATCCCTGCCCTCTAGTAGTGGGAAGCCATTCCCTGTGTCCTGTCCCTCCAGCCCTTGTCCCAGTTCCCTCTCCAGCTCTCCTGGAGTCCCTTTAGGCACTGGAAGGATCTCTGAGGTCCCCTTGGAGCCTTCTTTTATCCAGGCTGAATAATCACAATTCTCTCTGCCTTCAGAGTTTATCTTGTTTTGCCTCTCATTAAAATTCTTTGATAAATTAACATGTTTTGTTCAGCATTTTGACACTTCTAGATGAGAAGTCCTTGCATAGGGAAGCTCCTCAAGGACTGCTTCCCCTACAGAGTTTGCCCTGAGCAGAGTCGTGAGTCACTCTCAAAGTGGGGCCAGGAGCCTCATGCCACCCCTTGTGCCACACAGGATGAAGGCACACACATTGTCAGGGTACTCCCTGTGCTGATTTGAGGGCAAAACCAAAAGAAGAGAGCTGTCAGAGAGAAAACGTGATGGGAAGAAACTGCTTTGCCTGTTGAGTCAAGGGAATTTTCCTTGCAGCTTCATGGCTTTATTCCAGGGGGTCAGAGCTCCCTCAGCAGCAGCTCCCAGTGACCACCACAGCCTTCCCACAGCCCATGGGGTTGTCCTGGTGCTCTCCTGCAGCACAGCCTACCAGGATAGAAGAGTCACCCAGCAGGACCCCTGGGTCTTGTCCAGCTTCTTTCCCTGGAGCTTGGTCCTTTGGGTTGTTGGGGATTTTTCTTTGCCTCTTTCTAGCCACCTCTTCAGCTCACCCAGAGCTGACACCCCCACTACATATTCTGAGGCTGCAAGAGGCTCCTCCCAGCAGCATTCCCAGCACTGTGAGCAGCTGTGGCACAGCCTCTCCTGTGGGATATTAGTGCTGTGTCCTGGGTCGCTGAGAACACCCAGGAGGAGGAAAACCTCAGGAGGAAGAGGACCTTGCCTGGGGCTTCAGCCCTCCAGAGAGAGCCCCTCTACGTGTGCTGGAGCCCCATGGTCACCTGCAGCACTGTCCAAGCAGGTGTCCAGCTCTGCACTTGGACAGACTTGTTTGTTACCCTCAAATCCACCTTTCTAGAAAGCTGCTCAGCTGGAAAAGCCCTGGGAGTGCTGGTGTCATTGTCTGGACATGAGCCCAAGTGTGTCCAGGTGGCAAAGAGGCCAAGGGCTCCTGGGCTGTCCCAGCCCTGGGGTGGCAGCAGGAGCAGGGCAGTGCCTGTCCCCTGTGCTGGCACTGCTGGGGCACCTCCAGGGCTGGGGCAGCTCTGGGACCCTCCTGGCAAGAGAGACCTGGAGGGGCTGGAGCGTGTCCAGGGAAGGGAACGGAGCTGGGGAAGGGGCTGCAGCCCCAGGAGAGGGTGAGGGAGCTGGGAAAGGGGCTGAGCCTGGAGAAAAGGAGGCTCAGAGGGGACCTTGTGGCTCTGCACAAGTCCCTGACAGGAGGGGACAGCCGGGGGAGTCGGGCTCTGCTCCCAGGGAACAGGGACAGGAGGAGAGGGAAAGGCCTCAGGCTGGGCCAGGGGAGGCTCAGGTTGGACATGGGGAGGAGTTTCTGTATGGAAAGGCCTTGGCAGGGGCTGTCCAGGAAGGTTTGGAGTCCCTATCCCTGGAGATGTCCAAGGAAGGCCTGGACAGGGCATTCAGTGCTCTGGGCTGGGGACAAGGTGGGCATCGGGCACAGCCTTGACTCAGTGGTCTGGGCTGCCTTTTCTAACCTTAATGATTCCATGATTCTGTCATCGTTTCTGTCTGAGCACCAGCTCCTGGGTACCAGCAGCACCTGCAGCAACTCCCTGTCACTGAAACTTCTGTGGCCCTTCCCTGAGGGCTGCAGAGCCCTCTCCAGGCAGGGGTTGTGCCATGAGTACAGCCCAAAGTTGCAGCTCTGCTTGTTCCATTCTTTAAACCTTGCCTTGGCCGAATATGCTCAAACACCCTGGGTTAGACACAAACCCCTCAGTGAGAGCTGCTGGAGCAGATGATGGCTCTGCTGCCTCCTGTTCCACAGGCTCAGGAACATCTCAGCTGTTAACTGTGCAGATCATGAGCATTTGGAGTTTACAGTTATTTTATTTTGTGAGGACAGATGGCAGACAGCTCTGTAGTAGAGGGGCAGATGGCTGTGCACCTATGAGCAAACCAAAACAAAACAAAAACCAAGCCCAGAGAAACTGCATGGTTAAGCTGCAGAGTAAGTGAGCTCTGCTCCTCCTCTCAGACACAGCACATGGGCCCAGCTACATCCTTGTGACTCCTCTCCCACATGCAGGTGAGAGCAAGAAGGGGGCCCTGGGCTTTAATAAAGCATCACACACAGAAAGAAACTTCAGTTGTGCTGCTTGAGATGGATCCGAATGTAGGGAAGTCATGGCCCAGGGGAGAACAGCTGGCTCAAGTGGGTGATTGCTCTCCTTTCTCACCAAGGGAAAGCAGCCTAAGTCTTCCTGCCCAGGAGGGACGTCTGTCCCACCAGTATGGAAGGAACATTCCTGCCAGATGCCAGTCCATGGAAAAGGGCACAGTGGCTGCTCCTACTCTCAGGTGACATTGGCAGAACCTGGAACAGAACAGGTCCCTTCTGCACCTCACCTTGGCCTTTGGACAATGTTTCCTCATGCATGAAGGCACCCATGGCTCTGGGAGGAGAAGTCCTGGGGGTTTTGTGTCACCCACACTGGGGACCAATCTGTAAGGTACAAGTTGGAGGAAACATCTGGGAACACTCAGTGAGGAAAAATATCTGCTCCTCTTTACATTAAATGCACAAGGCTATCCAGTTAAATATTGAGAGGTCCCACCTATCATCTGGTGAAAACAAACGACCCAAATTCAAGCCTTCTTACTTCATGTACATTGTGCTAGCCAACTCAAAAGGTGAAATTCTCCAAGCCTGGGGAAGCAGGACCTTGAGAAATTCAAGCAGAGCTTTTTTCAAGGAAGCTTTTCTATAGAAGAAGAAGGCACATGAGAGATAGAGCTGAATAACTATTGATACACTTCCATGTCCCACAATATTATGCGGCTAAAAGCCTCTGGATTTTGATTAGGCATCATGTTTCTCCAAGAAATATTAACTTTCAATATTTAAAACGTTTTTTTAAAAGAGCAAGAAGAAGGTCAGAGCCACAAGAGAGATGTCCCCCTTGCTCCCCAACAAATTAAACATCACAGTTATCAAGCCAATACTAGGAAACCTGTATGCTGAGGCACTGTGGATTATTGTTCCCCAAACAATTTCCTTTTTTTCCACCCTGAATGTTTGTTTTCCCTCTTGGCTTTAATTTTATAATTAGTCTCTCTGGACAGAAAGTGAATCTTTCATTGACTTGCTGACAGAGCAGTAATTGTCAGCTAACCTCGTTCTTCAGGGAGGTTTAATGACGGGCTGTGTCCTGCACTCAGTCAAATTCCCATAAATTCTTATCCAGGCACCATGAAATGCCCATGCTGTCAAACAGCTGCCAAGTCTGACAGCTCCTGGCTGAGTGGCAGAGCCCAGGGCTGCTCTCCAGCAGTGCTCTGTGCCTAAAGGAGCGGGAGCACAGCTCATCCTGCTGGATTCACTGTCTCACACTGCTTTCACTGGTCACACTTCTTTTCCAATTTTTTAAATAAAAGAGGTAAAATAGACTAATGGACTGGAATTCCTGAAATATAACCAGAAAGTGGATAAAATATGAAACAGGGTGAAAAATGAGCATTTAAATAATAGAATCATGGAGTTGTTAAGGTTAGAAAATACTTTTAGGTTCATCAAGTCCAACCTTCAACCCAGCACCACCACATTCACCACTAACCCATGTCCCCAAGTGCGACATCCACACAGTTTTTAAATATTTCCAGGGATGGAGACTCCACCCCTGCCCTGGGCAGCCTGTGCCAGTGCTTTACAACTGCTTCTGTGAAAAAAAATTCCCTGATATCCAGTCTAAACCTCTCCTACTCCAACTCAAGGCCATTTCCTCTCATCCTGTTGCTTGTTCCCTGGGAGAAGAAATTGATTCAGAACCAATATGAAATTTATACCAGTGTCTCATCAGCTCAGGAACAGGGCCCAGATCATCACTGTCAGCAGCACAAGGTCCCGCTGGGGGTAAATCACTAAAGGTGCACCTTGGTCACTGCTGTTGTCAATCCTTGCTAATAATTTCAATAATAGCCTGGGACAGGGTGCCCCATCAGCCAGCCAGTCTGGGATGACACCAACTGGGAGCAGTGGCTGACACCCCAAATGGTGGTGAGGATGCTTGTGGGCCATTCAAGGGCCCTCAGCAGCCTAGAGAACTGAGCAGAGAGGAATCTCATGAAGGAAATTCGAGGGGGATGCAAACTGCTGCCCATGGGGAGGAATAACTCCAGGCAGCAGCACAGGCTGGGGCCCAGCCATCTCTGCAGGGAAGGGCTGTGGGGCTCTGGTGGATCTCAGGTTCCCTTTGAGCTGGGGATGCACCCTCACAGTGCTGGAGGCAAAAGACTGTCCTTGCACTGTGTTGGACAGAGCATGGCCAGCAGCAATGGGGAGGCTGTTCTTCCCTCTGCTGAGCACTGGAGAGGCCACATTTGGAGTTCCGGGCCCAGTTCTCTAACCCCCAGAAGAAGGTAAATATAGATTTATTTGAATTAGTCCAGCAGAAGTCCATTAAGTTAACTAAAAGACTTTTTTTTTTTTTTTTTTTCATTGTGAAGAGGGACAAGCCCAGAGGGGCTGTGGACTCTCCAGGCTGTAGATATCCAAAACCTGGCATGGTCCTGGGCAACCTGCTCAGGGGAACCTGCTCGAGCAGGGCTTGGACTAGAGCACCTCCAAATGTGGCTTCAGCCTGAGAGATTCTGTGATTTGTGGTAGATTTGGCCACTAAGGATCCTGAGCTCCTTCTGCCTTGTGCAAGGATGAGTCTGGTCAAATCTGAGAAGCCAGACTGAGAACAAACACTGTTGGGTTATGGCAGAGGCTGTCAGAAATAATAACGTAGTTGATTCCATTAGGAAATTCTTTATTTTGGGATGGGAGTATAAAACTTCATAAAACAAGAAAAAATTTGATTGTCAAAGAACTCTTAGAAAGAATGTGAACTTACTTGCACTGAGCAAAACTCAATTTTAGTCAGGGTTCATGAAGAGCAAAGACTACTGGGATCACATGGGCTCCTCTGCCAGCCCCTCTGCCTGAGTGAGCTCCAGGCACGTTGGGAAGGGGGGAGAGGTCTCAGAGACAAGAGGTGTCACAAAAACCTGCAGCTGAGGGGTGGAATTCAATGCTGTCGGTTCTTCTCTGTGGGAAAGGCAGGGACAGCTCAGTCCTGGCCTGCTCAGAGTGGCCAAGGCTGATTGATAACACAGGTCCAGCCTGGCCAGGGGGCAGCTCACAGTGTCCCTTCTCTTTGGGACAGGGACAGCACCCAGGGAAGGGCTGGAGCTGGGCCAGGGCAGGCTCAGGCTGGAGATCAGGAAAGGCTCTTCCCCCAGAGGGTGCTGGCACTGCCCAGGCTCCCCAGGGAATGGGCACGGCCCCGAGGCTGCCAGAGCTCCAGGAGCCTTTGGACAGCACTGCCAGGGATGCCCAGGGTGGGATTGTTGGGGAGTCTGGGCAGGGCCAGGGGCTGGGCTGGATGATCCTGGTGGGTCCCTTCAGCTCAGGATATTTTGTGATTCTCCAATTTGGGGCTGTAGAGGTGTTTTCAGACAAGCCAAGAGAAATGACCAGGAGCTGAGGGTCCTCCAAGGGATTCAGGGGTTCTGAAGAGGAACTGGAAATGCAATCTCACAGAATAATAAAATTATTAAGGTTCTAGTCACACTAGAAGCACAGAAGTCCATCAAGGCTGTGCTTCATCTCCCCATTTCATGTGCCCTGTTTGTTCCCAGGACGCCCCAATCCCATCAGGGCCATGTCCTTGTGGTGGCAGTGCCACACCCAGGCACGGTGACAAAAGGCAGCCACAGACACTCCCGACCTTGCTTGGTGTGGGGCCGGGGCCAGCTGGGGGCAGGGAGGACAGCAGGGAGGTGACCCAGCTCTAGGGTGGATCCAAGTTCCCCTTTCCCATCTCAGCTCACTCTGACAGGTTGGGAGGAGGGCAGGGAGAGGCTGAGCAGCTCAGGAACGTGTGGGGTCAGTGCTTTGCACTAAACCAAGCAGGGCCAAGGAATCAATCTGTGAGCAGAGGCTTTTTCATGGGTAATTACAGAGGAAAATGCTTCACCCCCTTCACTTTGTCTCACGTGGGAGGGGTGGACATCCCTCTGCACCTGAACTGTATTTCCAGCACCAGACGGCTCCTGCTCTCCCCTTTCCAAACCCAGAGCACACACCAGTTGCCTGGAGCAGAAAGATGTTTAATGTTTAAACTCTTGTCTCAGTTCTCTAAATCCCCAGTGGTTTTAAAAACTGAACTGGCCAAAAATTCACGTTGGGGAAAAAAAAATAATCCTCTGTGATTGAAAATATATTTAAAATAAGTGGCTATGATGGAATTTAAATCAATCAAGATATACTCATGGGTGAGTCTTTATCCAAAATCATCCTGAATCTGAGAAGTATCTGAGAATTGGGAGTAATGTATGGTTAAAATGAGTCCATACAGGTTTTGGGGTTGGTTTTTTGGGGAGGTTTTTTGTTGCATTGGTTGGTTTAGTTGGTTGGTTTGGGGATTTTTTTGTGTGTGTGTGTTTTTGTTGTTGTTGTTTTGGATTGGGTGGGTTGGTTTGTTTGTTGGTTTGTTTTTTTGTTTATTTGTTGGGGTTTGTTTTTTCACTTTGGAGTTTGGGGGGTTTTGTTTTGTTTTTAGTGTTTTTGGGGTTTGGGGTTTTTCTTGTGCGTTTGTTTGGGGAGGGGTTTTTTTTTCCTTCTTTAAAAGTGGTTTTCAGGATCAAGAGATAAAATCATTACTGCAGTGGAAATCCAACCAAGATAATAATTTGGCTGTAATTTCATTTCTATTGCTATTTAAACTATTACTCATTTTTGTCTCAGGATCCATTTGCCTCTTTCTGACCATGGAATACTCAATAATAGTGCTTCATCTAAGTGTTGGTTACTTACTCACCTGGGAATTGAAGAAAATGCGTAATGCAAATGCTCCTTCTAATGGGAATGAATCAACGGATTGCTAATATCTGGAATTTTAATAATACTATGGAAAAGATGGTTAAAACTGGGATTGAATTTAGGACAAGTGCTGGATCTGTGAGGTTTTATACTCTGCATTGTATCAATTTTACAAATAGCACATTTTTGGATTAGAAAGAAAAATCAAATTAAATACCTTTCACTGACCAATTAGAACAGAAGGAACAAACTTTTCTAGCCATCATTTTGCTCAAGACTCATTTCCACATCCTTTCATTGAGGAGAAAATAAAATTACCAATATAAGGCTGACCTGCTTCCCTTTTCAGCACAAATAAAAGGGCGGGAAGCAAGAAGTTGTTCAGTAAACATCAGAACTAAAATCTATTTTTATAGATAGCTTTTAATCCCTCCTTAACTGCATCTCACTGGATCTTCCTCGTGTCCCCCTCACATTTCTCTTCTGACAGAGCTTCCAAATCCCTCCACAGCCATGACCCTTCCCAAACCTATTCATGCAGGAACCCAGCCTAGAGGACAAAGGAGGGAGCAACAATCGAGTACACACTGCAGCTTTTTAATCAAGAGATGAACTTTCAGATCCTGTCCTATCTCCAAATGCTTTGAAATCAGTAAAACAGTTTGGAAAGGGTGGAGGGTTTGGAGGAGTGATGTCAAAGTAGGAGGGAGTGATAAGTAAATAGCAGAGAAATAGGCAGATAGACAGTCCGAGGAAAGGCTGATAAAAGAAATGTCCTGTCATTAAGAAGCAGGTTGGAAAGGGAGGAAAAAGAATCAAACCCCATAAGTTTAAAGACTTAATAAAAATGTTATAAAATCTAATAAAAAAAGAATATTAAAAAATAAAAATTACACACTTGAATCTATGCCAAAATGTTGGGTTTAAACCTATTGCTGAAAAAGGAGCTCATATTGGGCCAGGAGCTGGACTGGATGGTCTTTGTGGGTCCCTTCCAACTCAGGATGTCCTGTGATGATATTGTAAAATAGTATTGGGAACAGAGGGGGAAGGGATGGGGAGAGAGAAGAAAATGGGAGGGAGAGGAAAGATGCTGAAAAAACGCATTGTTTTTCCAATAAAAAGCATTTATAGTAAAAAAAAATATGATCTTTTTGTTTGAAGCACAGAATATGGACCAGTCTGGACCTGGGACATTTCAGTCTCAATGGGAAGTCATCCCTATTCTTCTATCATGTTGTTGAATCCATTGTTGTTATTATTATTGCTGTTATTACAGATTTCAGCTCTGGAGGGGGTTTGGACGGGTCTGAGCTGTTCCCTGCACTGAGTGGAGTGATTGTGATGGAGACCCAGAGCCACAGGAGTCCCATGAGGTTAACTGAACCCAGCTCTAACCCAGTCCTTGGGCTGGAGCAGAAGAAATGTGTTCCCAAATTTGCCGTTTTGCTGCTGCCCAAGAGGAATCCCATGGTCCTGTCCTCTCCAAAGCAGGGAAAATCGGTGATGGGAAGTTTGCTTTAAAAGCTTCTTTCCAAGTTAGAATTCCACCACTCTATCAAGGGAGCACAGGCCAGGAGCTGCTGAGGGTCCCAAACATTCTCTGGTCCCAGCAGGCAGTCCTGGCATCCTGACACTTCATCCTCCTCTCTCTCCTGTCAGTCTGAAGAGCCAGCTGGGGCGCTGGGAACTGCCCTTCAGTGACGGGTCAGGGGATGAAACAGGAATTCTGACAGGCAGGAGCTGGGGAAGACACACTCTCCACATGCTCAGGAGGCAGCAGAGCAGAGCATTTTTGCTTTACAGATTTAAGGAAAATGTGGAAAGGAGAATCTGTCAGAGGCTTCAAATCCAAAAAGCCAGAAGTTTTTGGGCATCCTTCTAGCCAGGCTATCTTTATGGTCAGAGTAGGAGTCCAGTGGGGACAGCAGTTCTTCTTTCACCCACATGGAAAAAATATTTTTTTTAAATATATAAATAAATAAAAACAAAGGGGAAAAAATAAAATGAAACCACAAACAACTTTTGTGGCAGAGCTGGATAAAGGACCACAGGTCAGAGCTAAGAATAGGAGCAGCTGCTGTGTGTGGATTTAAATAGTGAAAAGGTCTGAGGCAGTAAATCAGGGCACCTGCTGGGAGCCTCCAGGTGGTCCAGACTTCAGACATAAGCAGGGAGACAGAAAAGTGTTTGGAAATGAGCTGAGCCAGGCCTGCAAGGATAGAGCCCTGTGGATGATGCTGAACAGAAGGAAGCAAGGAACCCCAGAGAGGAAAGATAAATGCAGGAGAAAGCTCTGAAGTGTGTGCAGGAAATAATAAAATGCAAATTGCCTTGTAAATAAAAGTGAGGACAGTTTGGGGAAAAAACTCATCCAACCCAGCAGACAGCCAAGAGGAGGGAAAGGCAACTAAGCAAGGAGGAGGAGAGGCTGCAAGAACCGCAGGGCAGCAAATTAAAGCTTCCCAGCCTGATGTGAGTGCAGACAAGGAGCAAAGTCCTCAGCCAGCAGGTCCTTGGGAGCTGAGGAGTGCCAGGACAGCAGAGACAGAACTTGTCCAACACTGCCAAGGGACCTGCAAATAAACCCTGAGTAATTCCAGGGAGCTGCAGGGAGGGACAGAGCAGCACACAAGACACGAGGAGCATTCTCAGTGCCATGACAAGGAGGCAGAGACCACAGAGCTCCTTCAAGCTGCTCAGAGCAGAGCAGCAGAGCCACTGAGGGCATTATGTGGACTTTCCAAGAGGTTCCACTGGCTCACTGCATTTCCCCTAGAAAGGCAGCAGTGCTGGGAGGGCAGAAGAGAACCTTGTGGGATACCTGAGTCCACAGGTTTGAAGCAGAGTCTAATCCAGAGCCAGCTCACAGTATGAGACCCACTGACATGGCACAGCTTTCCCCATGTCCCCTCCACCCCATCACACACCCTAAATCCACCCAAAGCTCATGGGATCCACTGCTCCTTGCCAAGGGACTTCATGGGGTTTGATCCCCTGCCTGACTCTGCTCTGCTCTACTCCACCAGCGGCCACCTCACTGCCAGGGCTCCCCCACACACCTCCAGGTTAACTCACACCTGAAAATCTCAGGTGACACCACTGGGGTGTAGCTGCTGTTCTCAGTGAATTTTTAGCTCTTCAGGAACCACATCCCCAGCTTTAGTTTTATTTTTCCATCAGCAGATTGAGATCTCAAGCAAGCACTGGGGATGGTCCTGTACAAATGACTGCTAATCCCATGCCTGGCTGGTTACCCCAAAAGTGAGGTAGGCATCAATCCCCTCTCCCTGGCAAGCGACTGACAAGATGAAATGGCCTCAAGTCGCACCAGGGGTGATTGATTGTATATTAAAGAAGATTTATTCTCTGAAATGGTTGGCAAGTATTGTTGCAGGCTCCCAGGGCAGTGGGGAGTCACCATTCCTGGAAGCGTTCAAAAGCCACATGGACGTGGCACCTGGGGACACAGTTTAGTGATGAACACTGTGGTGGTGCTGTATTGGAGTCCAGGGCATCCCTCTGGGTGCCCTGGAAAGTCACAGACCTCAGTAGAGAGGCCTGGGATCCGAAAAAGAGGGTCTGGGGTCTGTGCAGGGGGGTTTGCCTGGCACAGAGCCCAGGAAGACACAATCATTGATTTTGGTCCATGAGAAAAACATCCAACACAGAGAAGAATTGCAAGTCACAAAGGTGTTACTGAGACTAGTGTAGTTATCACCAGGTAGAAGATTTTGTAGTTTTGGATTTCTAGAATGTAGATGCAGAGGAACAAGATGGAGATTTTAGGGCGGTGCCCTGGGTTCTTCTTCTTTTCCCTTGGCATCCATCTTCTGGAGTGGCGTGGGCGCAAAGTCATTTCAGTGGATTGGGTCAAAGTAGAAATGACCCTGTTAGTATAGGTGATAGACATTGGCACAGAATTGTAAATAATGGGTACGTAGTTATCTGTATAAGAGGCAGCAACCTCCCATCACAAGGGGGGAGTACATCGTGTCCAGGCTGCTGTGAACATCTTGGCTGGACACAGAGAATTTTAAGATAAGAAATAATAAACAATGCAAGAAACCAAGAAAACAAAGACCTTGAGATTCCTCATCCTTCTCGTGCTGACCACAGAACACAGAGACACAGAGTGAGACAGCAGACCCTAAATACTTCAGAGGTCAAGAGGGAAAATCACTCCCTCAAGCCCACATGAACCACCAGCCTTGAAATCTCGGGAAGAAAAGAAACCATTTTTAGCTTGAGAGTGCTGGGCTGACATTGGACTTGGTGATCTTAGAGGGCTTTTCCAACCATAATTACTCTGCCATCCTGTGAAAACCCACAGGCTAATTTAGCAGATTATTAAACATCAAGGACTTAATGTGTGTCTTGTCAAGTTAAACTCCAAACCCTGGCCCTCATGGAGGGCAGTCCATGAGGTGTCCAGATTGAAAAGCAAATTGTTCCATTACTCAGATAGAGTTTCTCCAGGGTCACCCATCCAGGATCTCTCCCTTCTTTGGATGCTCCTGGCTCTGTCATCAGAGAGACCAGGGCCCTGTTTTGACACCCTCTGCCAGTGTTTGCAGCTCATCTATGTGCTGCTCTCCCTGCACAAACCCTGAATTTTAGGCTGCACCCTCTGTACAAGGCCTGGAGGCTACTGCCCACCCCAGCTGGCTCCATTCCAGCAGCCTGCTTTGGCCAACAGAAAGGACATCTGCAGGGAACCACCCCCAGGAGCTGATTAACACTCTGAATTAGCACTAACCTATCCACACCAGCCACTCAGTTCTGTCCATGTGCACACCAGCTCCCATGGGAGGAGGCTCCCACGAGCACTCCCATGTGCCTGCTTTCCAACCCCAGCACTGTTTGTATTGAGCCAAAGGTGCAGAGGAGCACTTCCCTGGCTGGCACCCTCCTTCCCTGTCTAGATCTCTCCTTCCCTGACTTTGCAGTAGATGGTTGATCAGCAGAATACTTTTATGGCCAATGGGAGGAGCAGAGGACACAGAAGATTTGTGCTCCTTAACTGCCAATGGAAGCAGAAAAAGAGACAAGAGCTGAAGCAGAGTAGATTTGGGTTAGACAGGGAGAAGGAATTGTTCCCTGGGAAGGTGGGGAGGTCCTGGCACAGGGTGTCTAGAGCAGCTGTGCCCTTGGATCCCTGGCAGTGTCCAAGGCCAGGCTGGACACTGGGGCTTGGAGCAGCCTGAGATAGTAGAAGGTGTCCCTGCCCATGGCAGGGGTGGGATAGGATCTAAGGTCATTTCCCACCCAAACCATTCCATGGATCTGCGATCCCATGAGCACGTGGACAGGTGCTCTCCAGCTTTCCTCTGCAGAACCAAAAACCCAGCCATGCAGTAAGTGCACAGAGCAAGACTTTGCAGAGCAAGGTTCCCTGTCATTTATTTTTCTGCCATCCTCACCCTCAGGCTTTTTCTCAGAGTTTGCCCAATGGGGCCATGGGGTGTGATCCCACAGGCCAAACCTGCTCTGTGTGCTTGGCTGGGGTGGAGCCTCAAGCTGTGGCTCAGCCTGCGGCTGTCACAGCATCCAAATTGGGCAATCTGGGCAGGAAAAGATCAGAAATAGAAGGGGAAACAAGGTTCAGTAATGAAGGTGGTTGAGGTGGAGCAGTACTTTGCAGGCACACAGCCCTGAGGGCTCTGCTGGCCCCAGTGCTGAGTTTGTGGGTTCATGGATTTCTCACACCATTGCATGGCTCAGTTTGGTGGAGAATGTCACAGTTAGAGGGAACGTACTCACCTGGGCACCAGCTTTAGCTGGAAGGAGGTTTCCAAAGGCTTTTAGAGCTTTTCACCTGCCACCAGTGTCTCCCTCTCTGAGAGCTCCTCTACATTTTGATTTCATTGACTGTTTTTCCTCAGCAATATCCTGCCCTTGTCCAAGAGACTGGAAAATCTCTACAGTGTTAGAAACCTTCTCCCACACAAGGCTTGAAAGAACAGCCCAAGCTGTACCTCAGGCTCCTCTAAAAGATAGAGTAGGCAAAATGACTTTAACCTCCCATCCTGCACAGGTTTCCTGTGCCTTTGTAAATCCCTCCTCAACCCTTTCTTCTTCCCAGCCTGGAAACCAGCACCAGACCGTGTGTGATGCACCCTGTGCAGTTGTGACGGGACCCCAATTTAGACACATCTTTGAGGCATCTCTGCCTTGCCTTTTTCCCCAAATGAGCTCCCCAAAGAAGATCAGTCAGTTCTAGAGACAGGTATTATTTATAACCTGCATTAACTTTACACAGAAAGAAAAATCAAAGTGACAGAATAGAATTAGATCAGATAGAACAGACATGAAAAGGCTCATTAACAGCTCTCCCCCGCCTACAGAGCCCTTGTGAGTGGGTCCAGCTTTCCAGGCTCCCTTTCAGCCAATTCAGGCTTCCTGAGCAGCAGCAGACTCTGCACAGTCCTGGCAAGTTTCATTCCTGGAAGTTTTATCCACAGATAATTCAGATTCTGGCTCTCTAGATGTCTGGCTGTTAATCCTGTGGCCCTTTTGGGGCTTCTTTATGCTCTTCCTCCTGCCTTGCAGGTCAGTAATGCCTCTGCCCAAGCTGATCTTGGGACAGGAGTGATTTCTTCTCTCCTGTGGGGTCCATTTAACTTTTAACCATTGCATCCTTCCTGCAGAGGAGCAAGACTCATAACGAACAAGCCAAGCAGGCAAACCCTGCTGCTCCAGGAGAAAATGGCCCAGCCCTGCCATGGGCCATGGATGTGGTGCCATGGAGAGGGATGTACCTATTTCACTGAGCTGGCAGCACTCACTGAAACCTGAGGAGTGCTGCTGTTCCTTAGCCACAGAATCACAGGATCATTAGGGCTGAAAAAGACCTCTAAGATCACCAAGTCCTACCAAGGTGTCCCAGAGCATCCACCCTGCTCAGGGCACCTCTGTTGGGTGAATCAACCATATTAACCTCATCTTTCTCCAGCATTAAGGCTGGACAAAAGAAGAGTGACCTGTCCCAACTCACACGGAGCTGCCCAGGGAGCTCAAGGCAGATGGTTTCTGTCACCAGCCTGAGCATTTCTGACAGTCACTGCACCATGGCATGCCCCTCCCTCCCCACAGCGTGACTGATCCCTCATACAGCAGACAGAAATATTGGTTTAAAATATCTGCTCAATGAAAAAAATTGATCTTTCGTCAAAACAAGAAACCTCAGTGGGAAGTTTTCTATTAGCGCTTTCACATTTTTCATGGAAAACAAGATAGGGAATGGGAAGAGGAATGGTTTGAAAATTAGATGTTATTCTGACTAACTAGGGGACTGGTTTGGCTGTCCCAGTGCCTGGCACCTGCCCCAGACTCTGCCCTTGTCCCCAGTGTGACTCTCCATGGACAGACATCATACATGACAAGGGAGTTGAAGAGTGGGATGTCACTTAAGCCAGCAAGGAAATCTGGGGTTCCTGGTCAGCAAAGGAAGAAGGAGACTCACCCCACGTGTCCATGGACAGGAGTGGGCACATGTGAACCACTGCCCACCCTGCAGCACTCTGCCCAGAGAAGAGGATGCTTTTACCATCCATGGACACATTTAGAACTAAATGGGAGAACAGGGAAAAGAAAAGCCAATCCAGAGCTTTACAGCTCAACAGCTCTCACAGCCCAGGGCCCTGTTTGGCCCTTTGAGAAGGGCAGAATGTGGAGGGAAAAACCTCGTGTCTGCTCTGGAACAGGGAGTACAGCAAGCTCTGCAGATATACAGATATAGACAGCTGAGATACAGAAATAGGCATTGAAATAGATAGAGATTAGATACAGATACAGACATAGATATAGATATAGACACATATAGATACCCAGGAGGAACTGGATCACCTATGGGGTCACAGGTGCATGTTAAAGAGTAGAATGAGAGGAAGAATTTGGGGGTTATTGTCCTGGGTTGCAGTGTAGGATGTACACAAAATATTTATTCTATCACCATCTTCATGAACTATTAAACCAAGTGGGCAGTGTTCTTCCCAGGCCCCCTGGCTTTGGGCTCTTCTGCTCATGGCCCATTAATGCCTTGCCCAGGACTCACAGGTAACTCCCTCCAGGAGCTCTCTCTGTTTAATGGGCCATCAAGGACCCACTGCACAACTCCTCATCCCATTGTGAGATGCTCCGCCTAGGGGAGCATCTGGGATTTGGGACAGGACAAGCAGCCCTGACCCACTGGATTCCCAGAGGACCAGAGCTCCCAGACCTTCCTACAGGATCACTGCTTCAGGAAGACCACTTCATCTGGACTGCTTCCACCACCCTGCTCATCACTGACTCTGTCAGTGGTCCTTTGTGTTATTGCATTTATTTTATTTTATTTTTACCTTTTTACCTTTCTTCTTATTAAATTGTATTTCTGACTTGGAACCTCTCACTCGTTTTGCTTTCAAACCATGACAGTTATGAATAAGTTTTGTCCTGCTCTGCTGTGTGCCAGGTGTTGCTGCACATGGAGGAAGAAGAGATGCAGGCTGGTACATGGGGGCTGATCCCATATCCCATATCTTGTACCCCATTTCCCATATCCTATATCCCATATTTCATAAAACTGCTCTCAGGTGTGCTCTTTCTGGGGATCTGTGGAGCAGTCCCCCCAGTCTCTGGGTATCTGCACCACTGGACCAAACATGAAAACTCAACCATTCAGTCTTTCCCCCTGCCCTGAGTTTTGAGGCTGGCTTTGCAACAGAATGCTAAAAACGTAGAAAAAAAATAAACAGACCCAAAAAACCAATTGTTTATCCCCTCATGTCCAAACCTTTGAGTTGTGTTGTGACAGCGATTCCAAACCTCTCTAAGGCCAGAGGCTTTAAATGTTCCTCTGTGAAATCCAACCTCAGAACCACAATTCCCAGCAGGACTCCAGGCCCTGGCATTCTGACAAGAATCTCACCCACAAAAAGACTTGTGACTGAATCCTGGGAGGTGGCACTGGCACCTCTGAGTTACCAAATGTGCCTGGCTTTGGTAGGGAGAGCCTAGAGCCTCTTTACTGTTCCATTCACCCTCAGCACCTGCAGGACACCCTGGGCACTCTCAGGAATCTCCTGTTCTCTCCTTCACCAGCCAAAGAACACAGACATCAGCCCCATCTCCTCCTGTTTTCCCTGCAGACTGGGAGCCTTTTATCCACCCAGCTGCCTTCCCAGGAGATGAATATTTTAAACCACTCCTTTTTTCTATTTTATACAAAATATATAAAATGTTAAGTATGTGTCAAAGTGTCCTTTTGATGTTTTCTCTCTTCTACATGCTGGGCTTGAGCTCAGTGATTGATGCAGGGGAGTCCCTGTGTGCACCCCAGCACTGGGGACACTGTGGGAGGCAGCCGTGGGCTGGCCAAGCCTGGGAAGGTGAGGTGGTGTCCCCCTCTCCACCTCCACAGCTTCTCAGAGCTGATGGATAATTCATTCCTCACCCATCTCTAGTGATTTATTTATCAGGCTCCTGGCTCGCAGGAATGAAAAGCTGTAAATTGCCACTGGCAGTGCTGGAAGTGGGCAGGCCACAATTCCAGGGGCTGGGATCTGGCTCTGGAGGCACCATCCATGTTCTACTGCTTCTGCTGGGAGCCCAGAGCTGCTGCCTGTGCCTCTCTAGCCTGGCTGCTGAAGGGAAGAGGGGATAATAAATACAGTAACTTTGGGATTTCTAAAAAACCAGTCCCACAGACAGGGCTCCCAGAAGGGAGTCACCTCACATCCAAGGTTGGATGTGCAGACCTGGAGCCTCAGGACACATTGATTCCTTTCTGTCCCAGCTGACGAGGTGTGAATCTCTCCTCTGGAGCTGGAAACTTGTTAACACACTTCTTTTTTCCTCTTCCTTGGTCGTACAACTTCAGGCCCTGTTCTTATTCATAAAAAAGGACTCATCAAAGGCAAATATAAAGAGCAGCTGAGGAAGTACAACAAAAAGAGAGATACTCAAACGTGTTCCCTGCACCTCATTTGCTCTCACAAGCTCCCAGTGCTCCTTTGCAGGGCAACTCCTCCTTCATCCTGACTCCACCTGCAGATTTACACCTCCTGTCTCCACATGTGTTCCCACCTCCCCATCCTCTCCAGCAGCACCTTCTCCTCTCCCCCTTCAATGTTTGCTTGCCTTCTCCCAGAATGAAGTGTCTGATCTTTCCCAAAGGAGGGATGTTTTTCACTCTTTTTGCTGTTACGTCATCTTTCCCCTCAGCCCTTCCAGGCTCCAATACTCCATCAAGATCCTCTGCAGGGTGTTTCTCTCCTCTGGCACACTGTGATCTGCTGCCTCTTCTCCCACCTTCTTATGGCCAAAACTCCAGGCCTCTTCTTCCTCCTGCTGCTCCTTTGCTTTTGGCTGTTTGGGGATATCCTTGACGTTATCACGCCCTCCCAAACCAAGATGAAGATTGTGACCTGCTGTGCCAGACAGGGGTGGGTCAGGTCAGCAGTCCCAGGGTGGCAGGAGAGGCCTAGAGCAGGCCCTGCATTCAGTGGGAGCAATGCAGCTCTGAACTGCCCCACTGAGCACAGGGGGACTCAGATACCCCCTCCCACAGAGCCACTCTCTGCTAGAACCTGCATAAATGTGTTTCCTTCTGGCCCTGGGCCCAAAGCCACTGTCCTGGCTCAGTATCAGGCCTGGGCCAGGCCACGGAGCACAGGAGGGTTCATGGCCCCAGAGGTGCTGAGCAATACCCAAAGCTGCTGCCATGACCCGCCAAGGGCAGAGCCACTTCCAGGCCCAGCTCCAGACTGCTTGGAGAGCTCCCCAGAGTGGGCTCCGTTCAGAGTCGTCTGCCAAAAGGAAAGGATGCCCCTGGCAGAGGCCACTCATTCCCAGCACGGCCCCTGTGAAAGCCAGCAGTGACACACCCACTCGTGACCCCAATGCAGGGTCACCCCAGAGTGGCACTGTCAGAGCCCCATGGGCACCCCATGACTTTTGTGCACAGCTCCAAACCTCCCTCCTGCCTGGCCCTCACAGAAACATTTCTTTTCAGCTCATTAAAGGCAGCAGCTGTTGATCATGTGAAGATCTGTCAGCTCTGCCCAAGGTAAATGGTGGCTATTTATTTTCAGCATAATTTCTTTTAAAAACTGCAGTCACTTGAAAAAAAAAAAAAAAAAAAAAAAAAAAAAAAAAAAAGAAAAGAAAGGAAGAAAAAAAAAAAAGGGAAAGCTGGCCCTTTAAAGACTCCAAACATTTTCATCCTCAAAATGTTTGTTGATGGGTCTGACTGTTCCCTGGCTTCCCCTCCTCGGATCAAAGCCTCCAGCTCATGCTGGAAGGATGGTATTTCCAAAGAACCTCCTCCAGAAGGGACCTGCTCACCCAGCAAAGAAGCACAGGCACTTCTTGCCTTCACCACAGCATCATTAAAGGCTGAAAATAGCAAAGGCCAAACCTTTGCTATCCAGCCATTTTTTATTTTAACTGCTTTATTCACTTGACCACTAAAAAATTCATTACATCTAAAGTTTAATGAGAAATTAAATGGATGGATTGGCTGCTAAACAGCCTGTGTGCGGGTGTGAGCACTGCCAGAGGGGCTGTGGACTAATGAAATGTTTAATGCTGAGGACTGCAGCGAGCTTGGGCGCAACAGATGCCGGCTTGGGGATATAAATAAGTGCAGTGATATGAGCTCATGTTCTCTTGACACTCTGCTGAAACCCTCCTCCTCTCACAAAAAGCTTCAAACTTCTCAGCTTCTTCCTGAGTTGAAGGCTGAGCTCATATAACAGTAGAGCCTCCTCCACCACCACCTGCAGGAATGGTCAGCCCTGCCAGGGATGGATTTCCGCTCATCATCAGCTCAGCTGAAAAAAAAAAAAAAGAAAAGAAAGGAAGTGATTCTGTCACTCTATGATTCTGTGATCAAACTGAGCTGCTGGAAAACAGCTGATCCCTTAATATTTGCTGGAGAAGTTCTGCCACTGTTCAGGCAGACTGAGAAAATCCACTTGGATGTCTGCAGTGCTCTCTGCAACCTTTTTGGGCAAATTTTCACACATTTTGGGAGTTTCAGGACAGGAGATCTGAACCCTGGCCACGAGGGACCTTGTCTGCCTGCATTTCCTGAAGGAAAACAAGTACTTAGGTTCAAATCAACATGCAGGGAACCACATGTAGTTCAGACCCAGTAATAGTCAAAATGAAGCAAAAATCCAAGTCATTACCCCCAAACAGCTCCATATTGAACCATGGGCACCAGGCAGGTCACAGGCACCTCAGGAAGGGGTGTAGAAGCAGCATCTTGCCTGGAGCTGGATGAAAATCAGGACATGTCCTCAGATCAAATCATAGAAACACAGAATCAACAGAATTGTTCAGGTTGGAAAAGACCTCAAAGATCATCAAAAATTGAGGCAATCCCAGCGAAAGGAGGTGGATCCTTGTGATGTCATCACTTGCATGCAGACCTGTCACTGTACCCTATAAATATCTTGGGAATCCTGAGCAGATCACCTGCAGAAAGACGTTCCCAAGGAATACATTTGAGGGTAAAGGATTGCAGGCTCAGCTGACTGCCCTGCTTTCTGCAGGGTTCTTTCCAGGAATGAGGAGCTGGCTATGCCCTGAGGTGTGCCCGTGTCCTGGAGTGTCCCTCTGTGGACTTCTCAGATTTGATCTGTCTTCTCTGGGGCAGCCTGGGTCAGGGATGCTCAGACAGGACTCTCCCCTATCCAGCCTGGCCAAGCACTGAGCCCTGTGCAGCTCCTTGGTGCAGGGGTTATGCTCTTGTCCTTCTGACCTCAGTCCATCTCTGCAATTTGCACTGCTGGCTGTACAGGGGGTTTCAGGCTGCCAGAACCTTGGCCCATGAGATGTGACAACGTGCCAGCAGCATGACTGGGGAGCAGGGCTGTGGTCAGGGCCAAGAAGAATCCCAGAGTCACAGAATCTCAGAATGGGATGAGTTGGCAGGGACTTCAGAGCTGCTCTCATTCTACCCCCTGCTATGGGCAGGGACATTTTCCACTAGACCAGGCTGCTCCAAGCCCTGTCCAACCTGGCCCAGAGGAATGTCACCCAGGACATTCATCCCCTGCCTCCAGACACAGCTGGGATAGTGCTGGTGAGGCAGAGCAGGGATTCTCTGCTGTTTGCAGAATGGAGGCTGCCTTTGGAAGCAGCAGAGGGGTTTGGGTCTCTCCTATAGCAATTCCTTAATCTTCCCATAATATCAGCTAGCAGGCTTGGAGCCAAAGGCAAATCCCCCAGATTCCCACTGGTGTCCTCCAAATCAGGACACGCCCAGCGCGTTCTTCACTCGGAGAGGGAGGGATCACACCCATGCCCTTCCTCATCTCCTGATGATGGAGAAGCTTTTGATGGTGAGCTTCTGAGAGAAGCACAGAACTGGGGTAAGAGCCCTCCCCGCTCTCAGCCCAGAAGGTATTTGAATATTTCATGATGAGGTTTTTCTCCCACTTGTTTGTTTGGAAGCAAAAGCACATGTTCAGGCAGAGACTGAGGACTGATGATCAAACGCTTCCCATTGCCTCATGCTCCCAAATGACTTTTCCCCCTCAGCAGACACATGGGACAAGAGCCCAGCACAGAGCAGAAGATGCTGTCAGAGCAGGATAGGCTCAGGTTATTCCTTCATATCCCACAGCATTATCAGAAGATGCCTTGGAGCTACAATTGCTCCACATTCCTGAAATGAATGGAGAAAGAATACACTGATCTTCACCCTGACTCCTGAGTGGGGTCTCAAAATGTAAATCTACACAAAAGGCATCACAGGACAGGGGTATTCAGCCTTAAAGGCTGAAAATGAGAATACTTCTTAGCCCTACAACTTAACCTTTTACAATAATCTGAAAAAGAGAGTAGCATAGAATCCTAGAATGACAGGTCTGGGCTGGAAAGAACCTTAAAAATCTCATTTCACCCCCTACCATGGGCAGAGACACCTTCCATTAGACCAGATTGCTCCAAGCCTTTTCCAAGCTGACCTTGGACACCATCCTTGCCAGAGTACACAGCCAGCGAACTGAGCAGAAGGACTGGGTAAACACAAAAACCCAAAAAGTTTTGTAGTGAGCCTGTGAAAGTGGCCAGGTGTGAAAGGACTCACCTAGGAATTAATAACTCCAACTGAGAATACTGGGGGTTGCAGGAGTGGGGGGTTCCAGCTTTGGGAGCCACATGTTAGGGAGAATATGGGGTAAGCAACAAGTTCAGAGTGATTTCAGCACATCAAGTCAGAAACAAGTAACTACTCCAAATTTTTGAGGAAAGGGCAGGGTCTGTGGCTCTGAGTTTATCACTGCTGGAATAGTGAGTCCTGTGCCAGGATTGCACTGATAAACCCAAGAAGACGCAGAAGGGAATCAGGAAAATGGGTGGCAGGCTCTCACTCTGCTTAATTTATCAGGGAGAAGGTCAAGAGTGACTGGATCATTATCTGCAGCTGCTGCTCAGGGAGCAGAAATCCAATAGCCCTGCACTCTTCAAACCAGCCCAGATCTAAAGAGATACAAAGCGGTGCCACCCTGCACTGAGCATAGGGCACAAAGGTCTTAACAGGGAGATTTAGAACTAATTTACTGAGGATTGGGTGGGATTCACCCACACCACACATGTTAAATTAAAGCATTCTGTCTAAGAGATACTGACTTGAAGCAAGGACCTGCTTGAGGGTAATGAGTTGTTTTCTGGAAACCAGACTGAAGAACTCGTCTAGGAATGCAAGTGTGACCATCTCTATGGGGCAAGTTAGTCTGCAGTGTTTCTCACACCCTGCTCTTCTCCATGGACACTCAGGGCCTGTTCAAAATGTTAGCAACCTCTCTTCATACTAGTGCCCCTTCCCATAGCCCTGCTCAACCCCTGCAAGGTGGGGAAATACCCTGAAGTGTTTGAGAAGGAGTGGGCTGAGGCAGGGGTTGAGCAGTGACAGGCACATCTCTTTGCTAAGGGATGGTGGAGAGAGAACAGCCCTTGCTGTCCTTCCTCCAAACTTCTCCTCCCTCCTGGAGGCCCAAAGTGACCCACCTGGAGCATACTTCATTTCTTTAATCTGGTACTTGGGCAGACAAAGTAGTTTGGATGCTCCAAGGGTCGGCACTCTGCCAGCTTGCTGTCCCTGTGTGACAGCACAGAGCCCTCCCAGCCACAGGAACACCTGGCAATGGACAAGCCAAACCCCTTCCCCCATCAGGAGGAGAAACCCAATGTGGTCCCCACAAAGCAAACACTGGGGGGGGGGGGGGGGGGGTTAGTTTGGAGGAAGCCATGGGGCCCTCAGGTTAAGTGATCACCTCAGCTCAGAAATCACCTTCCTTCCCTGCTCTCAGGGAGCAGAGTTGTGGTGGGTCTGTCCATTGAGCAGATCTGGCACCATATGGCCAGAGGAGTCGCTGCTCCACATGCACACAAACGCTCAGAGCTAACTTTGGCTCCTGAAAGGCTCCCCAGACCTTTCTGTGAGATTTTCCAGCAGCCCCAGGTGGGCAGGGACGATGAGTCACTGCTGGGAGCAGCCGTGCATGGAACACATGATGCCTGCTAGCTCTGCAGAAGGCTTCAGGAGTGTTAATCCTTAGAAATTAGAGAGCTGATGTCTTCTGAGAAAACCCAGCTCTTGAGGAAAGGCAGGAAGGAAAGGCCTGGGAAGCAAAGCTCCTTCAGGAGTTACGGATTTCCCCCCGCTACCACTGATGTGTCATCCCAAAACCTGCACAAAGGCAGAGATTTCTGCATCATTAACTCTCTCTGGATCAGAAAGGTCACATCAGCCCTGCCCAGCCCCAGCTTCTCTTCATGCTCTGGGTGTTCACAAAGCTCTCCTCGACATCAAGAAACCACATCAGGTTCCTGCACCACGGCCAAACCTTCTCCTCATGACTGGGTGCAGACAGGCTGCTCTGACTGCTTCCCTTCAGGCAATGCCAACCCTCCACATTTCTCCAGGGCTTCTGGTCCCTCTGAACCTCTAGCAGCACAGGGGAGATGCCACCTCTGGTGACGCTGGACTGAGCTGGCTCACCTCAGGCTGAATTACAGGCACAGCTGCAGCCTGCCTGGATTTGGGGTCTGCACAGTCACCACTGCTGTGGGGGAGCACAGATGGTCACAGAGGTTGGCTGGAGCATGACTGGAGGTCTCCTTCCAGCATCTTCCCTGTTTTGTTCTCCTGCTGGGTTCTGCACATTGTGGGTGAGGTGCACAGAGGTGAGAGCACCCCTCCCACCCAGGAAGGAGCCACACTAGGGCCCAGGAGCTGCCTTGGAGCTCAGTGCATGTTTTAGAGCAGAGCCTAGACAGCAGCAGGCTCCTCGAGATGTGCTGTGGGTTTCTTATGAGCAGATGCAGCTCTGAGATGCAGTAAAGTCTTTACAGTTTTGCCTTTGCCAGCCCAAAGAAATCTGTCCTAAGAGACCACTCAAGGGACCAGCAAAATAATTGCATCTGTTTGAGACAGATCAGGCAGGTAGGAGCCTTTGGAGGTGCTTGGGGACAGTTCCTACAGGCAGTAGGTTGCTTATAAAAGGTTTACCCTGCATGCCATTTGTTCATGGCCTGTTAGTTTAGGGGAAGCCTTGGGAATGATGAAGCATTAAATGCTTCTCAGCTGCTCTGCTCCTGCCTTTCCTCCATCTGCTGATGAACTCATCTTCAGCCACATGCTTCAGGAGCCTCCTTCAGCTGCTTCTCCCATGTTTTCATCCACACATCCCATGCCTTGCCAAGATGATGCTCCACCACCTTCCCCTGCCCCTCCCTTTGCAAACAGTGCCTGTGAGAATCAGCTCATGGGTTCTAGTTCAGCCAGGAGCAAATCCATAAACACCCTGGAGCCATGGGATGCTGCAGTCCCTCAGCCTTACCTCTGTCTCTACCCTTGGTGGTGTTTTCCTCCAAAAAGGAGCTGCAAATAAACAGTCAGAGCCCCCAGCCTCATGTTTGAACAGTGCCATGAGATTGTCCTGCCATCACAGGGACAGTCACACCGTAATGGGAAGCCACTGTTTGGGCTCACAGTGCCAGCTGAGAGTGGCTTGGAGCAGGGCACACCAGGATTGACCAGATCACCTTTGCCATGGTCCAGAGCAAGCCAGGAGCACAAAGCCATGAATGACCAAAAGCCTCTATTGTTCTGGCACCTGCAGAGCATCCCTGGGCTCCCAAGGCACTTTGGCAGGAGAGAGAGAGACAAAGCCAAAGCATCACATTTGCCAGGACCAGCCTCATTCGAGCGTTCCTGTCCCATGGATAGCAGAGGTCTCTCCAAGGATGAGGCCGACACCTGCAAGGTACAGGAAAATCAGAGAGCCCAGGAAGCTCCTGGCACTGATGGGGAGGGGAAGGGGACTTGCATCCAGCAGCTTTGGCAGAGCTCACAGCACCCTGAAGGGCAAGAGCCCGAGCTGGAACAAGGACACACCAGAGCCAGAAAGGTGGCAAAGGGTGAGCCCAGGTCTGCTGGATCAGGGTCTCCAGCAGCAACATAAAGGCAGCAGGAGCTGGCTTGGATTCACTTGATGAACTATTTAATGTATGTTGGGCAGAGAGGAGATGGCATTTCCCTACAGCTTCTCTCTCCAGGGCTCCATGGCTGACAGGAGTAGTAGGAGGTTTTTTGCTCCCTCTTAATCCCCCTTTCTGAGGGTTTCCCCTCCACAGGCTGAGATCAAGGGGTCTGTGGATGCCTCTGCCCACGCCTCTGCTCCCCAAGGACAGCAGCCCTTGCTTAACCAGCTCTGCTGCCTCGTACTTCATATCTTTGATCTCACATTTAAATACAGCTGCCCATAAAGGGAATGGTTCCCAGATGAGGTTTGATTTCCAGCCTCTCCATCCTCCCAAATAATACTATCAAAGTATCAGATTCTGGAAAACTTACCATTGCCTTGGCTAGTCAAAAAGTAAATGGTGGCAGGGAGTAAAGGAGGGAAATAAATTCTCAAGAGCAATTACCTTCAGGTTATTCTTCACTATTTCTTTTTATACCATTGTTTGAAATTAAACTTTAAGCTGGCCTACTTCTGCATATTGCACCTCCACTTTTAATCATGGCAGCAAAGGAGAAGCTCATAATCCTGATGGATTTCCCCCACAAACTCGTGATCTTTCCAGAGACATCACTCCCGCCACCTCCTCTCCCCCACCCTGCAAGCACAGCGAGTATTTCTGGTTCCACACATTTATGGCCTGGCATTTAGCTGCATTCAACCAGTGGCTTTTTTATCACCTCAAATTTGCTAAGTGATATAAACACCACCTCCTGATTACTCCACTCTTGCCATTATTTACTGCTCCAGGAGCCTCTCAGTGTCATCTTCAAACTTTATCAGTAATGATTTTCTGTTTTCTTCCAGATCACTGCTGAAGATGCCGAGCAGCTCGGCAGCCTGGGGAGATACCTGTGGGACCCAATTAGGAGTGACTGTGCTAAAGGCTGATGGAGAGCCAATGATTCCATCCCAGATCTAGAAGTTAGCCAGTTTTTAAACCCAGCCTAATCATGCCAGGGCCATTTGTTAAGTACTTATAAAAATAAAACCACAGCAAGACCACCCAGATTAAATCTTGACAACCTCAGCACACCAAGCTCCATGAAACTTCAATGCACTGGGTAAAAAAACACAGAAGTGACAGCAACCATGTCACTCCTGATATGACCTTCACAGGCTGTTGGTTTCAACTCCATTCACAGCCCTGGGGAGGTCAGGTCTCTCACTCTGTTTTTTTCTGCTGAAGAGGATTTGTCTCCAAATGCCCAAGAAGAGGCCAGGATAAGGCAGGCAAGGGAAAAAGGCACCTTCAGCCTCTGCTACTCTCTTGTTCCCACTAAGCTGATACAGAGCTCCAGAGGCCCTTGGAAATTATGTTGAATCTCGATGAAATCTCTACTCTCCTTCATCTCTCCCATCACAAAAGGAACACGGGCCTTGGATCATCTGTTTATTAAAATATTTTAACTGGGAAAACAAGTCGGGGGAGGGAGTGGGTTAATTAAATTAATGGCCTCTCTAAAGAGAGGCAATTAGGGTATTGATTGCAAGAAGTGCCAAGTTAATTGGGCATGTGACACATTGACATTTTTCACAATCAATAAACTTGCAACACCTTCAAAGAAATCTCGAGCAGTGTGCGACAATATCAGGGTCAAAAATGCAATAAATTTCTTGAGCTGATTATAGCTGTTGGTTTCTTTCATGTTTTCTCAATACCAAAAGCTGTCTGACAGGGCAGCTCTTTCCCCATGTGGCTTTAATAAAATGCTTTGATGGAGCCAACACAGGCTTTCTCTCTTTTTTTCAAGAAGAAATCTTGTCAGCTTCAGTCAGCTTCGCCTTTCCATTCCCTGACGAGCACCGGGAAGAAAAGGGCTGGAGAGGGCTGGGAGAAGCGAATTAATAGGGATAGTGGAGGGATAGCAAAGCACCCGGCAGTGATGCTCTGAGGACAGGCTGGAGCCTGCTCCGGATCCCGCCCGGCAGGACATTGTGTGCGCTGGGAAGGGCCTCCCGAACAAGGGATCGGCCAGTACTTCCCTGGCTTTCTTTGTGTCCTCTGCTGCTCCAGAGCAGCGCTGATGTTTGCCACGAGACTGTTTGGAATGGGCACATCCCCGCACAGCAGCCCAGGCTCTGCTGACAGCCGGGCCCGCAGGGAGCAGCCCTGGGGCTCTGTTGGCTCCCGAGGCAACAGGGATTGTCACAGGGACTGTCCACTAAGCCCTCGGGACACGGGACAGGCTCTGAGCGCAGGGGCTGGGGAAGGATGTGACACAAGCATCAGGGGTGCTCCTGCAGAAGTCCGAGGGGAAGGCTGAGCAGAGGACCCTCAGGGTCCTGATAAGAGAGGAGGGTTTGGATCAGAAATTCCTCCCTGGGAGGGAGATGAGGCCCTGGCACAGGGTGCCCAGAGCAGCAGTGGCTGTCCCTGGATCCCTGGCAGTGTCCAAGGCCAGGTTGGACAGGGCTTGGAGCCGCCTGGGACAGGGGAAGGTGCCCCTGCCCATGGCAGGGGTGGCACTGGATGGGATCTAAGGTGACTCCCAGCCCAAACCATTCTGGGATTTTATGGTTCTGTGAAACCCTGCTCTGGGGCACAAGTGTCTTTGTAGCTATACTGGAGCTGGGCTGCAGACTGGTTCTCCTTTCCTGAGCTCAGCTTCCCTCCTTTTGCTGCTCCCTGCTCTGGGGTTGCCCCACTGGGTGTACTATTTCAAGGTGCTTCAGAGGGATGGCACCAAGAGCTCCCAGCCTGACAAAGCTCATCTGTCCCGTGGTACTGACTGGGCTGGACCTTCCCATACCTGCCCTTGGCCATTCCCATTGTCAGTGCCTTCCATGTACCAGAATAACATAAAAATATTAAATCTCATATTCTGAAACTCCACAAAGAAAAAATCACATTCCATGGCTCTCCTGCCCTGGGAGGGAAGGGAGTTGGAGCTGGCATCAAGCAGGAGTGAGGACCAGGACGTGTTTCAGCTCCCAGAGACTCCAGTGAGACCAAATCCAGGTCTTACCTCCAAGCCAAATGCAGGAAGGTGAGACTGCTGCTTTCTGCCTAGGGGTGAATCTCTGGTGCCACTTTTTCCCCCTTGGGAGCTTTGCCACAGTGTTTGAGAGCCCTCCTCAGCTCTTTAGAGCTGGACACCATAACCATCCTCATCTTTGAGAGCAACCCATGGCTTGGAATGTGTCAAG
This sequence comes from Sterrhoptilus dennistouni, assembly GCA_013397095.1. Taxonomy (NCBI): domain Eukaryota; kingdom Metazoa; phylum Chordata; class Aves; order Passeriformes; family Zosteropidae; genus Sterrhoptilus; species Sterrhoptilus dennistouni. The sequence continues at coordinate 473,042 of VWZU01016195.1, read as the reverse complement.
GCCTAGGCCCTGACAGGAGGTGCCCTGTGCCTGCTGCCCACTGGGTGCTAAAACTTTTGGAAGTGTCCAACCAATGGCTGAGTTCCAGAGGTTACCTGTGCACAGCATTACTGTGAAATCACTGTTAGAAATATACACCTAGACTGGATTAACCAAAAACTCAGCTTTTTGCCCTTTAAATTGTTTCACCAAGTTGACCTGGGCACTTGTCCCACATCAACAGGATTTTTCCCATGGATAAACCCATTCCTATGCCCCTGCTGTTTATGTTTCTGACTCAAATTTCATTGCCTGTGCAGAGTTGTATAACTTACATCAAGGAGCTACTGTGCATTTGCAGACACATCTGTGTGGCTGTGACCCAGCAAAAAACCTGAGACTGTTCATCACCTGTTGTCTGTGTTAACCTTACACAAGGCCACACTCAGTAATTAACTTGTAACACAATTAGACAATTAGAACTTGACAGGGTCCACAAAAGCCACATCCTGCCAGTGCCCCCAGCCCACTCACTGTGTCATTAGCAGCATCACCTGGACCAGCTCCTGTCAGATGGTGGCTGTACCGTTTTTTTCCAGGCTCAGTGGGGTTTTTTTGCCCTGGACAGTTACACCCTCCCGCAGGATTAATGCTGAGAACCACCACCTCATTACAATCAACGTTTCTGCCTTATCTCAGAAAACCTGGAGGAAAATTAGTTTGTTCCTAGGAGACACAGGCTTAAGCCAGGCAGGCTCTCTGCTGCCCTTGTCCGTGCTGGGGACAAAGTCAAGAGAGCAAATTCCAGGGGCTGTCAGGGAAAGCTTTCCAAAGGCTGGAGTTTGTGGTGAGAGGGTGGCCATCTTCCTGCTCTGCCCCCAGCCTGAGGTGATTGGCAGAGTCCCTGGAGCAGGGCTACATCCCATGACTCCAGAGGGAGGATGCAGGGATGATATGGTCGTCACTCACCACAGGGTGGCCAGAGCTCCCACTCCCCTCTGTCAGAACAGCCAGAGCTCCACAGCCCCTGCACCCACTGCAGAAAATGAAGGCCATTGGAAAAGATTCCCAAATAAATGTATCCAGCTTAGTACACCAGCTGAGCCTGAAGATGCTTCCCAAACCCTGAGCCAAGGGCAAAATCCTGCACACATGATGGTTGAAAAAGCTGTTGGAAAGGCAGGAGGGCAGCTCTGCACGGGATGTCTGAGGCACTGATGGGACAAAACAGACCCTGGACTGCAGGCAGGGTCATGCAGAAGGGTATTTTCAAACTGGTGTTAATGTGTAGAAATTTCCGTGGATGGCAGGGACAAGGAACTCTGCACACCTGAGATGTTCTAGAAACACGTGGCTTTATTATTACAAGGGTCGTGGGTAAAGAGGGCTTTGCTTCAGCCGAGGCTGGTAGCTGAAGGCAAAGCCCTAAAGAGAGAATGGAGAGAGAGAGATAGAAGAGAGCTAAGGGGTAGAAACGGGGTAGGAGCAGGGGGAAAGCGTGGGGAGAAACAGGAGCAAGCGAGGTGAGAGAGAGGAGAGAGGTAAGAGCGAAGAGAGCGATCACCTTGTTACAATACATTATATCTCTTTTTGTGTTGAATATTCTAATTTACAGCAACCAACCGGCGTGAGATACAAAACCTAGAAACTTTGCATGCAGCCTATAAGAACTACTACATTACCATGTCATTTTATATTCTAAACTCTATAAACTCCTTTCTTATGTACTTGTTCCCTGATGCCTTTGCCAAGGTGGAAAGGCAACATTCCTGTGTCTTTTGTTTTTCTGTCTTTTCACCCATCTTCAGCTAATCACTGTCTTCCTGCCTGCCATGCTCACATCTCGAAACTGGCTTTCATTCCTATTTCACTCACAGGTTTTACATCTGCAGTATTTCTTACCATAAAATCATACTCATAAGTCCTTCCTGTCCCATCTTTCCCAACATTAATGGACATAAAAAACCACAGCACCACCTTTCATGACCACATGGAGACTAAAACACAGGAACAGTCAGAGAAAAAAGAAAAGAAAAAGAAAAGAAGGAGAAGTGGAAGAGAGGAAAATGGAGGCGGGGGGAAGGAGAAAAAAAGGAGGAAAACAGGAGGAAAAAAGGAAAACTCTATTCTAGACATACTCCTTACATCCAAAATTCAAGAATGGCAGTTTAATACAAAATCTGTATGCGATGCCCAAAAAGCTGGCAGGGCCCAGGTCTCTCCAGGGATAATGCTTAATTAATGCAGAGGTTTAAATTACCTGTGCCTTGTTCATGGAGAATGCCTCTGGTCCTTCCTCCTCACTATCAATCCATCATTCAGGCACCCTCAGGATGAACTCCATGAGTTTGAAAAAAGGCTAAAAAAGGGCCTCCTGTTTCTCAAACCACGAGGAAGTAGGAAGCTTTCCACCCTGGCTACCATTTCTAATTAAAAGTTTCATTAATTCCAGGGAAGGAAAGAGTTCCTTGGGGGTCTCTCCTGACTCCAGCACTATTACATGTTCTCATTAATGACCTAGATGATGGGGGAAATAGCAGGCTTATTTCATTTACTAGGTAGTATCAAGTTTTGAGATATCATGTGTAGGCAGAAGGACAGGATTCAAATTCCAAATCTCTCCATGAATTAAAGAAAATTTGGGTTAAAAAATCAGGATGGGGTAAGGAAGGAGAGTGAGGGTTCAGCTGCTGAAAGGAAGGTTGTTTGGAGGTCTCTCTGGGAGAAAATGAGTCAACAGGACAAAGTAGAGCCAAAAAAAGCCCATTTCATTATGGGGTCATGCACAGGGGTATCACTTGTAAAGAAATACACTCTTCTTCCTGCTCTCCACTGCTAAGGCAGCAGCTGGAATAAATTTTCTCTTTTGAGAAAGCAAAGGGTCATTTGGAGGATGTTCAAAAGAGAGTGGGAAGAATTGCCTTTGATCAGGGAAACTGGTCCCAACAGGCAAGACTAGAGGGTTAAGGGAGGACAGAACACAGGACAAGGAGGAGATGAAGAAATCTTTATGAAGGAAAGGAAAGCAAATTTTCTTCCCCAGAGCAGATGGGACCGGACGCCATGGGGTTAAAGATACATTTGCAGGTCACATGTCAGGAAAGTCCAGCTGTCTGGAAGGCAAGGAATGGACACAGAGTGCTGGAAAGGTCAGAGCAGCCCTTTCACTGGTCGGTTTTAAGATCACAGTAGGAAAAGGCCTGTTAGGAATGGCCCAAGTGGAGCTGATCTTGCCTGAGACAGAGGTGGTCCACAGGTGCCATTCCCAGCCCCAAATCCTATGAGGAAACAGAGTGTTCATAGAATTGCAGAAACCCAGGATGGTTTAGGTTGGAAGGACCCTAAAGCCCATCCAGCCCCGCCTCTGCCATGGGCAGGGACACCTCCCACTGTCCCAGGCTGCTCCAAGCCCCAGTGTCCAGCCTGGCCTTGGGCACTGCCAGGGATCCAGGGGCAGCCACAGCTGCTCTGGGCACCCTGTGCCAGGGCCTGTCCACCCTCCCAGGGAACAATTCCTGCCCAACATCTGATATAAACTTACTCACTTTCAGTTTGAAGCATCTGAGTGGTGAATTAGAGAATTTGTAGTGGATTCTCCAGGGAATGTGCCTGTTGGACTGAGGAGGGATATGGCAACAGAGCATCATGGCACAAGCCATGATGAGTGAACATCTCCAACAAGCCTAACACATCTTAACACATCCTACAGAGCCCCAGTCACCCCATGGATTCTCTGGCCTCGCATCTACATGTCCAGTTGGACCAATTCAGGATGCCTCTTTTCTCCACAGTCCTGAAATGTTATCCTAATGCACCATTGCCACATTTCCATATCAGCTTCTGTTTTTTCCATTGCTCAATGGCATGGAGCACAAGCACAAGATGCCTATTTACTGCACCTGGGATTGAATTTGTGATCCTTGGAGACAGATGTTTCAAAATAATTCTTATCAGCTGCCTGGTTAATGGTTCTGAACACAGAAATTCCTCCCTGTGAGGGTGGGCAGGCCCTGGCACAGGGTGCCCAGAGAAGCTGTGGCTGCCCCTGGATCCCTGAAAGTGTCCCAGGCCAGGCTGGATGGCACTTGGAGCAGCCTGGGATAGTGGAAGGTGTCCCTGCCATGGCAGGGGTGGCACTGGATGGGATTTAGGATCTTTCCAACCCTAACTATTGTGTGATTTTATGATTCATGGGTTCATTTGTAACTCTGCTTTCCTTGTGCAACTCACACAAGAAGAAGAATCCACTACAGGCTCTCAATAGGTGGTGGAACACAGGAGCTGAGCTCCAGCACAGTGTACAAAGTTCTGCCCAGTGCTGCTGAACAGTTACTTGCCTCCTAATCCTAATTAGTAATCCTACGCTAATCAGTTCTTATCACCCTAAAGTTCCCAGAGCAATTTTCTTCCACATATGAAAGGCTCTGCTTCAGAATCTGTAGTGTCTCAGAGGGCCAGAGGTGGCAGTGGAGAGCCTGTGGCTGTCTGTCCTGGGTTGACAGTGCTTCCTATCCCATATCATGGACTACCTTGTTATGTCTAACAGCTGTCCCTGTTTTCCTGTTGGCTGGGCGGGCACGGGCTGCCCCCTTTGTCTTGGCTCTGCTGCTGCTCTGGGCTAGCTCGCTGCGCTTTTCGCCTGCCGCTCTCTCCCTCTCTTTTTCCTTTACGCTGCTTGAAACAAATGAAATTTGGAGAATTGAAACCCCTGATTGTTATGTAATAAGTGTATTAATATCTTGAATGTTTATTTTGTAATGTAACAACAAGAAGCCACCTTGGTAAGCAAAAGGAGAGAGCTCTTTAAAAACCGCAGCTCCCCCGATGCCGAAGTGAATGC
>VWZU01016195.1:456834-467556 GCA_013397095.1 Sterrhoptilus dennistouni | reverse complement strand
TATGCCGTGTAAACCCTAGAGTATCAGGGGAACTGATTTTTCCAGTTTTTGTGACTTGCTGTGACTTAAAAGTACCAAGCCAGAAGTGAGACCCCGAGGAAAACAAAGGGAATTCAGAACTCTGGGAATACTCCCAACGAGGGAAGAGTTCTCCAGCTCTGCTGAACTTCCTGCTGCAGAGCTGACAAGGACCCTCCTCCTCCAGGGCGCACCGGGCAGCCAAAACCCCTTGAGAGCCACCATTGTAAGAGCTGATTAATAAAGGCATTTTAAGGAGAAAAATATTATCTCCGCCCATTTGTAACACTGCTCATCTTCGCTGTTTACGGGTTTTTTTTCTTTCCCTTTCTTTCCCTTCTTCCCTCCCCCCCCTTTAAGATTTTGGACCGGCACCGGAGCTGACCTGACTGGAGGAGTCCGAGGATCTCCGGGGCCCACGAAAGAAGCTCTGCGCCCTCCCCCTCACAGTAACCTGAGCTTTTTTTTCTTTTTTTCCCTTGTGTCGGGAGGTGTCTATTCATTTGTTAATAAACTGGTTTTTTCCACTTTGTTCGAGAAATTCCTTCCCAAATCCAGGGCTGGGGGAGGGGTGGTAGATCAGGGGAGTCCTTTGGAGGTTCTCCCCTAATTCAACCTAAACCAGAACACTGTCTCATTGTTCAGGGCTGATGGAGAGTAGCTGGAATGTGAGGTTCCTCACCTTCACCTCCTGAAAGTGGCACTGGTGGTGCAGAGAGAGCAAGAGACACTGCCCTGGCAGCTCCAGAGGAGTGGCTGGGGGATGACACCCAGCAGGGATTTGTGCTCCATGGGAGCAAATTTCTGACAGAGATGGACCAAATACCTGGGCAGAAGCACATCTGGGTGAGCTTCATGAGTCTTCTTGGAGCCTTCCTGGTTCCAGGAACTGGCCCAGACAGGCATGGTTGGTGACCCAGGGTGACACAAGGTCCGGCAAGATGGGGACATCAGAAACACAAACACTGGCATGAGCAGAACCCTGGCACCTGTGTGCCCAGCACTGCTCTGGTCTGTCCCTGCCAGCCAGCACAGCCCAGGGGGACAGGAGGTGCTGGCTTGGCATCACCATTGTCCTCAGAGACACACCATGAGTGGGACCCCAAGTGACAGCCTGTTTGGGCAAGATGGGGTGGCTGCAGAGGCCATGCACCCCCATTCCTATCTCTGTGCCACCCTGGAGGTGTGCTCTGTCTCATCTCTACGGAATGCCAGAGGTGATCTGGAAACTGCAAAGTTAAAAGCATAGGGGGATGTTTGTGTAATAAACTCTTACGTGATTTATAAAGTATGGTGACAGGCTTGAGAATAATGCAGTGATCCAAAAAAAAAGCTTTAAATAGCAGAGGTGACATTTCCCAAAGGACCCTGTTTACATGGCTGGATGGGAGCATTTACTGCCTCAGCCCTGTGTTCCCACGTCAGGCGTGTGCGTAAATGGGGAATCCCAGGTGGTGCCCAGGCAGCCCCAGCACAGCCCTACTGTCACAAGGAGCCTTATGTAACGAAGACCTCAGGTGATAGGACACATTTTGTACTGGAAAGGGCTCAGTTACAATGAATGAGGCATTTCTGGAGGACAGGTGTCCAGTGAAGGCTGCAATTTTTCCAGCAGAAGATAATGAATGCCTCAGTGTTTTCTTAAACAAACAGTGAGACAAGACAGGAATTATGAGAAATTCCAGGGATCAGAATCATGGAATGGTTTGGGGAGAAGGAACCTTAAACCCCTCTTCATCCCGCCCCCTGCCATGGGCAGGGACACCTCCCACTGTCCCAGGCTGCTCCAAGCCCTGTCCAACCTGGCCTTGGGCACTGCCAGGGATCCAGGGGCAGCCACAGCTGCTCTGGGCACCCTGTGCCAGGGCCTGCCCACCCTCCCAGGGAACAATTCCTTCCCAATATCTGATATAAACCACCTCCCTTCCAGTCTGAAGCCATTCCCCTTTGTCCTGTTCCTCCATGCCGTTGTAAATAGTCCCTCTCCACCTTTCCTGTCAGCTCCTTTAGGCACTGAAAGGCCACAATTAGGTGATCCCAAAGATTCTCTTTTCCAGGCTATCCCAATTCTCTCAGGCTTTTCTCCCAGCAGAGCTGCTCCATCCCTCTGATCATCCTGGTGCCTCCTCTGGACTCACTCCAGCAGCTCCATGTCCTCCCTGCTGGGGCAGCTCTGCAGGTGGGGTCTCACCTGAGCAGGGCAGCGGGGCAGAGTGCCCCCCTCCCCTGCTGCCCACGCTGGGGGATCAGCCCAGGGCACAGGGATTTGGGGTCCCAGTACACACAGGGCATGTCCAGCCTCTCAGCCACCTCCCAAGTCTCTCTTGGCAGGGCTGCTCCATCGCTTCATCCCTTCATCCCGGGGGCTTCCCACCCATGTGCAGCACTGAGACAGGCTGGGCTGGGATTGATGACTCGAGACTGTCCCATGGCAGTAACCAGAGCTGTTAAAGCTGGGGCTGTCGGTGCTGAGGGCTCAAACCATCCCCCATCATCTCTGCTCCTGATGCAGACCAGCCCACAGCTGCAGAGGGGCAGGCACACCTGAGCCTACAAACTGGGTTCCCAGATAAGGGAAGAGGCTGATAAGAGGCAAAGCCTGCAGGTGGAATACGTCCTTCCTATCATAATGACTCAGCTGTGAGCACTCCCCTCTGAAGTACATGGACGTTCATAGGTAGGATGAAGATTTTCACCTCTGATGGGCCATGACACTGACCTAAGAGACAGCTGCAACATCTTAGAAGGATTCAAAGACTCCTGAAGAGTGACCCACACCATTACATCACCCAGGTGTCCCATGATCCATAACATTACATCCTCCAGTGTGAAACTCTTTTCCCCAGGGGAGGAACTTGTGCATTTCTACCTGAGTGAATATAAACCAAACAGATTTTTTTGTTTGGGGGACATTTTCCCCTTATCACTCAATGGATACAGCCTGCAAGCACTGAGAAGACTAGAGGAAGACCAACAGGATGATATCAGAATCTATAGAGGGATATTTTTTCTCTTTCTCTGTTACTCTTTCTCTCCCTGACTCCTCTCTTTTTCCTTTCTCTCCCTCTATCTCACATTTACTGTTCAAAAATACAATTGGCTTTGGCATGCAGTCTTGTTGCACCCTAATTCGGGCAGAGGCATCTCCCTATTGATTTTAATAACTGGATCTTAACAAACACCAACACCTGGTCTTGTTAAACCACATGTAAGTCCCGTGGACCACTCCCTGAGCTAGTCGAGATCTCTCTGGCAGCCCCAGGTGTGTCACTGCACTCTCAGCTGCTATCACCTGTAAACCTGCTGAGGGTGCTCTCAGACCTTCACCTGTGTAACTGATATGGGTCTGTGCTCCTATTGCATAGAAAGGATGCAAACAACTCCCAGACTGAGCCCAGAGTCCTGGCTCTTTGGTGACCTGCAGTTTGAGCAGAGAGTGCTGCTTTGCAATCAGTCCCCTGGAAGGATCTAGCAACAAAGGCAAGCTGGGAGTCATGTGCTTTGGCTCTCTGTCACTCCAGTTTGGAAATCAAATGCCCAGCCACACACTTTGATGCGTGTCTCTGATCATTTTCCTTAACCTTGTCAAGTGTCCAGGTATACAAACCCCAAGGGGTTTGCCAGGCAGTGCTCACACCACTGCCAGGGGATGGATGTGACATCACCCAGGGATGGCTCCACCAAGCACATCCCAAGAACTGAGCAATGGCTCTGCTTCCCCAAACCATTGTAGGAGAGCAGCTGGTAAGAGCTGGACAAGAAGGGGGGCGGTTCTGGTTCGAGGGGTGTGTCCTGAGGGTCTTTGTCAGCCGGATGTCCCAGCAGCAAGTTCTGTCTCAGGTTTCATGCAACAGACACCGAGGTGGCTGCACCCACAGCACAGACACACCCGTGGGTGCAGAACCTCAGAGAGACCAAGCCAGGCCTGGATGCCAGTGCCTGAACCTTTCCCCACACTGCGTTCCAGCTCCTTTCCACTCAGAGCTGACCCTGACTTGCATATCTGATGGCTGTGGCAGCTCCCAGAGGATTTTTTTCCTTTGCATTTTATGACAGGGTTCCGTTTCGTGTGGAAACAAGCAGGAATTGCCTGTTGATATGAGACCACCATGTCCCAGGGTGCAGCCTGGATCCGCCAATAAATCAGGAGAGGAATATTAACGTGGCAGAGATATTACAGCAGCAGTGCAGATATTTGGTCAGGGCGAGCACTGCCTGTTGTTGATCGCAGCTGTCAGGACAGTTCCAACCTCTGCAAGTTATTTGCCTCTGCCACACAATAGATATTAAAATGTCCATTACACCTCTTCCTGAAGAAGCAATCTGCTGCACATGGAGACAGTAGCAGGCAATCACAGCTCTATTACCAGCAGTGAAGAACTCTATGGCCAGAATCTCATGCAGCTAAAATTGACTAATGGCTTCAAGGTTTGTTTTTTTGCTATTTTTTTTTCTTTTTTTTTTTTAACTAATGCGTGCTACTGCTCACCATATTGCTGCAATTACTTGGGGAAAATTCTTGCTTCCAGAAGTTGTTTGTTGGGTTGTGTTTATTCCACAAATAGGAAAGACATTCCACAAATAGGAAAGCTCATTTATTGTTGGTACAAACTATACAAGGACCATCCCTCTCAAGTTGCATCTTGCTAGTGGAGGTTTTACAGCAGAGAGTGAAACCCAAGTGAGAAGCAGGGAACTCCCTGCTAGGGACTGGAGCAGAGAGAAAATAAAACATCTCTGTCTCCAGGCTGGCCTTGCCTCTTCAGAAGTTTTTACAACCTCTCTCAAGGGATACACATACTCAAGGAAATCTTCCTGGAAGGGCATGAGGAGTTTTTCTGCTCACTGTACAGCTCCTGTGAAATGTGAAGATGGCTTAGGGGAACAGTGGAGCATGAAAAAAGCTGCTGGTTGGTAATGTGTGAGTTAATTTGGACAAAGAAGGGGAGATGTCTGTCGTGTTCTGCATGCAAAAACGATAGCACTAGTGATAGAACAAGGGGGAATGGCTTTAAAAGAAAGAGAACAGTTATAGTTTGGATATTGGGAGGAAATTGTTCCCTGTGAGGGTGGGGACCTCTGGCACAGGTTGCCCAGAAAACCTGTGGCTTCCCCTGGATCCCTGGAAGTGTCCAAGGCTCTCTGGGGGACACTGGTGAAGTGATACAGCCTGGCTCTGGGGCCAGGGGTAGGCAGGGGTCACAAGAGCAGTCCCTGTGGGCAGGCCTTGGGAGGTTAGAACCCCAGGGATAGATGCTCAGCAGGTCCCTTTGGTGACTCTCATCTTTTACCTGTCTAAATAGATGGGGCAATTGGGAAACTCTGTGGGATGGATGAGCTCCCAGCTAGGCTCATCCCTGGGATCACAGAGCAGAGCAGAATACCTGAAGGGTCAACAGGTTCCTCACCCATCTTCAGGCATATCTGGAGGTCTTGGTTTGAAGGATACACATCTGCTAAGGAAGGCAGGAGCCTCCCTTGGAATGGAAAATGTAACCCTCTTCCCTCTGAATTATTACTATTTTGAAATTAAGGGACTTTCAGCAAGGATTTGAGAAAAGGAACAGCAGTGCTTTACTAATATGTGTAACAAGGCAAACAAACAACAACTATGGCATTAACAACAAACAGACCCAGAGACCCAGTCCCAGCCTTCTCCTGGCTGCAGCACCTTCCCCTTTGGTGCAGTTCCAGGCACAGCCAGCAGGGGCGCTGCTGGCTCCTGGCCGGGCAGAGAGGGTGGAAACGCGGCAGAAAAAAACTCCACAACTCATACTAGTTGTTAGAGCGGCATGTACTTATCAATGTCGAGATGCATGGGGAATAATTTCACCAAAGACACGCATACCCACCAGGGAACTTGCCCCCCTTATTATTCTCTGAGGTCTTATATTTGCATCACATTCTGTGGTCCCCCTTCATACATATTCATTCCAGACCCCGCTCGTCTTCGCTTGGTATGGTAATTAACTCTACGACCTTCTGGGCATACTTAGTCCATCATGGTGGTGGCCTTTGGGATTCACCTCTTCACCTTTACCTCTCCCATGTGTGCTTTGGCCTTCTTGGCATGTTTTCAAGGGAACACATTATCTTACAGTCTGCGTTATTTTCTTTATCTGCACCCTTAGCTCTGTTACTTTGCTGTTAAGGCTAGTTGTTCTGCTGATTATGCCGAAGGTTTCCCATACTTGTGGTGCTTGAATATATGCAAAAAGGTAACAGACACAGGATTGGATGTTCATTAAATGCCATCTCATATATTATAAAATACTCCTTGGAATACATGGTAGCATACAGTATATGTACTTTGAACTACTACAAAGGATCAGCTGGGATTTTTCAAATCTATCTCAGAGGGTGTGGGAATGGTGGCCCAGCCCAGACAGGAAGGGATGGAGAAAGGGGCAGCTGCTCCCAGTGCCTCAGCAGGACTCTGGGAAGCAGCAAGCTGAAGGGCAGGAATGAGAAAAAAAATCACAAGGGGATAGATGAGATGTATCAAAATCTGCAGCTGTAGCTGGAACTGCAGGGCATCCTGGCAGGGCAGGGGGTGCAGAGCTGCAGAGCAGCAAATCCCAGAGCAGTGGCAAAGAGGTGGCAGGTGCAGGGCAGCGACAGCCCGGCTACTAGCAGGGCAGGGAAAGGTGGGCTCGGGATCCTAGGGTTCTTCCCCCAAGGCACTCAAGGAGACAATGAAAAGTCCCTTTTTTTAGTGAAGTAGGGTGTTAATAAGGTCCCAGTGCAATGGCCGCTCTTACGAGCAGAGCTCCACTCATGGTAGAAGACAGCAAGAGACAGAACCCCACAGTGGTGACCAATTCTCCCTATAGAGACTGCAGCCTGTTTCCTCTCCTAATGCCAAGAGCACTGGTGACTCAGGGACCTGTTTTCCCAGTCCAAAAATCTCATGGTACCTCTCCCCTCCACAAGAAACTCCAGGTGAAGAGAGTAGCCAGCTGCACCCCTCCCCACAATTGAGCTGTTACAATTTCTTTTGCCTTTCTTAAGTATTGGAGAACTCCTAAAAACCCAACACTGGAGCTTCTGTGACTGCAGCATTTGGGAATGACAGTCTCCCTCCCAAAAGCTGTTATTCCCTGGAAAGCTGCTGAGTTTTCCCTGAGCTGGGAGCCCAGACTGGCTCAGGCAGCACATGGCCCTGGTGGTGTGGAGGGAGCAGCAGCAGCAGCGAGGTTGAGCCCCTTGAGGTTGAGACAAGTCATAGCAGGTGCCTCTTGCAGGGACATTTCAGCCCTTCTGCAGGGGCTGTTTGGCTGCCGGTGTTTGTTTGTTTAGAGGGGTTATGTTTGGCTTTGTTTGGTTTGTAATTCAATATGTTAAAGCAGGCAGAAAAGTGCAAATTGCCAGGACCATCTGCTGGGAGCAGTCAGCAGAACGCGCCATTAATGATTGATCTCCTCCTCCTCCCTGTGCTGAAAGATGTCCATGGATCTGACAGCCCCCAGGGAATTTTGTGCTTGGGGCACCATGATTTGGGGCACAAAAGGAAGAGATGTCAGTTCACCCTGCTCTGCTTGAAGCTGCACTTCACCTGAGAAATTTGTAATTCTGTTATGGAGATTTTGGTCCCCCAGTCCCAAAGCAGGGACAAGGATGTGACCTGCCTGCCATGCTGAGTGCTGTCCACCCTGTGAGAGGACCCCCTGAGCTCCCCTGCTTTTCCACAGGGGCATGGGAATGAAGATCAGCCAGGCTGATCCTGCCAATCTCATAGAATAATGGAATCATTAAGGTTGGAAAAGACCTCCAAGATCATCAAGTCCAACCTTTGACCAGATCCCACCATGGCCACTAAACCATACTATGAAGTGCTACATCTACTCCTTTTATAAATATCTGCAGGGATGGTGACACCACCTCTGCCCTGGGCAGCCTATGCCAGTGCCTGGCCACTCTTTCAGGGAAGAAATATTCTCTAATATCCAACCTGAACATTCCTTGATACAATTTGAGACCATTTTTCCTTGTCCTGTCACTTGTTGCTTGGGAGAAAAACTGTTGATGCTATTCTGCAGCAACATCCTCATCTGGAATGGCCTTTCCCACCATCACAAACTCCTCCTGATGGAGCTGAGTACATCATAGACTAGTCAGGAGAGATGAATAGGGAGCTTCCCATGGCCTCTACAGCCCACAACAACAAATACTCCTCCAGCAAACATTCTGCTGCTCCATGACAGGTTGGAGAGAGCCCTCAGCCCAGCACTCCTGAACCCTCACCCTCCAGGCAGGGGAACAGCAGCGTGTGGAGCTGCTGCTCCGTATCCCATTTAACCCCTGCACCCAGTGCTTGTCTGTGTCTGCTCCACAGGGAAGGTGGGTGAGTGGTTTTCTGCGAGCAGCAGGGCACTAACCAGTGGCTCAGCAGGTTTGAGTGTCAGCTCTTGGAGCTGCTCCACAGTTCCCAGAGCCCTCCACCTCCCCCTCCTCCTGCAGCACCGGCTGAATGCAGAGCAGGACAGCCCTGCACTCTGCCAAATCGATTGGTGCTCCTTCCCCCTCTTCTTCCTCCCTTCCCACAGCACATAGTTCCCTTAAAAAAAACATTTTCACCATGTGAGGGGGGGGGGGAATTACAGTGCAATTACACATTTTTATAGTGTACCTTTCACAGCTTATTGCAGAGCTGTGCACATAAAAAAATGAGTTGCATAAATTTTAAAGACATGTAATACATACACAGTTAAAATCCTGCCGCAACAGCAATAGAAAACAGGTGTGTGCTTAAAGGGAGATTTAAACCAGGGACGTGAGCTGCACACAGGAGCCAAGGGGGGAAGCAGCCAGGGAGGAGCTGCAGCCAGCACAGATTTCTGGGATGGAGAGAGGGGCTCTAAATCTCAGCAGCAGAACAGGCACCAAAGGGAGAGCCCAAGGATGAGGGTAAATACCTGGGAATTTGCATCCTCACAGGAATGCAGAGACTGGGTCACCAGGGACAGACAGAGCTGAACACAGAAGGGTTCAGAGCTCAGAGAATTTCCTGCTGAAGGTCTCCCCACAGGGATCCCAGTTTAACCAGCGTCCTTGTGCACTTCCAAGAGCTCCAGCACAGACATGAGGATGCATTCAGCCCAACCTGAAGTTTGGTGCAGGCTCCAGAGGAGGAAACAGCCTGAGCTGGGCCAAGAACTCCTTTAGGAAGGAACAGAGTGACCCGGTGAGATTCCATCATGTGAGCTGGAACACAGATCACACATGGACACAAGGACAGCCCTGGCTTTTCTCATTTGTATCAAGGAGCAAAGGAAGTTGTGTGTACAGAGTCTTACACATCCTTTTCCCATATTGTATAATCTGATTAGGAGTCATGCAGGTGCTCAACTGCTGTGTCAATCATTCCAGCTTGATTCTAACTCAATTTTTCTTTGTCTTTGACCCATGGGGTAATAGGGTGAACCTTGTCACTGAACTTTGTTAAACGAAACTTTAGAAATTCATATTAAAGCCACTTTTGTTAATACCTTGAATAGTGATTCTTTGAGTGACAGTAAATCACTTATTTCTGACAAATTGGTGTTATTGACAGGTTCCTCAATCAGGATACACAACAAATTGATGTGGAGAGCAGGACCCAGAGTCAGGATTTGCAGCCATTGCTACATGCAGTGCCAGGGACCTCTCCAATGGCTTAGAGGTTTCCAGTTGGCTCTGCCTTGGTGTGATGGAGGCTGGGAAGGTTTGCAGGACCTCAGATGGACCAGTATCTGTACTGGTGTCCCAGCAAAGCAGCCAGCGGGGTTGCTGGGGCCTTGGAAGAAGTAGCTGCTGGGACTGTCTACCTGCCCTGGCAGCAACTTCCTGGGGCTGACAGTGGACAGAGAAGTTTGTCTTGATGTCCATTCAGGAGGGAACATGATCCAGTGGGATGTGCAGGCACCCAGACCCCTCGGATGGAGCTGTGAGAGCCCTCTGCCAGCCCAGGTCTTTGTCATGAGCAGAGAGCACATTAGTGTCACCTGGGGCAAGTCTTGCCCAGCCCAGGCTGCAGTGTCCCCTTATGTTAATGTGGCACAGCCTGGTTTTTTGGTAGCAGGGGAGGACCACAGAAGTGGTTTCTGTGAGAAGTTTCTGGAAGCTTCCATCATGTCCAACAGAGTCAATCTCTGATGGATCTGAAGATGGACATGCTGCTGGCCCATGTAGAGAGGTTGGTAACACCTTTGTGATGGCGTATTTAAGAAGAAAATCAAAACAGTGCACAGGCAGTTTTTTCCCAGGGGTGGCGAGGGTGCCATGGCCGGCAGGAATCCCAGCACAGCCCTTGGTGATGTGCTGCTGCCGCTACCACCATAGGGCACAGCCCACGGTGAGCCCTNCCCACGGTGAGCCCTGCCTGCCTGACCACCCCCAACCAGCTGTGCTGGGACCAAAAAGGGCAGGGGCAGGGGCGGCAGCTTCTCCTTCCCAGTGCCCTGCAGGAACAGAGGTGTTAAACAGCACCAGTGCCACAGCAGCCACCACGGCCTGTGTGGTGGTGGGGCCACCTGGCCAATGGCAAAATCATGACAAGCAATTCCCCAGTGTGGAACCTAAATGAGATCGACCTCTCAGAGCTGCGGGATCCTGCAGGAATCTCTGGATTAGCGGAGCTTGTTGGCAATTATACCTATGGGCAGCAGTTTTTCTTCTAGCCAGAGAAAAGGAGGAAGTGAGGACATGTGAGGGAAAACAACATGG